>VFFE01007246.1:404113-519920 GCA_008921705.1 Burhinus oedicnemus
TACGGCTTTGTATATTTCATTTCCTATTAAACACTTAAGTCTCTCTTTTTCTCTCTTTTCTTTCCCCTCTTTTTCCTGTCTCCTGAGCGGAGCAGCAGAGAGAGAGAGCATCTGTCGTTCCATCGGATTGGGCCAATCTGGCCCAAACCACGACATCTATCAAGGTTTTAGGACTATTTTAGGACTACAAAAGGTAGTCAGTCATAAGTCATTACCTCTTTCTGTTGCTGTTTTCATTCCCTTCCTCACTTAACACTGGTCTTTCGCTAGACTGAATTAATGAGCACAGGACCAGAAACTAAATTTCTTCACCAGAAGGTTTTGTTCTCAAGACGTCTCAAACCAAGTTATACAGACTTGCTTTTGTTGAGTAAATACATAGTCTGGTATACCATTTATCTTCATTTGGTAACATTCAAATTCTAGCAAAGGAATACAGCATTACACTAATCAGTAAGAATGATGCTATCATTATGTTGTTCCAGTGGCTACAAGATAATTAATGTTTAGTGATAGACACATTCAAAATAACATTAATTATGTTATTAATGATTTTAATTAACTTCAAATGCTTCTGTGTTTTCCAATACGTTCCCTATATCTAGGAATAAAGCTGCTTGCATTTTCCAACTCTTAGTCTCTTCCTGCTGTTGTTTGCTACAAAGATTTAGCCTGAGCTCTGAAAAGGAAACTCTGGAACTTAGCTTGAGTTTCTTTCTGTTAACTATTTGATTCTGGCTTTGATGTTTCTTTCTTTTTTGGTATAAAACAGTAAAATTTTAATAACAAAGTAATTAGATGCATTTATTTCAGTATGGCTCACCATATGTCTTGTCTACTTCATGAAGTCAGCCTTGAACGGAGTTCTTTCACCATTAGCAGAGAATGAAGCTAAATGCTGCCTCTCTAATGACTTTAAAAAGTCATTTAATGGTCTTGGGAAGACTTTTTTTTTTTTTCTTACTGTTGCAAGAATCAGGCTGAAATTGCAGTAGTCTTACTGTATTATATGCCTTTTGGGAAAGAAACTAGAGACAGATTTTCTTCTTGTCTTCCCACCACTTCTCATTTAAAAGTACTTTTCTTGCTAAGCAAAAATTTGTGTTGATGAAAACAGCTCTGCTGACAACACCATGGAGGTTCTTTATTGATACATAAAGGAGAACAGACCTCCTAGGTAGTCCAAGCTCCTTTAAAACCTGTGCTTCAAACATGAGAACCTTACAGAAAGAAAGAAAAGCCCTATTTCTGTGCCTTCTGATTATGGCTTCTCTTGTAGAAATTATCTCAAAACAAAGATGATTTAGGAGGAATTAAGAAGATTTTTAAGCCACTGTGGTAATGGTGATGGAGGACCTGTCAAAATATACAAACAGCTGAATTTAATGTTCCTTAAGACCAGCTCTAAGCTGGATTGAATTCAGTAACCCGAATTATAAAGACTCCCTTTTCTGCTGTTACTCATCCTCTCTTTTTTTAGCTAATAGGCTTAAAAAAAAAAAAAAAAAAAAAAAAAAAGATTTGTTCTGCTGTTTTATGTGATCTTGGGACTCACTGAAGATGGACGTACCTTGCTTGAAATTGATAGAGCATGGAGGTCAGTTGCAAGATCATACCAGCTTTAATAAAGGTCCTGTGCACCATTATTTCAGTTCCACACAGTAAAAAGGAAGAGTTAAATACTTGAGGTTAAAATTCAAAAGATCCAGCATCTTGACTAAAAAGTAATCTAAATTTAATATACCACAGAACACAGAGATAACATAATTTTGCCCTTCTCACCCTTATTGAAATGATTTTTCAGGACTTCAGAAAAGAGTCTGCCTACACACAGAATCCAACATCTAGAACTTTATCCCACCTAAAATGCTTAATTATTTATGAATATTTAACATGAAATCAGTCATAAAGATGAATTGTACATGTATCCAAAGGAGGCTAAAGCTGGTAGTGAGACATGTCAGAGGCATGCTTGCTACAGGGAATAACAATGTTCCAGAAGAGCTCTGGACCACATCCTGCAGTTATTTCAATTGTGTGGTCAGTCACAAAGCTCAGCACAAAGCAAGAGCCACCTGGAATCCTGATTCCTCACTTAGAAAAGTTCTGAAACCTAGATGAAGCCTAAAACAGTGGCTGGTTTCTCAGTTCCAGTTAGGCTCAGGTATGTACTATATCACAAGCTGCTTGGTTTGTCAAACCAGAGAAGCAAGACTTTCAAGTGGCATAGGAGTTTTAAAACCACTTTCAGCAGTATTCACAAGTTATAAGCATATCCCAGGGGAGACAGAGCTTTGTAAGCTCAAATTTGAGATAGGGTACCTAATTGGGGATAGGGTGCCTTTCTAGGCTAAAAGCAGTGCCTATGTCCATCAAATCCATTGAAAGGAGAAAAGTTAAGTTCCGTTATGTGTCAGGCTAAAGCTCCCAAAAATAATTTCTGTTCCATTAGGGAACAGTTTCCAAGAAAGTACAAACTTCAAACTAGACAAGAGAAAATAGTGGAAACTATCCCACAAGGGGCAGAACTGCACTGGCAGGGACCTGAACTATTTTCCGTCTTTCTTTGAGATGTATATGAAGTGACAGTGAATAGAGAAAATTCTGCACAGGGGATGTCGCACAAGCCAAGTGAGGATTCCTTCTTCAGAGTTCTTGTTCTAACAAACCACAAAGCCAGGCTTTACTCAGGATCAGGGTCTATTCTCTCATTTGGAAAACAGAAGATCTTGAGATAAGGAGCTGCTTCCTTTTCTGTGTGTGTGTCAGTGATCAGAGTAAGTGGCAGGAAGAACGTAAATGAAAACTAAACTGTTGACACTCAAGAGCAGTTCAGTGATCACAAGTACAGAGGCACTAGAGATACCACTACTTGTTTTTTATCCCCAACTCCCAAAACTCAAGTAGGATACGACTTTCCCCTTGTTTCTAACTAAATGTGAATACCATATAAGTACACCTGCCTCACATCACCTTCATCATTTTGGATGTGAGTTACACGTAAGTGCTCTTCCACGCCTAGTCCAGGGTCAAACCAATGCTCTAGAGATACCTTTCTTTTCCCAGCAGAACAATTCAACAAGCCTTAGAACAAACTACTTGACTTCTTATTTTAGTGATCCTAGATACACAGGAGAGAACTGCATGTGAAATCCCAGGAGGGAAATATAAGACACGAAATAAATCATCTTTGATTATTTTGTGGTGACAATCTTCTGTGCTCCAACAGAACCTAAATTTTTCCACTGCGCACGACTAACAGCTGTGTTAGGGAAGCTTAAAACTATATTACTTTCATTAGCGGCTCTTTTCCCTCTCATTGGTTTTCATATCCACTCCTCATGTTTTCTCTTAAATCAGGTCCTGATTCTTCAGCTTGTCCCCTGCAAACAGAGCTCTGCATGGAATTCCCCACTGAAATTAGTGAATTCACTTATATAAAAAGAAGAGGCAGGGTCTGGGATCTTTATCTGCTTGGAGGCAAGGTCCATGTTTTCAGATAGGTCTGTACAAGACCTCAGTGGAACTGAGGACATGAATTTTACAGTAATGTAAATAATGACAAATAATAAAAAAGGAACATACGTTAAAATCCTCCTTTAACAATGTTGTATGTGTATTTATATTTTGCAGCTTAGTTATGATAACTGATGAAATCTGTGCTTGCTTTCCTCTCCAGTAGATTCATTTCTAGATATTTATGAGTTTAGCATTGGAATTTGGCATGCAGAACAGAAACAAAAGAGTTTATAACTCCATCCTGACGCACGTTCAATATTATTTTAATGTGTCATTTTCAATGTTATCAACCTCATTATGTTTAGATTTTAGAAACCGCAGTTTTACTTCCATGTTACAAAAGAAACACTTTGATGCTTTTTTCTGGAAGACTACTGTTCCAGTTCAACATTGTATGTTAAAGTGAGAGGCTGGAATCAGTGATCACAATTCAGTTCCTGGTTTCAGTGAACCTGAGGTTTATTCTCATGTAAGCAGACACCGTACATTTCCCATAGACTTGACGGTGCACTTCAGTGTTCTTCTACAGATCTGCCACCTACACAGCTTCCAGGACTCCTCACAGCCCTATCAAATATTCTAACCTGCAGCCACAACTGCTGGGTTAGTGACCCAGCTACCTCTGTTTCCTCTTAAATCAGATCCCTCTGCTAAGTCCAGACAACTTTGCTTTGATGGTAGAATCTGTTGCTGATCTAATCCTGGGGATCGGTAAAAGGTTATGTTTTGAATATGGCAAATAACATTTTTCACCTATTTTTTTAGCAGCCCAAGCAAAAGCAAAACATAGATCCTTACTGAGTTACTAGCCCAATTCCTTTGCTCCTAGTTCCTGCAAAACTTTACCCTCTGGGCTCGCAGTCCTTTCCTCACATGTTCCTGATTAAGGTCCACATTATTCTACTTGGTTAAAGTTAGGGCATGAGTGCATTTAAGCTGGCCCATCTCGTTGCACTCAGCACTGTTTGAATAAAGATATCCATATCACAAACAGACCGACTTTCACTGCATCTTCAAATCATCAGTGTCTCCATTGTCTGTCCATCACTAGGAAATTCATCATTCCCAATTAGAAGCCCTGCTGTTTCTTCATAACTATATATGCTTTGAAAATGGCATTATTCAGAACACATCCCCCCATCGCTTTTGCCTAACAAACAACAGACTCTCAGGGGAGACCAAATTGACAGGTTTGGAACCCAGATAATAAAAGTTTAATTACTATAAGCAATGATGGTATTTAATAATTGTGATCTCACTGGGAACAATTTCCAAGAAGAATCATTTTTGCTTCATTAAAATGTGTGAGTGATGATACTAATAAAGGCTCACATGAGGAACTCCACAATTCACAGACTGCTTCCCCAAACAAACATTAATTATTGTTCCGCAAAATGCTGAAGCTGAGAAGCCAGTGAGCAAGGATTTCAGTTGCATTGGGCAGGATTAACTGCTCACTGTAATAAAAGAGCTAATGAAGAAAATCAGGTGCCACTGCCTACAGGATGAGGGCGAGACATGGATGGTCCATACTTTCTCAGTTAAGAACAGTTAAACAAACCGGTTTTCTGACGGTGAAGAAAGTCGCAAGCTTAGGAAATTAATTGCCTTTACAATGAATAACTTCAGACTTCCTTCTTCCCTTTTTTCCAGCTGAGCAGACGTGTGACTAATGCTGCTTTCTCTCCCATCAAATGGGAGAATAAACATATGAGTCCATTCAGTGTGAGATGTAGACTGGAAATTAAAGCCTGCTGTTGTGAGTCCTGAAGGCTGGGAAAGGAGCCAAACGGGAACAGATCAGACCTAAACTGACTTCAAAGACTGATTCAAAGGTCCTGTTCAGTAAAGTGGAAGCTACCTGTTTTCTTTTCTTGATTCTAAGTAAAATTGGCTTTCTGGATAAGTAGCAGCACAGAGATACCTAAAAAATTTTAGGTATGGTGCCTTAAGAAAACATGTAGCAGGGACACTTCTTAATGCACTATTGGTTTTGTTCTTTTTGGAATATTTGGCTTCTTCTCTGCATATGTTTGAACTCCTTTGTGGAAAAAGGCTGATGTGAAATCCTCTGCCAAAGCACTTAAAATAGGAATGAAAAATGTTAAACAACATCTAACCTTCAGAATTTCAGCTCAAAGAGAAAAAGTGAAAGACTGCTGTTGACCTGACTGGGTAAAGCTGTTCCATGGCATTTATAGGAACAGGATAGTCTAGGCTCCTACAACTATAAAAAATAACTGATACTCAAGAATGAACAGGGGCAGGAGAAACAGAAAAAAGATGAGCTGTAAGACTGGTGTCAAATTCATATTCGCAACTGAACTTCGTTGTTAATTGGAACTGTTCCTTTTGTTCAGCATAGTGTAAAAATACACATTACAATCATTTGAAGATGGTCCAATCTAAAGGAGGGTCTGCTTCAGACATTAAGTGAGTGGAAGAAAGATGGGACAGGATGCCTTTCTTCAAGAGTACAGGTTGGGGGAACTGAGCAATGGGGAAGATGCTCTGAATGAAAATGGACAGCCTACATCCCACAGGTTAGTTGAATCACATCCCATGAGATTCAGTACCAAAAATAAACCCCATTTTAATCAGTACATGAGCCAGGTTGTAGCATGGGACAATAGCATTTGCATGCAGAAGACCTTTATAAGATGCTATAAAATAGCTGTTCTTTGTGGAGAGAAGCCATTTCATGTGCTCTGAACACATGCTGTGTGTTGGCTGTTTTAAAACCACCCATCTCATTGTCAGCTGTGAGGAGAGACATTTAGGAACTGACCAGACATACATGGAGCCAGAAACCTGACAACAGGTCTATCTGGAGACTATTTTTACGCCCATATCCCACTTTCTAAAAAAGACCAAAAAATAAAGCAAATCATACTGAGAAAACCTCGTGGAAATGCTTACGTATTTTGCTGAGAAATGTGAAAGAAAGGGTAATAGTAAATGAAGGTGAACTCACAAGGATTCTCAAAAAGATTTTTGTTTTACTTCAGAAGATAACAGTACAATGATGATTTTCTGCATTGGTAAAAATACATTACAGTGAGTACTATAGCTTGTTCTTTAAAATAAAACAAACCTCCAAAAAAGCCTTTTGTACAATGGATGGCTTTTCTTTTGATTTGGAGAAACACTGAAAAGAATGGAGGAAGACAAATTATCCCAGAATGAGTGAAAAATGTGTCATTTTGGAGCTCATGGAGAAAGTTGCCCAAAGAGGCAATTGAGAAATTCAAGGGGAAAAAAAAGAATTAAGTCATTATGATGATGAGAAAAATCCATGTTCAGGGCTTAGATTTTGTAGATCACATGGGCTTGTGTGGAATGCATGTGTCTTTTCTGAGCAGAGTAAACCCCTTCTGCTTCTCTTCTTACTTCTCTTACACAGCATTTGTTTTTTTCCCAGCCTAGCATCTATCATGTGCTTCATCGGCACATCCAGGTCATTTTTCAGTTCCTGTTTGTTCATCATACATATGAAGGGTGAACTAAAACCTACTAAACCCAGAAAAGAAAGGAATTCCAATCTCTGAATCCAAACCTACCTTGACTAGATCTTGATTATTTGCTTTTAATAGTTGTATTTTCACACGTAAAGTTGCATACAAGTTTATACATATAAAAAATTATTCTTAATTACATTTCTTTGTCTGAGTTACACCACAGCAAAGATGTAATTGGTCCAACCCAATAAAACAGTGCTCTGTGTAGATCTTTACATTTTTCAAATCATTATACAATAGATATTTATCCAAATTAGCTAAAATTCATAGACAAGGGGAATTTAATAGATGTATTGCCATAATTTCTCAAGATCATAAAAGACTGGCATTTGTTACAGTGGCTCATGAAATCTTGCAGGAGAGATTAATTTCAATTGCTCTGGATTAGAAGCACTTTCATACAAAATGGGAACTGGCAGAAGGGCCATAACCAAAGGTCAGTGATAATGCAGATAAACAGCAGTACATCACAATGAGCGGGATGGGTCTAGCAATTACTGTATTGATCACTACTAGCATTGTTCTCATTTAGCAACTTCATCAGCACAGGGAAAATAAGGCCAGCCATTTGCTGTATTTGTTTTCATTTTTAAGTTAACTTGTTTGGACTCTTTTCATGACCCTGTTGCATTTGCCTCCTGCAAATATTCTAGGAAATTAGTTTACTGGAAGAAATCTTCATGCAAATAGAGAATTTTAAAGGAAGATAAATGGTCACAGAATACAAATCAGGACAAAAAATCATGAGTATTTGCACCAAGAAACAGGTTCTGTTAATCCAGTGAAAATAAAAAATAATCTGACCTCTGAAAACAGCTTTTCAAATAATTTACCAAATAGCGTAAAGTGAAGGAATTAAATCTTTAAGACGTTTAGTTCTCTCCAAAGAACCTAAGAACAATAATTACTGGAAAATTACATCTGAAAAAATATTGTCCTACTTGTTCCAAACATGTATTTTGGAGTTCTGCTAGGTCATTCCTATTCACATGAAAAATAGAAAACAAGTCAAAGATATTTTTTAGTACAGACATGTTTCTTTACTACACTCTTATGCTCCCAAATCTAAAGACGAAAAGCACAGAATTTTGTTCCTCACAACTTCCAAGTCTGCTCTTTAAAAAGTTGAGGCAGAAATTGTGTCTATTCCTCCACAAGGACATACATATCTTTGCCTTTAATTTCTGGTACATTTATGACTTACTAATATACCCGTTTGTCATAGTACTTGTCAAACATTACACAACAGCAAATTCTGGACATTTGCTTGTTACTTTGGGTGGTGCCTTACAGAATCTTCCTCCATCTCATTACTTAAATATCTTGCGGTCTTGCATATTTGTCAGTAACTGTGAATAAATCAAAGACCCGTTCTATGACAGTCACTAATAACTTCCAGAACAATGTTATGTTCATGGATAATTCAGAACAGAGAAAAAGACAAAAATCCTCCAATAAATTATTCACTTTAAATTATTTTCCCAGATCTCATTTCCACTAGTGACTAAATAATCTGAGGCTTTTTTTCTAAACCCATCACTGTAGTATTTAAGAACTACAATAAATGGTGATAGCAGAATAATTTAAGAACAAACTGTGCCACACTGAATCCCACCTGGCTGAACATAATGGCTTGGATTCATCCCCTTTCACTTCCATTACCTAGCTGAAATATTCACATCAGGAGCCCGGGCACTCCCTATAATCAATGAGGGATGGAATAGCAATTCCAAATTATTTAGCGTACCATCTGAGTCTCCCCAAAAATGCTCAATAAAGCATCCTTATCAGCCTAAAATCTCTACATTGCCTTGCATTATGAGGGCTCTTCAACTAGTCTTTCTGCAAGATTTGTGAAAGGAGATGTTACATCAACAGTTTTCACCATCTGCTCAAGGAGGCTGGATCCTCTGTACCACTACAACTTTTCCTAAGTGAAATTAAACTCCGATCATTGTCTGTATCTAGTCAAGAGCATAAAGACTTATATTTTCTTTCTCATGCATAGACTTTCTTTGACTTGATCCTGTCAACTGACTGAGGTCAATGGCGATTTTTCATTGCGGGCTTTAGCTGCAGAATACTCCATTATAATGGACTCAGGTATCATGTGGTGCCACCTCTTCCTCTGAACATCACAACTTGGCTCCATTCATAGCTGCCTTTAGGCCTTAGTTCTTATGATCTTTGCTAAATACAGCAGGAATTTAGCTTCAGCCATATTTCAGAAACACCATGTTACCTGTGAATAACACAAAGTAAGGAACAGTATGGTTTTGGCCCATACAGCAGGAATTTTGAATGGACATTCAACAGGAGGGATTGGTACTATGATGTTCACTTACTTTGTTAAGGCAGAAACATCTGACTGTTGGTTTGCCATTCATAGTTTGAGTATGTGAGAATTCAGATATAGCCAAGACATATACTTCCTTCTAGTAATTCAGTATCGGCTTCCATTTGAAATCAAATGCGTTTGCCAATAAAATTTTATTTTAAAATTTGTCTACTAATAAGACCGTTCTCAAGGCAAAATCTACACTGAATTCTTTTGTAGCTGTATTATTTCCCTTTTCCTTCCAATAATATTATGGATTTTTCCATAGTTAAGGTCAGGTCTGGTTGAACAATTTATTCGCAGACCTTTATCTACCATTTTAAGAATGATTTTGTAGAATTTGCAAAAGAATCTATGAACAAAGAATGTTTTTAGGCAACTGTTGCTATTAAAAACTGTGCAACAAATAGTTTCTGTATTCACTGCTAAGCTAAAATATGATGCCTACCAACTATTCCATGAGCTACTTTAAATGGTTCAAAATAGAACAGGGTGAACGGGAAAGGAGGGGAACAGGGAGAATATCTTGCCTCTTTGGCCTAAGAAAGGATCAACTATCCCCAAACCATTCTCAACATAAGCTTGTTTAGCCTTTTCATAACAATATCCAACATTTGATTCCACAACCTCCTTAAGGAATCTTTTCTGTTTTGTAACTATCCTTGCAGTTAGAAAGGTTTTACCTTATTTATTTATTTATTAAATCCTTACTTCCACAATAGACATGATAAGCCCTCCTTTGTAACATCTCGCTAGATGCTTGAAGAACATGTATTCTCAAATATTCTCAAATATATGAAACCTGAAAGATATTTATCATATTTTCCTTTGGTCTTTTTCTCTTTAGTCTACACAACCCCAATTCTTTCTTGTTCCTAGACCTCTGCCCCACTGCTCTCTGGATTCTCTCAGTTGGTCTAGCATTTAGAGATTGAGATTGGTGAAAGTAGTCCTTTTCATGTATTATACAGTGCTATAAATTCAATCATAATTCTATTAGGTGATATCTTTATGTAAATTCATAACATCCATATGTACAGTTTACTTGGGTATATGCCAGTATACTATATGCTTATATACTGTATACAATATACTTACATGCCAATATAAATATTTTTTATGGATTAGTGGGAATTCATTTCGTTGCTGTATTCAAGCTTTCAAGTGTAAGAGTAGGATGATGAAGAAAGAATCAACCAAACAATACGTGCCTACAAAAAGTGACTTACGGTCTGGAAAGTACCTTTTTGAAAATGCTGTTAAAGTCCTCTCTCAGAATCAATTGAGAAAGTTGTGGTTTGAAGCTAACTAATTGCCTAGTGTAATCAGGACCCTACAAATTCAATGATATTTAAAGGTATGATTTGTTTTTTCTCTCTTTACTATTGGCAGATAAACATATCTCATGACCTAAATGATTGTTTCTAACTCTTGGACATATGGGTAATCAGCCCTATTAATAATTAATGGATAAAAAATCTAATGTCAGCTCACACTTTTTTTAATGGGAGGCAGTGCAGTTTAGTTTAACAACTATATTTGGCTTTAAATAGCAGTTCCCTTGCTAGAAAAAGGCTTCCCAACATATTACCCCACACAAAGTTTTCTAACAGTTTGGTACTTAAGACTTTCAGGTCTAGAACCTGAAAGCTGTCTTTTCAGATCCAGATCGTTGGGCATTTGACAAAGGTCTAGAGCTATCACTTTGCTGAAGATTAGCTGCAGAAGCTGCCAAGAAAGTAAGTCTAATTCTGAGCTGTCATCCTGCCTGAGTAAGATTGATAGCATCATCAATAAATCCGTAAGGTAAAAGCAGAAATATGCCAATCAGTAGTTCCTGTGACAAAAAAGCAGGAGTGAGAACTGCAGGCAAGAGCCACTAAGGCAACTTATTATGAATGAAATTGCTGATAAATGTTATCTCTGCCACTAAAAAGAGAATAAGCTATGCACAAAACAACAACTCCCTCTGTAAGAAAAGTGGATATCAGTGACAGCTCTTCTTGAGAAGACTAAAAGGCTGTGCTGGGGCGTGTGACTTTGCAAATAAATTGAAACTGTTAAAATGGGAACAGGAGGATCAGATACAAATACAATTAAGCAATGCAAGTCAGACATTTTGTATTGTTCTTTCTTTCTCTTTCATACATTATCCAACAGAACTCTCAGCAGCTGAGCGGGAAAACTGGACATGTCTGTATGTTTAAAGGATGTCCTTACTCAAGAAAGCAATATTGAGTAACATCTGCACAAGTTCTGGACCTGAAAACAACTACATAAATGTGAAACTCTCCTTGTGTTAACTAGATTTGCTGGAGGCCTAGTCTTGCTAGTTCAGATATAAGGAAGCTCCACGAACGTGGCTACCTTTGGGCATCAATAATATTTTTTGTTGCAAAGGATGTGGATGTTCCAGCCTATTTAAAATGGGTCACTGCACCAAGTTCCATGTTCAGCATGTAGATATGCCTACAAATTACAGCAGCTTTAGGCCCATCCAGGAAGAGGATAAGGATCATAAGCTCTATCACTTCTGCTAGAAATACTGTTTAGAATACTTCACAGTGGTAAATACTTCACCTGAATTTGATAAAGGTTTCAACTTCACATCTAAATTCAGTTTTCACTAGGCAACACCTTCAGGGCACTGTCTCATTGGCAACAGAGAAGAAGAAATAACAGTAGCATCACATTGTGTTTATACATAAATACATACACACACACACACATACATAATATCATGCCTAGCAAATGACATGTTGTGCATCTTCCCTTCCTTAACGTTTCTATTCTCTTTTTCTTATTCACTTATGACATCCTACTCATATTTTGTACACCCTGCAGTTAAAAAGAATAGTCATGATTATTACTGAAACAATCACAAAATATACAAGAAACACAGGCAATTCTTCATCACTTCCATTTTCTTATCACTGTAGGAGATGTTTCAATGATTCAGACTGCAGTCAATCCATGGCAGGAATTATCTCTCTATCTGTGACTATAAAACCCAGGAACGATAGGACCTGTGATGACATGAGCTTCTGAAAGTTACATAAGGTAGAGAGGAAAGTGACATAGAAAAATACACGCTAAATGGTAAGCCTATCGTTTAGAGAGCCAGTGTCATCTGTTGTATGTGATTTCTATGAAAGGCTTGCTGTTAGCAAAAGAGTCCAAACTTCATAAGATGTAGATACGATACATTAGGAAAATCCCAGGAAATATGCTTTATAGACTGTTGAAACTTCCATGAAAATATTATAAACAGCAGAACAGCTACTCTGGATGGATGGACTTAAGGGGCACAGTAGGAGTATCAACTCTTGGAAACACCCAAGAAGAGAGAGATCTTCCCCTTACTTCTTATATATTTCATATGTCAGAGGCTAACAACAGAGAACCGTAAAGCAACACTGAACTATCGTGTCTTTTATTATTTGACCAACTTTAGATGAAATGACTTGCACCTTAACAGTATCTGTTTCATTTCACTGTCTGGAAAAAGAGCCTAAGGTGATTAGCTCATATAGAGAAGTTTATTCATAAACACAAGGTGAGAGGAATATCCCTCTTGTGGACTAGATAACGTAGACAATTTTGGAAATTTAGTAGAAACTTAGTCCTTTTGTTATTGTGCTGAGGAATCCAACATCAGTTCTAAAGAAAACATTTGTGTAGACAATTCAAGTAATGTCTTACACAGGGGATCATTCTGCCTATGCATATAAGGGTATCTCAGAGAATATTCAGTACCATGTGTTGATGCTTCTGAAACTACCTAATGAAGTCATCAATACCTGCTTCTCCTGAATTGCTTCAAACAGTCTTTTCTTGGACCCATTTACAGCTATCAAATCTTCTGTCCCCACCCACCCCACCACCCCCCGTTAAATTGAATCTCCAAAATACATACAACATGAAAAACTCCCTTCTCCTACACTGAATAATTGGTTTGGCATAGGCACTCTGAAAGTTTCAATATCGTACAGTGCCACAGGAAAACAATAAGGAGTCAAGTTGCCTATTCTCTTGGTTAGGTTGTTTGAGCTCCTAGTAATGTCAATACAATATTAACGTAGTTCTTACACATCACATCAGCAAAGCAGTAGAATGAAAAAACATCCCTGCAGTCTCAGGTCCATTAAGTTCTTCTAATGAGGTCACTGGTTGTTTACACAAGCAGCACATTATGTCTGAGACCACTTCCACATTCAGGTGGTCAAGATCTAACACTGCTTGCTCTCCACTGGCAGCTTGTTGTTTAATCAGCATCCTTCTTCCCTTTCTCAGTATTGCTTGCAGAACAGACTGTCCGGAACAGCAATGCAGCGAGCTGGTTGTTTTGACCCTTCCACCTGAACTGTTGGGTGATTTCAAACGGGCCAGAAGGCTCTGCCCAACATGCAGACACTCTCTCTGCCTGTTTAACTCCTCATGGCCTCTCCCAGCTAGTTGAGATATACATAGGTAAAATGACAATATTAATCTCTTAAAGATCTAATTCAACTACAGCTGAAATAAAGCACAGTAAAATGGTGGGATCATGCCAATGTGCAACTGCTTTACTGAGTACTGTATGAGGCTACAGCGTCCAACATCTCTGTTTGCTTTATCTCTTCTCTGCTCTTGGCCACCTTCATTTGTCATGTTGCCAGAAGACAGATGAAAGCACTAGCATCCTGGCGACTTTCCAGGTTGGAAAACTACAGCCTGACTACCTATATTCCCCAGATGGCTTCAACTGGACAAGCTATTTTTTACCCCTTTTCTTAAAAACATTACTTGGAGTGCTGGAACAGAAGTTTTTCTGCATTTCCTGCTGAGGAAGGACTTTCTGGAAGAGTGCATGAGGGGCACTTGTAGATGAGAAAAGCTATAGCAGACCATTATGCAGGGGAAGGTGAAAGGAGAAGGTAATTCTTAATGGCAATTTATTTGGCAAATGTGGATCTTTTTCTACCCCAGTTTTCCCAGGAACACTTGATGATTTTTTCATGGGTATCTATTGTGTAGGATTATTCATCGCAAACTTCAGGACTAATTCTTGGCCTTCAGCTTATTTGTAAGCACTGAGGTTTACAAAGCTCTAGAAGCGTTGACTGGTTTTGACGGAGCTACAGATTACTGTCTGTTTCTGTTCCCTCATTATAATGGAGTATGTCTTAAAATCAGATTTCCAGGGCTAATGTTCATGTTCACAAACACATCACCTACTTTTTATGATTTACCTTCATTTTTTCCACCAGGAAAAAGAACTATTTCCCATACATCCCTGCTTGGAAGCTCATTTGTCAGAATACCTAAAAGGAACATGCAAATGTTTCAAATTATGCCTTGGGCTGTGTTTGTTTCCATGGTCTGCACCTAGCTCTGAGAAAGCAAACAGAAAGAAAGATTATGTATGATGGAAAAAAAGAGTAGGAAGGCAAGCATGGCAGGCTGAGATATTGGCTAGTGTTCAACATCAGTTGTTTCCTTCTTTGACTGTGTAGTTCAAGAGAGGACTCTGTGGGAAGCTCAGTATCATAGGCTGTGTAAATACTCAATTTGATTCTGTGGAAGTCAGAGACCACCACATGGTTTTGCCTGTGTCTAGATACAGCAACAAAGAAACCACTTTACTGTTCATTACAGATGATTTCTGTCTCTGTTGCCTTCTAGGGATGGCCCAGAGTCCTGCTCCAAAGATTGCAATTACATTTGGATAACCTGGAGATTTAAGAAATCAGAGAACTGTAGGAACTGGGGATCTACGTAAACCACTGGTTGACATTACGTTGGCTAGATCCTTTCAAAAATATTGATCTATGGAAGAGAGCCACAACGTCAGAGGTCACAAGACTAAGTTCATTGTAATTGGCAAATCCTTATAGTTGGGAAAGCAGCCACCATTCTGAAGGTACAGCTAATGCAGAAGGCAGCGGCCCAAGCCATGCGACACATCACTGTGTCACCTGCTGCTCGGTGCCTCCACTTTCCCAGCAGAGAACAGTTAACTTCCAGTCTTGGTTCTGCTTTCCAACAAGCTCCATAATCTTGGCATAAGCTAAAGGACCATCATTACCAGGGCTCCTTACACAAACTACATTTCCTCAGAACAGTGGTACTATGATCAAAAACTTCTTTATTCTTTTTATTATTTAGAAATTAAACAACATAGAAGAGGAAAGAGGCATTTATGATTAGGAGCATTTCACTTAACCACTTTATAGCACACTTTACAAACATTGGTATCAGTATACCTGAAAGGGCAGCAAACTAGCAAACTAAGGATAGGTCAGCTGGCAGAAGGGATGTGATGAAACTTCTCAATCTAGCTTTGCTGATGAAGAAACAAGAAAACGTAATGGTAGGTTGTCGTGGTTTGGCCTCAGCCGGCAACAAAGGACCACGCAGCCGCTCACTCAACCGCCCGAGGGCGGTGGGGAAAATCGGAAGAAAGAGGCAAAACTCGTGGGTTGAGATAAAAACAGTTTAACACAACAGCAAACGAAAGAGGAGAACAATAACAGTGACGGAGGGATGCACACACAGGGTTACTGTACCAGCGCTCACCGACCGCACCGCGCAGCCCCAGCCCGCTCCCGAACCGCGCCTGCCTCCCCCTCCCGGCCAGCTCCCTTTTATGGACTGGGCATGGCGTCACGTGGTATGGAATACCTGTGTCCCGGGCCAGACAATTAACCCTATTCCCGCCGGAACCAGGACATAGGTCAACCACAACTGACCAGTTTAGTATTACTCTTGCATCACTACTAGCACTTTGTCACCTATATTTTCAATGGCCACTACTTCAGAAGTCAGCTAGCAGAGGTCATGCCTACAATAGCCCGCTCTATACCAGGATTTTCACCTAGCCTGGTGTTAGTTGTCTCTTGTTCATTCTTTTCCTAGTAAAAGGATCATATTAAAATGTATGTGAATAGCAGAGAAACAAATTCTGTCTTCCTGACTTTGGTGTCCTAAACAAGTTCTGTTGACTTCAGTGCAAACAATAAACCTATTGTCAGGGACACGATTGCATTATTATGAGGGAAGTAAACCTGCTTCCACAGCTGCAGACCTAAGACCACATTTTGCAATGCAGAAAAGCTTATCACATGAAGGCTGGGAGGGAGGATCACTTATACCTAACACTCCCTTCTCCAGCACACCTGTGCCTGCATGTAGTCAGTCTTAATTTTTGAGTTGTTGTCTACATATATTTATTGACACAGACACTTGTTTCTGAGGAATGTCGGGTAAAGTAATATCACTTAGTAATTACAGTAATTAATAAGCTTTTCAGGACAGGACCTGGGGGTTGTGGTGGACACTAGGTTGAACCTGAGCCAGCAATGAGCTCTTTCCACCAAGAAGAATGATGGTATCCTGGGCTGTATTAGGAGGAGCGTTGCCTGCAGGTCAAGGGAGCTGATCCTTCTTCCTCTCTGCTTAGGACTGGGAGGACACACCTGGGGTATTGTATCCGGTTCTGGGCTCCCCAGTACAAGAGAGATACAGACATACATACTGGAGACAGTCCAGCAAAGGGCCACAAAGATGATGAAGGCACTGGAGCACCTCTCCTATGACGAAAGGCCAAGATAGCTGGGACTGTTCAGCCGGGAGAAAAGAAGGCTTAGAGGAGGAGACTGCCTTGCTCAGTACCACGCAGTCAGCCAAGTAAAGCCTAGCGTGACTAAAGGCATTTGACAGTTCAAATGCAGGTGATGCCTTACCAAGGCAGACAGCCATTCCCAGAGAATACAGAGAACTTCTACGAGCTACTTATTTGATTTATGGAAACATTAAAAGTATTTAAAAGTCTTTCTCCACAGCATCCGAGAGTTTCTATTCTGGCCACAAAGTCAGCTGCATATTTATAGAACTGCTCAACACTGTGCTTTTAATCTACTTCAAATACACTTTGGAAAGGTGTGGGGAGAACTCTGCTAGCTGTGGCAAGGGTCATCTGGAAGGACAGTACACTGTAGAAAGAGTCATATGGGCTAATCCACAGGAGACTGAGAGTCCCCTGCCCCTTCTAACCTGAAGAAAAAGGTAGCTCTGTGAGATACCTCAGAACCACTGTGTGAACTATTATCTGAGAACCTGCAAGACAGTAGGTGAAAGTGAGGATTGTATAATCCAGCCCACAGAGTATGAAAAAGTCACAGCAGGGTTATTTCAGGGGTTTTTTTGTACTACTTCTGTGTTTTAACTGACATAAAAGGTTTCAAGATGAATGTGGAGAATGGCTTTTAAATAATGACCTGTAATGGCATGTTCTACAGAAGTATATTATAACAATCATATTTTAATACCTATATAAGGGTTCCATTCCCATTAAACAACCAAATGAACCAAAAGGAGAGGACTGTGGGTAACTGATGGATCAGTTCATGTAAATTGCTTCTCTCAACCTTGGAATCCAACCATTTTGACATAGAAACACAGCAGCTCTCTGACAGCTCCCTGGAGCACCACACGAAAATTCAGGGAAAGGAAAAAAAAATTAAAAAATAAAAACCCATCGCTCTCACCAGATGTACAGGTAATCTGAAAGACAGGCTTTTGGCAGTCCCAGTAAGAATTTAGCCTGGCACATGAGGTCAAATGATCTTGCAAAATCAGAGCCAAAATTAGTTTTACATATCATCTAAAAGATAATGATCTAAATTCATCCATTCCTGGAGATGAGCCTGGCATTCTGACTGTTGTAGGCTTTCTGGATGGATAACACAGCCTCTAGCTCCTCTTACAGCTGCTTGATTACATTTTTGATCTAATGGGTACATACTGCAGGAACGGAGCAGCAAGCTGAGGGGTAGAGAGACCTTGTCTGGTCCATTACATTTCCTGAAATCCTTTCTGTCTCACATACATCTGCTTGTACTATACAGAAGATTTTGTGATTACATTACATTGATTTCGCTAACTGGCTGCACTGCAGTTTGAATTCTTCTGAATATCCCCACAAATTAGTGGTATGTGCAGTCTAGAGACTTGTCATTCCTCTGTTTTCCAATAGCCATCAAGTGCCTTACATTTGGAGTATGCAAAATATTATCTCTGCTCTGCCTGTCCCATTTCTCTGCAACATCATGAAATGTATAAATTATCTTTCTTTCACCAAGTGTTTTTATCATGGTAGCTTGGTGCTGACCATGATTCTGGATTACCATAAATCAGAGCAGAAAGATATGGTTGCTACCAACAAGATCGTACCAACAGCCCCATTTCAGCAAAACACTGAGATACAGATTACACAAGGTATAAGAGTAATGATTTATACTGGGAATGGAATTCAGCAAAGGAGATGTCTAAGAAGGGAAATGAAGCTGTCATAAAGAATACAAGTGTTCAGTGGAAATTAAATGGTAGCATTATGCCCTCGTGACCTGTCTTTTGAGGGTGAAGAAAGGACTGCTTTTGACATCAGCAGGTCATAGCTGAGATCCTGAGTCAAATGAAAAATACATGACAAATTCATTTGAAACTACAACAGAAGTAAAGTTAAATACACTCTTGGCCTTGTGGAATCTGAACACTTCAGTTTGTAACCCACCTTGGCTTTGTCTCATTTAAGAAATAAGTTTTTGTACCGAGGATCCCTCTCTTGCTACCTTTATGCCTTTCCCATTAATCAGACCTTAAAAATCAAAATTTTCTTAGACTTAATTTCTGTAGAAAGCTCCTCATAAACAGAGACATATGTGAAAAACATGCACAGTGATGAAGAGATAGAGGTGCCAGAATTTGCTTTACTAGTCTAGATTATCAATGAAAAATCAATGGACCACCAGGAGAGAGGGGGTGGGTAGGATCATTTAAATTATCAGAAGTTCCTAACACCTTTAATTTTTTTTTCTTTAAAGGTCTGTAAAGCAAAATAATAAGATCACTCACTGCAGTAAAACCATGATCACAGGTTCAGCCAGCACATATTTTTATCTAGTTTAACCCATGGTTAAATGTGCGATTGCTCCTATCTTTAACAGTACAACATAACAGGTCCTCATTAGACCCTGAAAATAGACAGCCACAGTCTGAGTCAAAGTAGGTCATAGTTCATAAAGGATTTTTACAGCCATGTCAGTCACTGAAATTAAAAGAATGACCACTCCTAATTCCTGTTCCTAACAACAGAACACAAAAAAACCCAAAAACCAAACCCACCCACAACAAAACCAACAACAAAAAACCCCAGCTGAACCCTTTAAAGCTATAATAGAGAGGAGAGTAAGAAGGGGCATCCTCAGACTGAACTAATGGCATGCAATGGTGTTCTGAGCCCCTGAGAGACTTCAGCCGGGTTGCAGTAGTCTTTGCTAGACTGCCCAGAGACAACTTTGAATCCCCAACTGGATCAGGACTGTGCACGTGCTGACCCCTCATACCCTCCCTTCTGCTCCTGGTAAGACTCCTGTGCGAGACTGGTGCTGAAATGATAAGAGCTGGCAACTCTGTGAGTCCCTAGTCAGGGGAAGCTGTAATAGACAGTTATCCTTTGTCCTTCTCACACAAGGCAGATACAGCAGATACAGACACATTCAGTGAATAACACCATCTCCCTTGTTGTTCTCTTGTTCCCTGTTTTTCCAGCGCTGACCTTTCCAACTCTATTAGCATGCAAGTTGTGTGAGTTTTGCACACAAAATGGTGGAAGTTACCATGTTGTCCTGTTTACACCGGTTTAGGACAGCTTACATCCCATGCAAACTTGCATCTAACAAAGGGAAAATATGGGTGATGAAGAAAAGGTGTCAGGCCCTGCTGGAACACATCCTTCCTGCTTTTCAAGACTTATTTATTTAGATAAACATATAAAGATACCAGATAAAGGAAGACATCTTAAAGCAAAAGGCAGCCTTTCCTTCTCACACCAATAGGACTACTTTCTAATCAAACAATTTCTCTCTCATTTGAAAACACCTGAAAACATCTACACCTGAAGCTGATGAGATTTGAGGTCTAGAAAGTGGAATGGGGGCGTGAATTGCAAAGACACATAGAAGGTCACTGCCTTCTGGAACTGATTTGCCTACAGTGCTGCTTCCTGCTGCAGTAGGATACAGACCCAGTGAGCTACGTCATTCAGGAACATCAGTGGGAAAATGGCTTAATGCATGCTTAGTGCACTCACATGTAGCTAAGTTATATGTGGTTCAATGATGCTTTAAAAAGTAGGAAGACCTCAGATCATTAGTGGTAGCTGATGTTGTTGCCTACTGGCATTCTCCAGCTCCACGTTTAACCTATTGGAACATTTAACCACTTAAGAAAAAGAATGCTCAGAAAAACAGACATTTGCCTAGACTATGCAGAAAAAGAACTCAAAAGAGAATATGGACATTCAACTGGACAGAGGGAGGTTCTATTCAGCATTTGGAATATTTTTCTGGAGTTAGACAGACAAGCTTATGCATGTGAATGCCTAATATAAATAAAATACATAGGAAAACCAGAATAAAAGTCACCAAAATTGTCAGGATACCAGTGCTTAAAGTGTTCCTCTCATGCGTGGGTTCAAATCCAAGCAACTTCAGAACCCCAAGAGAGTACACGGAAAACCAAAATTTAGGGGCATCAAGCTATTGGGCAAATCTCTAGTATCTAGGGATCCATGCTCCCACAGTGTTAGACACACTGGCTACATGTAAAGCATCTGGGAACATTCCCAGGCACTGGAACTCGACCATCTATACTAGAAAACTATTAAAACATTGCCTGCTACAATTTTGGCAGGTCATAACTAACTCTCTCCCAAGGACAGCTCATTCCAGGGACGTTTCCCAATAGGCAGTCTGCACGCAGCCAGCCTGTTTTGGAGTTTATGAGAGTTTGTTAGCATGGTCAATGGGCCATTGTGTGCCAGTTGGCCTAATTGTCTGGGAATGTTCCTGGGAATGTTTAATATAATAGTTTATTTGTGACCATTATTTTTGAGCCAATGTAGCAGCTCACCACTGTCAAAAGGGGAGGACTTGTTCCTTCTCTCGACTATATGATCCTACCCCTTGCGTTATACCAGTTCTGATGCTTGTCAGGCCCTTTTCTGAGCCAGTTCAACTCTGTAACCTGCAGAAATCCATTTACTTTCTCTTGCTAGTGCAGGTGACTGCTGGTTTAGGAATTTGAATCAGCTCACTGCTGAGTCTGGCAAGCACCAAAGCCAACTCAAGAAAGGCATGACTGTGCCTGGAAAGAGGAGAAGGGTGAAATAGCAGGGTGGAGCAGGATCTCTCCCCAGTACTGCCAATGATACATTAGGCTGTGCCTTAAAACTACACTTCATGTGACCTACTGAAATGAATTTAGACTGCAGTTCCAAGAGCAGCTTGAGCTGATATAAGCCATCACTGTTGCTGTAAGCGGAGGGTCTTCTTGGCTGCCTTTTTCCAACCACTCATTTCCCGTATCTCCTCCCTCCCTTGTGCCAGCACAGCAGCATATGTGGCAGTGAGTAAGCTGGACCAAGGAAAAGATCCTCCGGGAAAAAAAGAAGTTAACCATAACTTGATCTAGTTCACCGCATGGTCACAAATGCTAATGCCAGAATGGGATCTCAAGTGAGTGGGGGGAGCGGCGTGGAAGTAAGGCTGAGTATCAGATTCAAGTAATTGTATTGTAATACTTCAAAAAGTATTGGGACAGCAATATCAGGGCTTAGCAGCTTAGCCTGCTTATGGAACTGCAGTACTGGGTAGCTCAAGAGGCATGTGCATATCTAAAAACCTCAAGAAGGTATTCAGATCAAACAATAGCAGAGACACGTTTAGAGGGTAAAAGGGCTTGTAGGTACCCTAAATATAGATAAGGGTTCAAGTACCATTGTAAAACCAAAGACAGATTGTACAGATTTTCTTTCTGGTTCTTTTTTTCTGTTATAAAAGTTGTGTTTTCCTAACAACGTTAGCTGTCAGCTCCTATTAAAAAAAAATAAAAATAAAAAAAGCTATAATTGAGTTGAACTCAACAGGATATGGGGCTCAAAAGATCTTGAGAATTGTTTTGTTCATTATGACAATCCAGAAACACTGAATACAAACAGCTTTGTGGTGCAATAACCAAATAGATCTTAGTGTGTTGTTATAACCTTCTTATTGCAAGTATGCCTTCCTTCAAAGTCTATTCTGAAAACACAAGTGGGAAGAGGCAGTGGAGGAGAAGCATTAACTTTCTGTTGCTGTCAGACTGATCTAATTTGTAGTATCCCTTAACACTAATTGCTTAAATAAATTGCATTTTGCAGCACAGACAGGAGCCATATTAGATTTTTGGAATTCTGATCCAACTCCAGAATGTCTCATGGAGCAGTTTTCATTACACTCTTGTGCAGGCTTTTTAATGGCTCTAAACAGTTAATTAAGTTATTCTAACAGGCATAACATCTTCCACACAAAAAGCTTCCTAGTGCTTTTGTTTGGTTGTAAGTCTCCCATATAGCTTTTCCACTGGGAGTTTTAAGACTTGGGAAAATGATGATGCTACTATTTCATAACTTAACTTTTTAATTTTTTTCACAATCCCTTTCCTTTCAAAGAACTTCACAGGTTATTTAAAATAGTAGCCAGTGCAAATCAATATAGTTCTGTTGATCTAACTTGCACTGTGATGATTTACAGCAGTTGGGAAACTATCAAGGACAATCTTCCAGTGTTTGTCACCCAGTGTGCTATCAGTTTTGTTATTCATGACAACTGCAACTGCAACAGTGATGCAACTGTTTTGGAAATGGAGCAGAGCTCAGGGCTTTCACAACACTGATCAACATGCACATTAATTAACTTGACCAGTTATGAGTGGTTTGAACAAGACAAAATCTGTAGCCAGAGGCAATACCTCTTTTTAATCCACCCAATAAAACTGGGGAGAAGGTGGAAAAAGACAGGCCGGAAAGTTTTCAGGAGCAAAAGCATTCTTCAAGCCAATCATTTACATGGTTTAGGTATGTGATTAGGTTTGGATGAGATTCCTCCATACTGAACATTTTGTATCAGAGTATCAACCATTTAAGAGAATTTCCCATGGCACACCTAATAAAATTTTTGGGTTTGAAGCTGCATTCCTATATGGGGACTAGTCCTACTGTAAACAATATGATTAAAAGTAATGGAATCAGTGTTTGCATTTATATTTTTGAGATCAGAAACCAACACAGATCCTTTGCTATTTTTATTTTTACTCTTATCTTTTCTTTCTATTAAATTTCTTGTCCTGTTTCTGAAATTCCCTACTGCTAGTTTTCCCCTCCATTTCTGAGATTTATCAATATCTATCTTCCTCTTTGGGCAGTTGCATTCAGTAGTTCAACTAAGAATGCACCCAGAATTGAAAGAAATTCAGTTTGCAGGATACGTTTTGAAAAGGAGTGGTTCTAGAAACAGATCTTAAGGTGGGCTCAGCAGCCATGCTCAGTGTGATTTGTCTTTGTGCATGCATTGCCTTCCTGCTGAGATAATTTCTCTTCATTATTTATGCATATAAAAAAAATTATGTACGTAACTCTAATAGTTCCACCAGAAAGCACCACTTGGAAGCCTGTCTCAACACAGCTTACCAGATGTTCTGTAGCAGCACCTGCCGAGCCCTTCAATCACTGCCCGTGCTCCTGCTGCTGTGAAGGTTCAGACGAGGGTGAAGGATAACAGCACCTCATATTTATTTATTTGCTTTGATCTAGGACAACGGCAAGATAAGCACAATCAGATTTACAGACTTTAGATGAGAATTGCTTTATTTGTTGCTGAAACATAGTCATATCCGAGCTGCAGCGGAGGAAACGCTTTAACAACAGACAATGTAACTATGGATTAAGAGAGAAAGATAAAAAATGTTATGGCCGTTTTGAGTGAATGGGAGAATTTTACTGAGTACAGATCATCTATCCGAGTTGAAACTGATCCAGGACATTAGATTTGACACTTCTGCTTTAAGAAAAAAGTCAACAGATCCTCACTTACAGTAACTATCATGCATGTCATCTGACATCAGAGCATACAAAGATATGCCAGGCATACATAGTTAGAGAGCATATGAAATTAAAATGTAATGATAATCATAAAATTTCTAGGCAATTAAAAATAAAAATAGAATGCAAAAGTATTCTACACTTCCCCATTTTTAAGAATGTTGCAGTAAAGAGAAACCTAATTAAATATCTGATCAAATAAACAAAACAGTTCCAGGTTGATTCAGTTGATCCCAAGGTTGGGGCATGCATTCATCTACACCTTGAAGCAAATCTGAATTTGGAGCCCTGCTGCTATCCCTGGCTATACCTTTTTCCCTTCTGTGGCTGATACCTGCTGCCTTGTGAGTCTCAGCATCTAAGCAAGATGCACAAAAAACAAGAAAAAAAGTATCTTTCAACTTCCACAGAACCCTGAGTAAACTCAATTCAGCAGCTGAGAGGGGCAGAGAAAGTAAAGCTTGCATCTGTTACAGTTGCTGCATTTGGAGGTGTGAGTTACGAAGGAGATTTGCCAGACGACTCAGCCTCTGAGCAAACCAGAAGGGAGCAAGATGAATCGATGCCAAAGCATGAGCTGTTTCCAAATGCAGCAACCTGTGCAGAACCAGAAGGTCACAGGCTGCAGCTGGCCCAGCTGCAAGTGAGACAGAGCGAACGGGTTTAACAAACACTAAAGTGCCAGACAGGAAAAAAAGGCTTGGGTGCTAATCTGTTCAAGAGGGTGAGGAACATGCGGGAACTGTTTGTCCCTCTGCCTGATAGACACCCTTCTTTCTGGTAGACTACTTAATCTGCTCTATACATCTGGGATAGATTCACCCTACATCTCCTTTGAACAGTGGCAGGGTGTGAGATGATAGGCACTTCCATTGTTTTGTTTCCCAGAATCCTCCCTTCTGGTTTTCCAGCATGGCCCTCATCTGCTCCTTGTCTGAGCTTTTGGCCCCAGTTTGACTTTGGCATTGCATCAACTGTCACTGTCATCACTGGATGGCAGACTATGGTGTCAATGTATTTCCCAAGGCACTGCTTCTATTTGTCTCTATTTCTTGTAAAATGCTTTGTAATGAAACTAAAACTTTAGGAAACTAGAAGGTCAGAATAGGAGTCTCTCAACTAAATATTTGCTAGAAGTAGAAGCTATTATTCCTAGTCAATTGGATATTTTACAAATTTCCCCCTACTCATTCACCTTTAGAATTAGACTGTGATTGTTTTTCAAAGATAGCTGAAGTTCAAGAAAATAGAATTTATTCTCTCAAAGCCCTTGCTGAAACTTTAGTAAAGAATAATTTAACTCACAGGAAAAAGGATTGTTAAAGAAGAGAGAGAAAAATCTTTTAATGAAAACTGCTTTCCTTCCTCTTTAGGGAAGTTCTATACTGAATCCCAAGTTGCCTTCATGAAAGACAAGTACCAATGTTAGGTTTTAAAAATCTATGTAATATAGCCCACTCTTCAAGAAGCCTTAGTCCTGAAGCATAGTTATTTCATTTGCTTCTCTTTCCAAGGTAGTTCTGTGCCACACTTTCAGATCGATCAGATCTAGATTGTTTGGGTTGATGATCATTCTCTGTTGGTCTGAAAAGTTAAGCTATGTCTTTGGGATACCACGCTACATCACTAAAACTAATGAGAGCTTGGTCAATTACCTCAGCGGAAACAGAATCATATGTTCAAGGAACACCTTGGGTCCTTCCACCTAGTAGTTGGATAAGTAAATACTCTGCAATCCCTGTGGCCACAAGAACATCAGGAATGTAAATTAATCAAGGGGTCAACTGTTCTAAGGAACAAGCAGTTTGGTTTGAGAAAAGATAAGATTAAATTGCAGCAACAAGTAAGGATTAAAGAAGTAAAGGCAGAGGCAGTGGATTTATGACTGCAGGCATATTGACTAAATGAGCCATATAATAATGGCTCGATATTCCTCCAAGTAACAATTAGACCTTGCACTTTAATAGGAAAATGCAATCAAAATTCACAGACACAGACAGTCTAGGAGAGGCAAAGCTGGATCTTACCCAAAGCTTCAGTGAATGGAGTGCACAGAGTTCTCTGCTGAAGCTCTCCTGTGGGACCTTCACTGCAAAAGAAACCTCACGTTGAGCAGGCCCTTGTTTTTTTGTCTTATTTGGGAAGGTAGAAGTCTAAGATCCAATCTTGCTGACAGTCTTCCAGTCTTCTGGACACAGTGTGATTTCTTGGTCCTAGCAATGGAAACTATGGAATCAATGAAAGCTTTAGGATCAAAGGACTAGGTTTCACCAGTGGAGCCTGGGTATCCAATTTTCCCCACTAAGTCTAGCTACTATAAACAATTATTTGGCTGAAGAAACAGCGTCCTGTCTCTGCACAAGACTTTCTACAGAGGCTGATAGAGAGACAGATGGCAGAGAGTAATATCATTGTGAGCCTGGAGTGAGATGGATCTCTTTTGTCTACTGCAGAAAGCTGATGACTGCCAATGGGCACCTTTTCCATGAGCAATATATTGATATTCAGTGAAAATATCTAGGGCATTATAATTACATGCAGGGGTTTTAGCTCATTTCCCTGGCTGGACAGCCAGGCTTTTGGCTATCTCCTCATTTCCTGCTTTAATGCTGCCTCAATTGCAACCAGTGGTTAGTGCAAGGCTGCTCTAAATCATAGGCTCACCGCCTGAGTGAGCTGCAGCTGCATGCAGATGTCAGTGCTCTTCCCTACAAGTGGGGAGATTGCCCACAGATCCAGAGTAGATAATTAAGGACTTGTGAGAATTGCTCAGTTTCCAAATAAGTATTATTTTGCAGAAAATACATCACATCTACGTACTGAGAAAAGAAACCGCCACAGCAGTACCATGCAAACAGCTCATATAACAAGACAGAGTGCATATAACCTTCATAGTTGCATACAGTCAAGCTCAGCTCTCCTTCTGTTATACCAGATATGTGCTGGTGCACCTCTGTTAACATAGGACAGTCATTTTTGTAATAAAGTGGATAACTAAAGCCAAACTCCAAGTAAAAGGCCTCAAGAACACTTTGAATGACGAGGATATAATCACTTTCCTCTCCTCAAACGCTGCTAGTTTAGGTATCATTTTAAAGCATCTGAACTCAGCAGGATCAGAAGACGACTGCAGATCTCTTGCCTAAAGACTTCTCACTCCCATAACTGTCCCAGAAGCAATATGCCTTCACCACAATTCTTTACAAACACCTATGTGTGGGGCTTTTTACTTAAAAACTTTAAAAATTTGTGAGTTCTCATTTTCTTACTGAGATAAAAGCTTTACATTTTAATGTGTAAGATGTGTCCCAAGTAATGCCCTTCGCTTGCTTGCTGCAGCTCCCTATGAATATGAATCATGGTATGAGATTTACCAAGCCTTTTGTTGGGCTACCTGGCTGGAGTTTTGCTTTTCTAATCAATTCTGTGTCTTTTGTCATTCATTTTTTTTCCTGGTCCTCTTTTTCATCTGTTGGCCTGTTTGATACACGTACCACATTCTGCCTCAGCCAGTCGTCTGGAATAGAGAATTTGTTACTTCACAGTACAATCCCTGACATGACAGAGTTCCAATGCTTGACTGATTTCTGAAGTATTACCACAATGTCAATAATACAGCCTATAAATGAATGGCATCATCTGAAATATAAATAATAACCAGGTAGTATTTTGTTAATGTAACGCAGTACTTTAAAAAACACAACATGAAAACATCCTAAATGGAATCTGGTATTTTGTTTCCTTTCTGATTACAAAGAAGTCAGATTGCTCAGTGTTACTTCTGTTGCTAGCTGATTTGCAAGCATCACCACCTTCCCAAACACTCACACCTTCTGAGGGTGATGGACCTCATCAGGAAAGCGCAATCTGATATCGAGCTGCATAAATTGCTTTTTGCTTCCCCTCCCATGCATGTGTACAAGTTATAGAAGGAAAAAAATGAGGGGAAAATGCTGAAAAATGTGGCTTTTCCTGGGCACATTCCTTAGCACATTTCCGCTGTGCACGCTTCTTTCACTCAAACTCTTTTCATTTTCCCCATTTCCTTGGTTTATTATTATTTTTCTCCCTCCCCGTTTTAATTTCTTTTCTTCCTAAAGAGCTGTTTTTAACAGCTGCATCTCCAGCTGTCAAGTGAATAATTCAGGGGAAATTTCTCACCATTGCAAGAATTGTTCTTCAAAATACTTTAAACAGTCTTCAAGACTGTTAAAAAAAGCTTCACAAGGCAGCTGCATGCACAGAGTTCTTTATTAGTGGCCAATACAGCTCTTTACGATGTATGCTTAACCTTCGCCTTACTTTCAGCAAGCGGTTTACTGTGGACACACTTACCCCTGCTGAGAAAGGTCCTGTCCTTGAAGACTTTGGTTTTGAAAGCCTTCTTTCCAAAGGATCTTTGACACTTGTCTGACTCTGGGTAAGATTTTCGAAACACACAAGCCAGCACTGCACACAGTGATGGAATGTAAATAAATCTGAGAGGTCTCCAAATAAGGCATTAGGGCTGACCGTGGCTGTCTAATCACAGGGAATCAACTGTCAGAGTTCAGTAGCTAGAAGGCTTTCAGTACCCTCTGAGCTTGTTTAGAGCTTGCATGGTTATGCGGCAGTACTGTGCACAGTAGACACGTATGATAAATGTCTCCCACACACATCACATGGTTTGAAAAGCATTTCTTTTAACAATTGAAATATCCCAAAGATATTCAAACCCAAGGCACTCAGCTGCATAGGAAGGTATCAAAAAAAGAAGCTGTCGTGACTTAGCACGGAAGCATGGTGCATGCTATGTAAATGTGGGTAGGTAAGAGATACCATGTAACATGAACATTTTTTAATGCTTGGAATTTAGTGTGAGAGTTAAATGTGACATCTTTTCCCTTTCTTTTTACCAGCTGGCCCAAAGATGATCCTCACATCCTGGCACTCGCCAAGTTGTAGAGGCTTTATTTTGTTTGAGAATTCTCTTGTGAAACTTTGGTGTCTCCTTTTTAATAGAAAATATTTGTCTTCTACCATGCCACAACAAAGGCTTGTTCTGATCAAATAAACCAAAATTCAGGATCTGTAATGACTGCTGCCTTTTCCCTAAAATCAAATGCAAATAAAACTTAGTAAAAGCACAAATCAAACTGCACTCAGGTCAACTCCATCAATCATTAAACATGATAGGGTTCCCAAGACATAAAAGAATCTATTTAGTGATCAAGAAGATCTTTTCTAGTCTTCATTTCATGAGATAGTCATGTCTCAGACATTGGCATGAACTTTACATACATTAAGTTATTTTACTACATCTGTTGCTAACGTCCCCAGTGCTTAGCATGATAATCCTGGGCTTTATGTCTGAATATGACTTCCTTCAGTAACAGATTGCTCAGAAGCTCAAGGCAGATGTTCCAGGAGGTCTATGTTGTCATTGACAGTGTAGACTTCTATTTCAACAGTTCTTGTAAAGCTATACTGGTATTCGGCAAAGGCTCCTAAAGAAACAGAGCCTTATAGTCCTTGTTCGTGCTTAAGTATCTTCTGTATGTGTCACAAAACTGACTCTCAAGGATGATAGTAATAAATCACCTTACTGAAGGTGATAAAGTATGCCTTGGAAGATGGACTTTCAGCTACTTTTCAAAAATCAATGAGTCATATGTATTGTGAGTAAGACACTCCACAGCATCCAAGGCCAACATTAACAATTCTCAGTTATCACATGGATGGTGACCAAAAGGAAAAGTTATAAATATCTCCTTTGCCCCTCTTCTCCAACCCCACACTGAGGCAAAAGCTGATCATTATCTTATTGATTCTGGCCAGCAATGGTGTAGAGTAAATCACAAAATCAGATAACCTTGTTTCCCAGCCTTTGTAAACTAATTATGTCTATTAATCACAGAGACCTCAGAACCTGTCCCTCACACTAAAAGAATTTCTGCAGCAGAAACATCTTCCATTTTATTTACGCTTTACTATTGCCTTGCTAAAGCAAAAGATACTTCATTATCTTTTCTCAGCAAGTTAATGAGATCAGCAAATCTGTTGCTAAGATTAATAAAGAAACTCATGAAAAAATTTTCAAAGAATCAAAAATCAAAAATAAGTCACCCTTTTTTAGCAACAACTCAGGAGGATCCACTGGAAAACAGAAGCGCAGGTCTCAACTCTGTTGATTTCACACTAAAAGGAGGATCAAGTCATGGGGATGCTTCATGTTTTTCTCAACTGTTACATAAGTTGATAAACCCTGTTTCCTACATGACAAATTCCACTTCAGAAAAGATTTTGTTTCAAAGTAAGTCAAAGCACCTTTATTTTGTATACAGAGTTTGCCTAAATATCAAAGCATAAGATGCTAACCTGGAAGATCAGATGTTTTGGTGAGTAAAACACTCATCTTAGAGCTTCACTGAGCTACCTCAAGCAGATTAAACATCAGACAGACAGCTGGTAAAGACGCAGTCTTCACCTGGTAAAGGCTGCCACATATGGACCAGACCTTGCAACAGAATGAGCACATGAAGCTCTTAATGGCTCTCTAAAGCAATGCTCAGTGATGTCAGACACCAGCTGGGTGTTAAAGGCACATAGCCATGGCATGTGGACCCAGCCGTGGAATGAAGTTTTATGAGGAAACAGAAGAACAAAGAAGAACAAAAAGAACGTGAGCAATGTGAAGTCATTTAAAAAGACAAAACAGTAGAATTAGTTGGGGATTTTCCATTCATTCAAATGATTTTTCCAATGAAAATGTTCTCTTTGGCTAAATTTTAGGAGCAAAAAAAAAAACAATGAGGAGAGGAGAGGAGAGGAGAGGAGAGGAGAGGAGAGGAGAGGAGAGGAGAGGAGAGAGGCAAGATAGAGTGAGGCAGGGCAACAAGGCAAGGCAAGGAAAGGGAAAGATGTTTAGAGAAGGATTTCTCTGTATATATGTCCCAAAGTTTATCTGAAATGTGGGAATCTGTACTTTCTGCCTCCTAGCTTTCTCAGGCTCCATCCTTTCTCCTGTACCGAAGTGCTGCCCAAAAGGCAAAAAGCCGACCTGTACATCTGTTCCAGGCAGGATGCCAAGGAACAATTTGACCCTGCCAGGTACAAGGGGATGAAATAGGTGACTTCAGAAACTTTTCCAGCATTTCTTTCTATGGTTTCTGGATTTCAGGATGCTTAGTTTCATTTTAAAAGTCTCTTTATATAAGCTGAAATGGCAGGCATCTATTAATATAACACAAACATTTCTGCCTTTCTCAATTTTGCCCTAAATGTAGATAAGATTATAGCACACTATCAGAAGTATCAGAGATTGCTTGTGTTTAGATCATGCTTGTGTTTATCGTGCTTCTTTCAGTCTATGATATCTATCATCAGTGTGTCTAAGAAGAACAAAGCAGCCTTATTACTTGGCTTCCTTATACTAAAAGCCTTTTTTCCCTTTTAAATATCAGTGAAGTATATCTCAGTTCTTGTGTTCTGCATCCAGAAATATTTCAATTCAAGTGAAACATGATAATATTTTTCCAGAAGTCGTTAAAGCTATTACCAAAGTAAAACAGGGCATCCTGTGATATAAATCCAGTTATTTTACAACCATGAATCCAGTGAAGGTTATTGTGGTTTTTCTAATACATTCAGAACAATAATTCAAAAAAAACAAAGCCAAGGCTTTTAAAGCAGCAATGCAAGTTTTTGCCTGGCAGTATCATTTGCAGGAATATAAACATAAGCTTGGAAATAAGTTAGTACACCATATGTCGTACAATGGCTTACAATTAAAATTTGGGCTGTGTATTTCACATACATTCTTATTTTAACAGAAATTGCAGTAGAGGTAAAGAAGCAGACTATATTACCATCTTTCTATCTAGTGATTAATTGCAAGTTCAAATAAACAAGAAAAATTTATAATATTTAGAATTTGTTAGGCCTTTCGTGGTCTTGCATGTTAAAGATTTTCATTAACTATGAGCAAGAAATCAGGCAAGGGAAGCGGGAGACCTGCATGGTTGAGCAGGGAGCTTCTGAAAAAGCTCAAGTGGAAGACGGAAGTTTAAACTAAGTGGAAGAAGGGACTGACCACTTGGGAAGATTACAAGAATGCTGCCAGAGTATGCAGGGACAAAACGAGGAAAGCCAAAGCCTCCTTGGAATTAAATCTGCCAAGGCATGTTAAGGTCAACAGGAAGGGTTTCTTCAAGTACATCGGAGGCAAAAGGAAAACCAGAGAAAATGTGGCCTGCTATTGAATGAGACAGAGGCCATGGTGACAGATGATGCAGAGAAGGCAGAATTACTGAATGACTTCTTTGCTTCAGTCTTTACTGCTCAGGCCAGCCCTCAGGAGTCCCAGACTTTACAGGTAACAGAGAAAGTCTGGAGGAAGGAGGACTTTCCCTTGGTTGAGGAGGATCAAGTTAGAGATCAGTTAAGTAAACTGGATATCCGCAAGTCCATGGGTCCTGATGGGATGCACGTGCGAGTGCTGAGGGAGCTGGCAGAACTCATCATCTTTAAAAGGTCCTGGAGAACAGGCGGGGTGCCTGAAGACTGGAGGAAAGCCAATGTCGCTCCAGTCTTCAAAAAGGGCAAGAAGGAAGACCCAGGAACCTACAGGCCAGTCAGCCTCACCTCCATCCCTGGGAAGATGACGGAACAGCTCATTCTGGGCATAATCTCAAAGCATCTGGAGGAAAAGAAGGTGATGAGAAATAGCCAACATGGATTCACCAAGGGGAAGTCATGTCTAACTAATCTGATAGCCTTCTACAGTGGCGTGACTGGACAAATAGATGAGAGGAGGGCAGTGGATGTCGTCTACCTTGACTTCAGCAAGGCTTTTGACACTGTCTCCCACAGCAGCCTCCTAGGCAAGCTTAGGAAGTGTGGGTTGGATGAATGGACAGTGGGGTGGATTGAAAACTGGTGGATTGAAAACTGATTGGCAGATAGAGCTCAGAGGGTTGTGATTAGTGGCACAGAGTCTAGTTGGAGGTCTGTGACAAGTGGTGCTCCCCGGGGGTCAGTCCTGGGTCCAGTCCCGTTCAACATATTCATCAATGACCTGGATGAAGGCATAGAGGGTCCCATCAGTAAGTTTGCTGGTGACACAAAACTGGGAGGAGTGGCTGACACACCACAAGGCTGTGCTGCCACTCAGCGTGACCTGGACAGGCTGGAGACTTGGGCAGAGAGAAACCTCATGAAGTTCAACAAAGGCAAATGTAGGGTACTGCACTTGGGGAGGAATAACCCCATGCGCCAGCACAGGTTAGGGGCTGACCTGCTGGAAAGCAGCTCTGTGGAAAGGGACGTGGGAGTCCTGGTGGACAACAGGATGACCATGAGCCAGCAATGTGCCTTGGTGGCCAAGAAGGCCAATGGCATCCTGGGGCGCATCAAGAAGAGTGTGGCAAGCAGGTCGCAGGAAGTTATCCTCCTCCTCTACTCTGCCCTGGTGAGGCTGCACCTGGAGTCCTGTGTCCAGTTCTGGGCTCCCCAGTTCAAGAAGGACAGGGAACTGCTGGAGAGGGTACAGCAGAGGGCTACAAAGATGCTTAGGGGACTGGAACATCTTTGTTATGAGGAAAGGCTGAGGGACTTGGGTCTTTTTAGTCTGGAGAAGAGAAGACCCAAAGGGGATCTCATCAATGTTTATAAATACTTCAAGGGACGGTGCTGGCAGGATGGGACGAGTCTTTTTCCAGTGGTGCCCAGTGATAGGACAAGAGGTAATGGGCAGAAACTTGGCCATAGGAAGTTCCATCTCAACATGAGTAAAAACATCTTTCCTTTGAGGGTGGCAGAGCACTGGAATAGGCTGCCCAGAGAGGCGGTGGAATCTCTTGACTCTGGAGACATTCAAAACCCACCCGGACACTGTCCTGTGCAACCTGCTGTAGGTGTCCCTGGTCTGGCGGGGGATTTGGACTAGATGATCTCCAGAGGTCCCTTCCAACCCCGGTGATTCTGTGATTCTGAAATTCTGTATTTCTGTGAGCCTCATATTAAACTGTTACCATTTTTTTCAATCAAGTATATATTACATTCATGCAAACCAGTACCAGGGAACTCTGAACCGTGTGCTTGCCCTGTGCTTAGTACATTGAGGACTTGATCTACAATTCTCCTGGGCCTCATAGAATTATAAAGAAATAATATCAGTACTTCACATCAGATCCTATACACACTTTTGAAAGGCAATTACCCTTAGGCCATCTAGAGGCTGTTGTAGCCTTCTGTAAACACAAACTTCAATTTAAAAAACAAAGCAAAGCAAAGCAAAGCAAAGCAAAACAGAACAAAACAGAACAAAATAAAACAAAACAAAATAAATAAAATAAAATAAAATAAAATAAAATAAAATAAAATAAAATAAAATAAAATAAAATAAAATAAAGGAACTATGGTATTTATTTCTCTCCTGGTTTAGAACAGGACAGGGATCTTTCAAATATTTTTATGACAAGGAAAAAGAACAAAGACAGAAAGAGAAAAATAGCTGTGTGTAAAGTTGGAAAATACCCAATACAACCTGCTTTGCCTATCCTGGTGACAAAACCAAGGAGCAGGTGACCAAAAGATGCAAATATGTTAAAAAGAGGTGGTTGTCAGAGAAAGAATGAGAAGCTGCCTGTGGCAGCTTGCAGAGTCTGTGATCAACAGGTTGTAATTAATTCCCAAGAGAAGGGAGTAACCTTGGAGAAATCATCTAGAGCCTTGAGGCGAACACCAAGTGTACCTGTAGGTCTCTTTGGTATTTCACTGCAGGGCTGTGACATATCAATAATTGTACTACCTTTAGAGTAGCTTCAAAATCTGTTTTTTCCAAAGGAGATGAACTCCTCAGGATAAATTCTTTTTAAAATCATACGCTCCACAAAGCCTCTCCCAAGACCATTGAAGGAAAAATGCAGGAAAGTACAAAGCTTACTGGGCTTGCCTGTGTGCTTGTATTAGCAGCCAATAACATACTATACTGTTAATGTCTATACCCCAGTTATAGGATTGCAAAGTATCTGTGTCTCCACTCAGATCTAAGCATAAAGTTGTACTTTTAAGGAAGCTTATGATAATAAAATAACACATTGGGCTGGAGCTTTCTTGCACCCAGGCATCTTTTACTGTGTGTGCAAACTTATCAAGCTTCTGCATAAGACAAAAGGTTCAGTGAAGAACTGGTCATAGATGGGAGAGGAAAATCTATTAAAAAATATATTGCTTCTTATTCAAACAAATGCAGTTTTTCAAAAAGTCTGGAATCCTGAAATGAACTAATGTCTGTACTTGTTATTTTTGAACAGTTGACTTACAGGGTTTGGGTTTGTTCGATGGTGGGGAGGTTGATTTACCATGGAGCAGCAGGAATCACATCCTTCAACAGTTTGTTCTCCTAGATACAAGAAAAGATCAGATTTACAAGATTCAGTAGCAGGAAAAATATGGTTAGCCTTTTCTAACCCGTTATTTCACAGCTCCTTTAATACTGTGTCCTGGGTGTCATCTCACAAACACATCTGATGTTCTTGCTGGTTGCTAAAGTATCTTAAGTATGCTGAGGAAAGGCATTGAGGGACAGGTGGGCAGAGCAGAGCCATGTGTGCAAAGAAAAATTTAGACATAATCTTTTCTGTAAATAGACAGTCCTCCCTCATTACACTGAAAATGTATGCCTTGGAAGAACTTGACTGCACTTGGAGCTACTGTGCAGACCAGGCATCTAGTTATTTCCCCTCCTGCACCCACACATCTTGTGCAAGAAATCTGTATCATTCCCAGCTCACAGTATGGTAAAAGGAAGGGGTTTGTGACAGAAAAAAAAGATTAAGCTCAGGAAAAAAAGACCACAAAGACAGATACGAAGCAAGAGTAACAGTGTGGAAGCAAAAGGCTGGGACCTGGCAGTAACGTAAAAGGCAAGGCAGTGAACAATCAAAAGCATGGGGTGCAAAGTAAGGAGCTGGGCAGAACAGGACACACCAGCCAGAGGCTAGATAGAGTAAGGCAAGGAACCGCACAGGGAATTTACTAAAGATGCTCATTACCTAAACCTGTACTGGAAAATTTTCTTGCTGAGTATTAAAAGCCTAGTGCCAGTGTAACAAATGCCTGGTGACGAATTGATCTACAGAAGTCTATAAAGAGGCATTGGTAGAAGAGCAATTGTCAGCTACGCTGGCTACAAAGCCTGTGGGACTTACATTTACCCAGCTTCCTGAATCTGAAATCTCATAAATTCACAGAGTTAATATAGGAAAAGAAAGTATCAATTGTACCTAAAAAAAAAAAAAAAAGATGGATCATAGTGATGTTGGCTGTTTCAAAGGAGTATTCTTCCCTCCAGCACAGTAGCATCTTCATATACTGTGCTCCTGGAAAATATTATTCAAATAGGTTTTAGTGGCTGAAATAATTTTTGGTCAACTAAATATCAATAGCACTTTTGAGAAGAACAAGGACATTAATTCAGCCTCTCAGTAAATGCCCAGCCAGGGTAGTTCTAATGTCCTCTTGTCCCAAATTGCTCATACAGTTTAAATTGCTATTTTTCATTCTGTCATAAACTGTTGTGCACAGTTATGCAGTTATAAATTGCTCCAGAGGTAGCTAAGTTTCAGTAATGTAAAAGAAGCATGCAAACTTTGTACAGCTGTTACCAGAGTGCACGTTTTCAGTATGGCCGGTCTACATCGACCCGTCAGAGCCAGCTACGATGTCCTAGGCACACACCTGTAAGAAGTGCACCAGATCCCATCTCAGCTCCTACTGCAAGCAAGTTGTATTAATTTCCCTTTGAAACATGTAAAATAGCAGTTTTTGATCAAGAATTGGGATTATTAAATGTTAGATTAGAGAGGTTTGGAAGATGAGGGTTTTTTCAGTTGCTGATTCTTCCCATTTTATAAAACCACAACACAAGTTGCACAAGGAAAGCTACCTGAAATTACCTTGCATTTACTGTACACAGAAGTTTGTTATTTTTACTGCTGAAGTGCACCCTCTTATCTTGCTGTAATGCAAGGTGATGTATGGAGTTTTGCCCCTCAGTGAATGGCCATTTCCCTGCTGATGGCAGCACACTTCTGCACCACATTAATTCTGAGATAATTTCAAGTTGTTTACTCCTGGGTGAGAACCTGGGATTTTAACTCTATTAAGGACTGGAGGGGAGGGGAAATGATTATTTTAGATGATGGAAAATTTGGTGTAGGTCAGCTAGCAGTCTTGCACTGAATTCTGTCACATAAAAAATAACAGAAGATGCAGGTTTGTTCGTTTATAGCTGACATAGCTTCCTAGAGAAAACATATATCCTTGCAAAGAGAGGGAACCTTAAGGATGAAAATAATATCTGATAATTTAATTTTAGTTTAGCATCATATCACTTTGGTTGCAGGCTTAGACAGATTGATATGTCAGCAGAGCATGAATCCCAGACAACCTAACCTCAGGGGAAACCTTTGGATTCATACCAGCTCTGGTTACTCCATACTTTCTACAGCGGATCCCAGAAGGACTTCTAAAACATCCATGGCACTAGTGAAAAATGACACTATAGCGAATTATCGTGATGCAAAAACTCAAATTCAATAACTCATTTGTTGAATTCAGTTTCTTCTTCATTGTGTAAATTCTCATATTTGTTCATTCTTTAGAAACCATGGTGAATAATTTCCCTTATAAGCTACTTTTCATGTATGGGAGTATTAGCAATGTTCAGTGTTTGCATTCTGCTGCATTTCAGTAGTCTTTGCTTTCGCTGCCAGAATAGGAAAAACTTGCCCTCTTTCCTCTTGTACCCAAAGGTGGGCAGGGGGACAGCTGATACTAGCATCAGGTACACAGCTGAACAGTGGTTTCATCAGAAAGATAACTCTTCTTCTAAAATACTCATGTTTTTTCTTTTTATTTCATTTATTTATTTTGTCATCACTACCAGATGAAAATATTTAGCAGGAACTCCTCAAAACTCTTGTTTTTTCATTCTTTTCTGGAAAATGACAATCATCTTTTTAATTAAGTTACGCTCACTATATCAAAATAGAGTTTGTTTGTTTGGCCTTTAGTCCATGCCCAGAAATGGCTAATGGTTTAGTATGTCCAAAAATGTCCAGAGACAGACATGTACCTGGAGGTCAGGTGGGTGGGCTGACAGGCACACCAGGAGACAAGGTACATTTGAGATTGACCATCAGCTGCAGTTACACCACAGTCATTAGTGTCCAGATCGGACTCAGCTCCAGCACAGGAAGGTGAGACTGTATTGGCCTACATATGATTAATGGTAGATGTTTCCACAGCTTTCAGGTGATATCTCAAGGAGCTTCAGTATCATTCACACAGGCATGCATCTCCTTATGTTCTCACTTGTCAGGTTTCAGATGGTATTTTTGACAACGTGGTGCCAGCAGTTTGACTACTGAACACATGCTGAATTCTGTACACCATGTCTCCAGCTGGAAGCAAGGGTCGTTGGCAGGTGACACCACAGATGAAGTCTGGTTCTCTATACCTAGTCTTGCAGCTGATCAGAGCTTTCATGTCAACACTAATCTCACTTCACTAAATGTGTTTATTTTGTAATGTCAGTTTCTTTTTACAAATTTCCTTAACTATTTATTGTGGCCCCTTTATGGCTGTGATGCACACTGTGATGAAGGATGGAATGTCACTGCTGCATGGAAAAGGGATCATTACCATTTGCTCTAAAATGAGCAGCCCAGGGTCATTTGGATATTTCAGATTTAGAGATTAAAACAGTCTCATGCTGTGAAACTTACTGTAAAAATAGCTGTCTCTGTCTTCCAGAGCTCATTTCCAGGGGATCTCATGACACTTGCCTAATACAGGCAAGGGCCATCTTTCCAACTCATAATCACAGTGAGAAGATACTAATTCATGCTGTTTGCACACTGCCAGTTACCAAAAAATGAGTATATAATATGCCTGTCAAACATATAATCTAATATGCAAATAAATATAGATGTATTAAATATATAGTTAGATGTATTAAATATATAGTTGATGTATATAAATATCTGTGAAAAGTAGCTGAGAATCTTTATTTGGCTTATAATATATGACCGCTGAGGAAGTAAGAAAGAGGGAGAGAGGAGAATAAAAAGGAGAGAGGGAACTATGAGCTATAAGAGAATGTTAATATGTTTTAGCACTCTGAGATAGTTAGAATAACTGCAAAGCAGGAGCATCTCAAATAACTCCTCATCAACACCACCAAAATTCAACTAAATGCAGTCTAAGCCTGAAATCAGTTAATTCTTTTCAACAGTTTTTTTATATTTCCAGCCTTCATCTACAAGGAATAGCTAGTGGCTGGTCCTAGTAGTGGTTTAAAAGGAGAGAGCATTCAGCAGACTTCTCTTCCAGCTCTTCTCACCATTGTGAGTGAAGGACAGTTACAGTCCCAGCCTTTAAACACTCTGGGCTATGGGAAGATTTTCAGCTGAAGTAACTTGGTGTTGTGCCAGTGACTTTAATGAAACTATTCTGATTTCTACCAGATGACAATTTGGCTCAGAAAAATCAAAGTCAGTGAAAGTCCCAGTTCTTTCCTAAAGGAGGTGAGAAATCATGACTGGCAGGTTCAAGCTGGCAAAGTGAGGACCGCATGCTGTACTCCTTTGATGGATGATTTCAGTGTCACTCTGACTGACACATGTCCAAATTATTCAGTGGGCAGAGGCAGTTCTGCCTAAATATCCAAATTATGACTGACTTACATCCAATTGATTGGGGGGAGTGAAGGAGGGGAGTGTCTGTCTAAACACCACCCAAATAGGTTTTCTTTGCATCCCCACGCTCCCTGAAAAGCCATCATTGAGCCCCAAAGGAAAGCGTTCTTATCAGGCACTTAGATGTGTTCTTTATAAGTACAAATTTCTCATACTATTATTTACTGAGGAGAAGAAAGGTCATTTCCTCTGTCCTTTGCAGTGAATTAGCTGTAGGAAAGCAGTCAAGAAAGCCATTTGCAAAGGACCCCTTTGCCTTTCTCCATGCTTGAAGGACTTGGCTTTTCTTTTTCTAAGTGATGAAGCTCATTGCTACCTGTGGTGAATATAGCAGGGACTCTACTCATTCCAAGTGCATACTGCTTAAGCACATAATCTTCTTATGCACATTAGTTTCACATGTCTTGACTCTGTCCCATTAAATGCATGTGCTGTTACAAGAATAAGCTTTGTATCAATTGGTTGCATAATTCAGTGATTAGACTGAGGTTCAAAGGCAGTTTTATTGGATAATCAAAAACAGCAAATGAGGGAGTTTTTGCCTATCCACAAATTCCTTTAAAAACAGTAATAAACTGCTAATAAATGCCGTAAAACATGAGAACAAAAATGTTGCCTGAAAAGGAGGTTGCGGGTTGGAAACAGTTGTTGCTGGGTGCACTTTGAAAGCTTCCTGAGAAATACACGTCCCATTGAAAAATCAAAGCACGTACACACTACAGGCTGGATCCTACAGCCGCCGTCAGACAGCCTAGCTGTGGTACCGACTTACATCAGGAGAGCACAGAGGTGGCACTGCTGTCTAACTCTGGCACAGTAAAGCAGCTCTTCTGTTGACAGGACTCAGTCTCTCTCTGCAAACATGCACATGTGCCAGCTTACTCGGATCTGGCTCAGGTACTGCAAATAGGGAAATGTATTGGTCTAGAGAGATTTACCCATGAGACTCACGTCTGTAGCCCCTTAAGGTCAGGGTCTGATTTTTCATGTCCCTGAAGTGTATAATTCCAATTGAAATGAAAGCAAGTTATGTTCTGAATATTTTAAGATATCTGTGATTCTTCTGCTATTGAAAAATCCTATTTATATTTCAATGAATAATATTTCAAATATTGTGATAGTGCAGCCTAAGAGACAATATAAATACTAAAAAGTCAGACTCAGAAAAGGACAGAAAATTACATTTATCAAGCCTTGAGGAAAGTACTTACAAGTCTTAGAGTTTAAAATGAGGATATGGAGCGCTCCTGTTATGTGAAGAGGTCTCATACTGTTCACTGATGAAGTCACTCACGTATCAGACATGTCCAGGGAACACAGTGGCCAGCTGAAGATCAGCAACCCTTTGAACTTAACGTCTCCCAAAGCTTAATGACTGCCAGGCAGCCCTTCATTCACACAAGAAATACAAATTGCCAATCACTAAAGAATGTCATGAACAATAAGTATGTAAGGATGCCAGATAGGATGAAACTATTGAAGCAAGCACCATCTAAAAAGCAAGCAGTCTTGAGGGGTCCACAAGTATCTGCTGTCCATAACCCCAGAACACACTTCCAGCCTTCCTGTAACAAAACATAAAATTATAGTAAAAGCTCAAAAGCTACAACCATGCCATCAGGAGAAAATACAAAAATTACCTGTATTCTTACACGACAATGGTGCTGAGTCAAATTCCCAGATGGCTTTAGGAAAACAACGACACTATAGAGAAAAGCAAAAAAAAGTTACCTGAATCATGCCAACCTGCCTGACCTTGGAGAAAGTGGTGTGTTAACCCTGAACATGCAAATGAGACACACCAGCCAGGCAATCAGCAGATAATAATACTGGAAAGAGTATCAGTGTTTCTCATTTTAGCTTATCGTTAACTGTGTTCATTTTCTAGTGCCTTAAAACAAATCCAGAGCTAAGTTACATATCCTGAGTAGCAAAGGAGTACCTTCCTTGCCTCTGGCAGGCAATAAGGCAATAAGCCCACATTACCATTTGAGTCTTTTTGCATTCCTTATTTATTCACACCAAAGCCATCACCAGCTGTGGTTCATTTTCCTACTGTAAAGTGGACTTCAGCTGTAATAACTTCAGTTGCAGACTGCAGAAAAAGTAATTGAAGACTGCACTTTATGCTCTTTCCTCCAATATTTTTAACTGTAGTGATTTGTCCCAATTTAATTTGTGTTTACTGCAAATTGAACTCCACCCAGGTTAATTTTTATTCTCTGTGGTTTTTTATTACTATGTTTGGTCTAGACATAATATGGATCTTTGGCAATAAACCTTCTAAGCTCTACTTCTTTATGTGGTTGGGAAGTTTACATCATTTACAAAGTCTTAATAACACATTCATCGTAATAAAGTCAAAGAAAATGTAGGACCCTCATGCCACTCTAGCGTCAACATCATGAAAATATTTACATTAAAGATCATATAAAGAAAGTAATTTTTCCTGACCAAAAAATTATCATTTGTTACTGAGGTTTGCTATATATCAATGCTAAATACTCATATCAAGATGAAACCATACCTGTTTTCAAAAAGAGTGAGTTTTGGAACCTGACCTGAAAAGAAATTGTTAGAAATTGAAGGGTATTATCTGTCTTGCTCTTTCATTCCTAGCCTACTCTGTGGTTGCAACAAGTTTTTCTGTTAGATTCCAGAGAAGAGTTTCTCCTGTCTTGAGCTGCTGTACATTGCATAAAAGTTCCCCTGGGATTGCTCCTCCCTTGAGGCCAAGTGACCAGGTGGGAGTGATGGGTGGAGTGGAAAGAGGAGACATATACCCAGCAGGCTCAGTGGGACTAGGAGCCTCCTAAGACTAGGAGGCACATAAAGTAACCTGGAAAAGAGAGTCTCCCTCAGGACCCAGCATTTCTCACAACTGGGAAGTTACTGAAAGTATGGGAAGCAAGGTGAAGACCAAAAAAAAAAAAAGTGTCCAAATGGCAATGAGACAGACAGGAGGGGAAAGATTGATTCTCAGATCTTTTATTTATGTCTGTCTCAACCTCCAGACCTGAGATTTTTTTTTTATTCTTCTTCCAAGTGTTACTGTGTTCTATCTCATTGGTTTGTGTTCTATCAAAATGTAGGTTTAAAGATCGAAACTGTTGTTTCTGGTGTTCTCATATTAAGGAAAACATTCACTTCAGAGCTCTTGCTGATTTGAGGTCCTGTCACACAACTCAAAATTTATTTTGACAAGGAGGCTAGACAAAATGAAATAAAGTTTTCAAACAAGTGACCTCATTAAACCACTGATCAGTGTGCAGACTCCAAAATAAACTATTTTATATGTCTAAGGTGTTTTTACTCTAAAAAGATCCCAAAGTATGTTGCAGATTTTACCTGTGGCAGTCACTTCACCCACTAAATAAAAATGCCAGGTGCATGATGCTCAGAGAAGGAACACAGAGCTTAATAACACTGAACATTGACACAGTCAGCTGAACCTAGGTGTTATTTATCTTTGTCAGTCCAGAAAGTGACAGATGGCAATAAATGGAGCATCTTTGCTGCTTTCCTGCTCCTATCACTGTTTCTCCATGCAACCCTGGCTTATATCAACAACAGGCTCCTACAGAGAGAGATTCCAAAGTTGTGAATTGCATTTTTCTTTCAGGCTTCATGTTTCTCTTACACAAAAGATATTATTTTAAATATCAATATTTGCATTTTAAAAGGCTTGTTTATTTGCCTGACTGAGAAAGTGGAGAAGAAAGAAGACAGGGAGAAATGAGATGTAAACATGGGGACTATAGTGTGCTGGGAAAGCTCAAGTAATAATATATTTTCACATGTATCTGGTTAAAAGCCATGGAAAAATGGCATAAGGGAGACATTGATTCTAATAAGAATATCTACTTACAAAAAATGAAGTCCACAATATACAAATAAGATTCCAGGAAATGTGAAGAAACAATCCTTGAGCTGCTTTTCTCTAATAAACTTGATGAATGTCATACTTGGTATCACGATCCTCCCAGGCAGGTTTAACTTACTGATGATCAGAAAGAACCCGTCATGAAAATGCAAGGTAAAAGAAGCAGGGAAAAGTTACCATATTAATGTCAAGAAAGCTCAAGTGCCATAGGAGAGAGATTCTAATAGCAGGATTTTTCTATGGGCAGAAAGGTCAAAATAATAAACAGTTTGGAATGTCAAATATTTATGTATATGCAACCAATTAGCCTCTGAAAGGTGGTCTAGCCAACTAAACATAAAAAGTCTCAAACTCATCAAATATATTATAGTTCTAATGAATACTGGATCAAAATCAAAACTGGAATATAAGCTGTATGTAGACAGAAACTGAACTAAAAAATCACCAATGAGGCAGGAGCCATTGGTGATATATTTGGAGGCATGAACATGAAATCTTACAAAAATCATACAATTATATCTTGCTTCTAAGAGCATTGTTTAGATACAGCTAGGTCTTACAAAGAACAGATGAGTTCACATAATTATTGGTATTACATTCAGATTCTTTGCTACTGATTATTTCTGTAGAAGTGACAAACAGTGACTTGTTTTGTTTACATAATTGCTATTCCTCAACCAGTCACAAAGTTGCTTTAACAAGAAAGGAAACTGAAGCATTTTGCTTTTTAGGAGGGAGAACTGAACTTTTTTGAATAGCACTGATCCATACATTATGAATGGCTTCCTTCTTCACATGTTTTTGCTCAGTTAATTCAATACTATAACTACTAAATCACAAAAACTAACCTTCTGAAATGTCCAGGATAGATATCGTCAATTAATTAGAATAAAATATATGGAGCTCATGAAAAATAAAATAGCTATAATGTTTTAGATGGGAAGAATAGTTTAGGGGCTCATACGGACACTGTACTGTCAGTATTCCTAGTTTCTACTCCCAGCCTTGTTAAAGACTAACAGTGTATCTCACATCTCATTTTCGCTATCCAAAAGAATACCTCTCCTCTAAGCTAGCTGTCAAACCTCTCAGTACTTAATAGAAAGAAGGAGATACCTGTAGCGGCTGCTGCATCCCTTTCTAAAATAGAATGAACTGCCCTCTGAAGATGACTATTGACTACAGAGGATGTATAGCTGATTATTGTTAGGAGGTGTGAAGCTCATACTCACAGCATAAGTTACTCAGCTCCCCTGTGCTTTAATTTTCTGTCATTGGAAGGGGTTAATAGCATTCCTTGCTTTACAATAATCTCTTGTCCAGGCAAAAGATAAAATGAAAAAGAACAAACAAACAAGCAAAAAGAACTGAAAACCTGCAAGGAGATTAGAATTACTTGCTTTATCATTTTGACACTGAATGCAGCTTCAACTTAATTTACAGGTGAATTCTTGTATATAAAATACTAGACATATAATAAAATACATTTTTTCAGAACTTGTAGTACCCACTTGGAGGTTGGGAGGGAAAAGACTGCTATTGCCTTTCCTCTTTGGTTGTCTAAAGGAGGAGCTACTATCACTTCCTTCGACTATAACTAAATTGCAGGTAAGCAGAACTGGGCCATCTGTCAGGAATCAATTACTAGTTTTGGCACTTAAGCTAAACTTATCTAAAGTGCTATAATAAACATAAAGCTAAAAAGGCTGTAAAAGTCAAAGCAGAGCCAGAGAAAAGTTTGTATGTATTTGTAGGATTAGAAGATATTCCTACAGAGTTTTTAGAAAGAAAGTGTAAAAATTTATTTTGTCTTCAGAGAATTATTTACCCAAAGATCAGGTCAGTAAAAGGACCCTGACTGCTCTCTTGGTCCTGAAGTTAGCAGAGACTTTGAGAAGATGATATTCAGATCTGTAGTCTCAAGTTCATCCTAAGTACAAAAAATTCTTCTCCTGATTTATCAATAGTAATAGAAACCTATCCAAACTCTGTTTTGGTCCAGACTGATTTGGTAATTTAGCATGAAAAGTAGAGAACTCAGAAAAGAATATTTTAACATTGGTCTGTGCCTCCAAAGGTAAATAAGATGATGATGCCATCCTCATAAGTATTTTCTAATTTACTAATAGCCTGTGGCCCATCTATGTCTGTGTTCCATCAGCTTTAGAGGATGTCTGGTACAATATTGAGTTCTCAGTTAGCTCAGCAGTAGAGCAAGGTTTCACAATTAAAAAAAAAAAAAAAGAGATATTCAGAGATGGAGCTTACTGGTGTGGTGGCCACATATGATCTGAATCTGTGCCCTTTGATGCACAAAATGTATTTCTCAAACATGTATTCCCATCATCTCTTATTGCTAAGGTCTAAGGATTTGTATTGTCCCCAGCTAATGTGATTATACAGCTTTTTCCTTGTATGTACTACACACCAATGTTGTTCATGCTTCATACTGATTTAATATTCTGTCACAAGCATAAGTTTAAAAAAAAAAAAGGAATAAATTAATCCAAAGTAACTTTTATGCCTGTTTGTACCAACAAAAGAAAAAAAAAATCACCTTAGTCTGCAGCAGGTAGTTGATCTCACCTTTGGAGCATCATAGAGACAAATAAATGCACTTTTTGCCCTTGACGTTCTCACAGATTGGGCTTGGGGTTGCAGGTTGAAAGTATGTATTAAGATCCAATTCTATAAAAGTGGTGAAAGAAAGAGTAGTACATTGATGCTGGTCATACATGAGACATAAAGGCCAGAGGGGAAGCTGCGATTCATGCCTGACAGCTGAAAACTCATCTCACCTGCACAGGCTTTGGTTGTGACGATCGTATGTTCTGGTTCTAATATGGAAGAACTGTCTGTGTGATGTTTAACAATCATATCACTTTCTAAGAGGCAGAGATCTCAAGATCAGCACCTTGCTCTGCTTCTTTCCCAAGCAAACATATGAATGGTTTCTTCCTGCACACAAGGCCAACCTAACAATGTAAAAGAAAACTAGTAAAACTACTGTATGCCACATAATTACATTTCAGCAAACTTTTTTTACTTAAAGTGTATGGGCATATACACACAGCCAAGTATATGGGTGTATATTTGCAGTCTTGCATGCTCAGATCCCTTTGAAATACACAAATGGTATCAGAGATGACAATAGTAAGCTGAAGCAATTTGACAAAAACAGAAAGGGGGAAAGGAGAGAATGTGAGACACCTAGGTAAAACAAAGGAAGTCTGGGCTTATATCACTGAAATGCAATGCTTCTTGTGCTATTCAACTTTTTTCTGTGCTAAAAGGCCACCCTAGATGTATAGCACATGAGGGTGTTTATAGCAGAGACTATAAACTGCTCTCTGAAATATTTGGCACAAATGTATTTCCAAAGATGAAAAATGGCTTACTACCAAGAAGAAATTTAAGGATTTGAGGTCATTGTTTTTACATACCTCAGAGTATCCTTGGCTTTATCTAAGCATGGGCTTGTGAGTAACATCTGAGAAAAAGCATATCAATTTTTAACTCTAAAAATTGATTTGTACTAGCTTATTCTTCTGTCTTCTTCATTTTTATTTCTGTTTTCCAGAACGAAAAACAGAAACTTTGTACTACTCTCTCTTCTATTTTTAGTTCCTGTAAATCGGTCTATAAAGACTCAAAGAATGAACAGAGGATTTTCACACACTTGTTCTGGGAACAATTAAGACTTAAATATTGGAATAACGTTGTCCAATTTACACATAGAACACTTCAACTGAAGAGTTTTTCAAAGCCTGCTAAATGATGGCTCTGTCAGGGCCATGGCAAACCCAGAGTGAGATGTATTCTGTGTGGGGGCAGAGCTGTGCAGCCTGAAATGAAAAATGTGAGTATATTTGTGCTGGTGTTACATTTGTGAAGAACTGTGCTTTTAGCACCAACTTGTTTTCATGCAGGTTCTGTACTTGGGAGGATATTTGTTATCACATAAACGCAAATAATATGTACCAAAATTGTAATAGTAATGAAAAACGTCTTAGAAATTTTTATCCCAGATTTCCCGAAAGTACTCAGTGAGTTTGAAGGCTGATCTAGATTATCAGATTGCTCTCCACAGGCAGTAGCCTCAGGGTTAAAACGCAGCAAGTACTTAACAGGCAAGTACTTACCAGGCCCAGGAGCATACCAAGTCCGGCACAGAAGATAAACCACACAAGCTAGAGGGCCAGGCTAGGTAGCTGCTGTTCTGGGACTTTATTCAGAGAGTAGGATTTAACCTCCGGCTGCTGCAGAAATCCCATGGGCTGCCATCATAGGTCTTCAGTGCCTTTCTTGCTGTTGGTAAAAACAGCTCAGGAGCAGGCCACTAAGAACAGCATATTCTTTCCTGTCTACGCATTAGCCATGTGTTTTGTATTTCACTTTGCAGTACTGTGGTTAGGCTGCTTTTCCCATTAACTTATTCATTAAAAAAAAAAAAAAGAAGGATAGATAAAATAAGAACACAAAGGCTTTGTGAGTTCTTTGTATGAAGTTTCAACAGCCATTGTTTTGTCAAGTTCTAGTGGATGCCAGATTATCCCACAGCACCAATCTGGTGACTCCCTTCACCATTGTAGCACATCAAAGTACACTGTTGTTAATCAGGCTAATCAAATTAATGCAGCTGTGTTATGACTTGCTCTATCTGGAATTTTCTTTCATATACTATTGTGTTTATTGTGATTGAGTCTGCAGAATGCTTTTATTGTCCAAATACGCAGTGTATTCATGAAATATGAAAAAAGAGGCTATATGAATATTAAAGTTTATGACGTTAAGGAGGAGAGGAGAATTAACATAGCAAAATCACTGTAGTAAAAATTTTTATAGACCATTTTAAGATTGCATGTTCTTACATATTTAGAGCTGTCCAGAAATGTACATGAAATACCAAGCTCATCGATATTAATATTGTTTATAACACTCCTTAAGTAGATTATAATTTCTCAAGGCTGCTGTGTTGGCATAAAGAAATCCTTCAGCACTGTCGACATAGTTTGTAGGTAAAGATATAACTAAAGATTTTAAAACATCCAAAGACTGATCTTGGGACAGACAGATATTGATCCTGTAAGGATCTTGGGCAGTTTCTGTTCCCTTACGTATGGTTATCAAAAGGATTCTCTCTGCAAATTTACCCTTTCAACATATTGATCTTGGGGGTGGATCTGATAGAGGGTCAGATTTGATAACCTGTACACTGGAGTTGATCCAATTAACGCTGCCCCTAATGGTGCCTGTTTGCCACTATTGACAGAATGTGGTAAGTCTGTGAATGCACCGTAGCTAACCCTAAATACAGAAGCCAATATTAGCTGGTGCAGGCCAGTGCTCACTCCGTATTATGTGACAAGGTTACATTTCATGAACAACTACAAGCCAATTTGGAATGATAAGATAATGCAGCCCTGATTTCTCCAAAGACTTATCTTTCTTCTCTATCAGCATGATAGTTTTCAGCTTCGGGACCAGAAGTGCATTGGAGAAGGTGGATTATACTTCTTGATAAGTATATGTTGTTGTCTCTGAGTTTTGAATACAGAAGATACTAAGTGAATATGCTATCAAGGAATTTAGGCTTTCAAGCAGAAACACAAAGATGTACAAAACTCATTCACACAAACATCACGTTCAACCTGCATTCACTCACTCTAGGCCTTCTTTTGACCGATGCTTGTCTAAGCTACACATGGTGATACTTTCTCAGTATCCCTTTTTTATCCTTTCTCCTGCCTACAGGCACACAAAACTTTTCTAAGCAGTAGCTGGTGGAAAGCTGTCTGTTCCTGTCCAGGGGCCACATTTCATTTTCAGCAGGGAGTGCTTTACTTGAGAAAGGAGATTATGTATTTCTTATGAAGCTATTAAGAAGAGTAGGCTTACACTAGCCAGTTCACTGACCATTCAGTTTGATTCGGTGCAATCCATGCCAATAATAAAACAGTAATTTTTTCCAAACACTGATGTGATCTCTCCTTAGCTGCCTGTCAACATCAATAAGAATGCCAAGGAATTAGGACCTTTCACCTTGAAAAGCCTTATAGAAGAGGTATTAACCTTCTGGAAAAGCAAATCTGAACTCCAGAATACATTATACTATAGCGCAGGGAGAAAGCATAGTGTCTAATCCCTGGTAAAATGAAAATGCCGTATGAGAAAAGATCTACAGGAAAAATCCTATTGTTTTATAAATGTAATATGACATTGTCCATTAATATTTGAATAAACATATTTTGTCTCTGTTTCTATTGACTAGAGTCTATATGATTTCACAATAACTCCATCACGATTTACCTGCTATGGATTAATACTTTATTCAATTTATTAAATACAGTATTCATTTCTGCTATGTGAAATCTTATGCATAGTGTCTGCTTTTGTCTGACTGCTAGCACAGGAACACTGATGTAAACTGATGGTGTTGTAATCAACCTTTTGTTTTTCCATACATCTGTAAAAGTTGAGACTTAAGCTTAAACCAAAATGTTAGATGACTGGGAACAGAGAAAGGAGGAATTCAAAATCTGAAATTAGACCTAGATGAAATACAAAAATGGCATTTTCATTTCTTTGTTACATCCAATTAATAGTCTTGATACTGATCATACCTGAACTCTGCAGTATGCAAAAAACACAGCCAGATCAGAATTTGATCTGGCAAGAGTACAGCACTTAGAAGTAATTGATTAATCAGTGTCATGTAATACACCATATTATTACTATTAGTTAAAGATGGATTCCCATTTAAGTTTTTGATGTAGTTAATCCTAGTATTAGAAAGCACTGCTGCATTTTAAAAGCATTTCAGGTGCAGTGATTTCTGTACTATTTTTTGTTTCTTTTGGCCTAACTGTATAACCCAGAAAAATCCTACCCATTTTTACAGGCTGAAATGTGCAATTCCCTACAAAGTTTTATACTAATATAACTGGTCAAAACGTATTTCAGTTTGTAGAAATAATCTGCCAGTGCCTAATTGTGGAGGTAAATTGCTCAAGTTATGGAAACCAGGAAAGGCCAATACATGGCTTAATGCATTCACAGAGGACGCTTTAGAGACTCGGTGTTTGGAAAATTAGCAGAGCAGATGTCAAATGAATATTTTTAAATTATGCTTCCTAATTTGTAAATATAATTTTTCCCTTGGTCTTCAGTATAATAAACAAAACATTCATGAAGCTGGAATAAGAAAATTTTCTGTAATGCATACTTTCTGCTTTGCAGTTATTCAATTACTTGGCCTCACCAAGCTTAAAATTGTATGGTTGCTGGATTTTAACCAAGATCATATAAAGATTTTAGGGAGCTACATTTAAGCTTTCAGATAACTAAGAGACATACTAAAATACACAGTTAACTTCCAAAAACTCTAAACTGAACATGATGATGATTATCATCGGGAAATAAGAAACAGGTACTTGATCTAAACCTACCCCTTGCCTCTGCCATCCCAAGAGAATCAGCTCCAGGCTCAGGGCTGCCAGGATACACTTCTGAATTTTCCAGAACAAAAAATTTACTTTGTAATCAGGCAATGAGCATTTTCAGAAAAAAGGGGAGACGGAGTTGCACAAACAAGTCAACGAGGCCGTAATTTCAGTCAGTTGCTGAAAAACATTTATTCAGACAAAAAGCCCTCATCATACAACCCATCCTCCTCGTGCAACGTAAGTCAGCTCCTCGTGTGAGCAAAAGGACACACTGGGTACAAGATTTCCTGGCAGAGGTTAAATCTTTCTGTGGAACTCTATCACCAGTGGACTAAAACAGAGAAAGAAAAGGTAGATGAAATGTTGTGACAGCCATAGAGATTTCCCAAGTCACTTGCTGTTTCTGAGTAATAGCAACAGTTTATGGTTTTAATTGGAGTTGCTCTAGTCAGATGTGGAAACACATTTCTCTCTTTTCAATCACAAGGGGATTTTTTTTAAATAATTGAACATATAAAAGCAAAAGATAAGAAGTTCAGATTCGTTGTCTTCCAATTTGTTCTCCTGGTGAACTTATAACCCAGGTAATAAAATACTCTGACTTTGTGCAAAAGCAAGAACTTTGAGTAAGTCAAAATTTTGCCCAGTTACAAGAAAGAGAAACAGTTAAGCAGAATTCAAAAATGTACAATAGGCTATTGGTTTACATTTCTCCTCAGTACTCTGTTTTGTTCCTAATGCTTGATGAGTACCAAATGGAAACGGGAGGTCTGGTTCAGACCAGATAAGAACAAGTCTCAATCAACCCTTGAGGTTGAAGATTAATTAACCGAAGGTTTTTTAAGGTTTAGAAAATGTTGGCATAGTGTTGCAAAACTGGGAACCAAAACTCTACTCCAAGTGTGCTCCATTTCGGAAAGTAAGATGATGTTCTTTTCATTACTACAGCATATCCTGTTATTTTATATGGATAAGAAGGGTTCAAAAAGACTGGAATGTGCTTAACAATATTTTTAAAACAATCCACAGATTATGTTTAAAGAGTGAAGTGGAATTGCAAATCAAGGGAATAAAATTAGATACAGCAGAAATTAGGCTAAAATGGGGACTGAAAGGATGAGAGGATGGGATATTCCAGCTTTTTCTTTTTTTTTTTTTTTTTTTTAAATTAGAAGAGAGAAATGTTGGGAACTTAAACAGATTCCTGGAGGATCCTATGATAAAGACTCAGATGGTTTCTTGCTTCTGTGACTGAGTCTTTGGACTCACAAGCCCTAAGAAATTCAATCCAATCCAGTAAGTTACTGAAGACCCCTGACATCCTTCATTAGATAATAAGGCTGAAATACATCCTGATCTGTCTTCCTTTCTGCATCTTTCTTTGTTCCTCCCCATGTATCTTCTTCATGTCCTCTTTCTTTTACCAAGTATGATTTTTCCTTTTTTGTTTGTTTGTTTGTATGTTTGTTTGTTTGTTTGTTTGTTTGTTTGTTTGTTTGTTTTAACACAATCTTAAGAACTACACAGAATAAGACAATCCCACAGGAATGAGAAAGCCCACTTCAGCCTAGAAATGCTCACTGAAGGACAAGCATCCTAACTAAGTGGGATGTCCTACACTGGGCAAGTTTTGGACCTACTGTTCTTACACTGTTTTCATGATGTCTGCTTGTCCAGTAAATTCAAAGATTTTGGGACATACTAAAGGTGTTTTCCTGTACTTGCTTTACACCAGTAAGCTGGTAGATATATGATCTATGCAGACATCTGAGGTCTTCAGGTATGGCATCTGGGCTAGAACTACTGTGCAGTAATTACACATCTATAAATCCTGGATAAGTGTAAAAAAAAAATATCCCCAAGTTCTTTTAGATAGCATTTCACATCAGGGAAAGAGAATATGCCCAGAGCTATTGTTCTTGTTTCTCTCCCTGGTGTGTCAGAAGCTGAAAAGTATTCTTACGTTTGGATGTCTGCAGAAGAAATAATCCTCTGGTTTCTACAGAGAAGGATTACCAGTCAAAAAGGGACTATATTTGAATACCTCTCTCTAGGAAAAGGTCTCTAAGAAGTTTTGATCAAATTTCTCTTACAGAAAGAGTATATGTTTGTGTTAGATCCTTAAGACAGAGAATTTAGGGCATTACAGTGGTTCCAGGGATAATTGCTTTTTTGTGATATAGATGGACCAATTACTACATAAAAATTGAATTTGCTCTAGCGTTTTCCCAATTAATTTTTCTTTTCCTAAGACTCAGAATTAGCTTAGGTTTTGTGACTACAGAAACAAACATAAACATCATTTCAGACAGCTCAAGAGAACTTTTTCCTTTATTCTTCCTATCTTTCCTCAAAGTTGTTTTTTTAATGCTAAAATACATATCAGCCAGTGTTTTTAAAAACAATATGGTTTCTCCTGCTCTTTATATTATTTTTACACTGTTCAGGCAAGCACATGAGAAACTTCCTAACAAAAATACACTGATTAGCTTTAAGTAACTGTAAATTTCACTCTCTGCACTTACAAAATTCTCTGCATAAAGCATACAAGTCTGGGTCGTGATGTAGTTTTACACTCAGTGGTCCTGCAGAGTGAAGAAAGCAAGGGCTGGAGCTCTGGTTTGGATCTTTCTCCAGTGAGGAAAACTATACTACGGAGAATCAAAAGGACAGTACCATTTTCCTACTTGACTTGAATGAGTTCAGCTTCTTCTTATAAACTTTTGCTTCCTATAAAGGGATTTTATTAATGATCTCACTTACTAAAACCTGACCAATCCTGTTCTTTTTCAGTGTACTGTATCATTAAGGAACCGTAAAAACAAACAAACTGACAGACACATGAGAAAAAGCACTTTAAAAGAACAGATTCATAATGTTTGAGGTTTGGGGAGTTGTTCTGTTCTCCTTCCAAGATTTTAAATGACATTTTCAGGCCAGAAAGGTTATTAACAACTTAGTTTTAAAGCTCTTAAAAATCCAAACACTGACTGGATTAACTACAAGGGTGCAGAGGACACGTTTCTGTTTCTGACTCCAGCCACTCCCATGTCTGTCAGCATGTCTGAATTAGAGCTGAATCTGATTATTGTGTTAAAATGTAGAATAGCAGTAGAAGCAAATGAACTGCTGGCTCCAGGTAGTCTCCGGGGTTACACATATGTCTGCAGTCCTGCCATTGCTTCTCTGTTGTTACAAAGCTCTGCCAATGTGAAAGAATCAGAAGTTCTGGACCTACAACAATAACGATATCAATATCTTGTTTGTGTTGATGCTCTGCTCTAAGAGCTGGGAAAATCATCAACATCAGCAGCACTACCGTTTGTTCAGTGATGAGGTCAGACAGAGAAAAGGGACCCTTTCTGCCACCAGCTTCTAGTACATCATGTGCAAAGTGCCAGAGTTATTAAATTATTAGCTAATATAATGAGTATATTTTTTTCCTCAGAATCTTTTGCCACTTTGTAAACCACTCTGTCTAAGCATATCAGAGGAGAGGTTTTGGTTTTTTGTTTTTTTGTTTTTCATTTCCCCAGAATCCCAGTGAAAAGAAAAAGGTAGCAGGATTCTGGCATTTTAGTGCAGGTTAGAATCAGCACAGACTGGAACGTGGTAAGTAACCCTGTACTTCATTCCTGCAGTGGAGAAGTATATTGGGATGAGAAATTAGCAAGACAGGACAGCTCAGGAAGAAAACCCGACGCTTTCTGACAAACGTGATAAGGCATATCCTAAAGTTTTTTTCACCTTTAAGTAAGGGGCTATGCCTATATACATGTAAGCAAGATGAGGTTTTTTTAGGGAGAGTTGATATTAGATTAGCACAATGAAGAAAAGACATTTTCTGGTACACAAAACCCCTTTTCAAATCTGAAACAGTGAAGAGATAAGTACAGTGAAGCAAAGTACAGTTGGGAACAATTTCTAATCTGGTTATCTTATTTAACGAGAGAGGCTGACACAAAAAGTTGTCTGGTACCTAGTGATAAGAGAGGGATGTTATTTAGGGAAGAGAGGATAATGTAGGAAGCTACTGTGTGCCTGGGAGAATTAGGCAATATGCAGATATTAAAAACAAAACCCTAGATATGAAAAACTTCAAATTTAAGTGGTTAGAAATTCAGAATTTGATTCAGTGACTTGCCTGGGCCTAGTAATCTAAAATGGACCATAATCCAAATCAAAATACCCTTTTGGATCATTCAAGGTCCTGGACATATACTTTGTGACCTCCAATATCTGTATTGAAAATGAAACAAGGAAGGTAAGTATCTAAATGACCATTAAAATTCATGTTGGCATCTAAATGTCAAGGATGGGAATAAGTGGAAATGTTGTAGGTTAGATTTATTTAGACAAGATTAAATCTCTGGATTTGAAACATCAGTGAGTTTTCCTCATTGCCCATTGTTTTGCGATCTAAGAGGGGAGCAAATCTGCATAGGAGACTTCAGGGATAAACCGTACCTGAACAAGACTTTGAAAAATATGCTTGTTTTCCCCCCTGACAGTCTTTGACAAGATGATGTAAAGCAGCATTTACCAACAACTTGTAAGAGATTAGGCAGTTTTCAAAAGAGCTGTCAATACAGGCTTTAGCGATTGCTTCCTGAAAGGTTTTGGAGAGAACCACTAAGATGCAGCTGGGTTTTGATAGCTCTCTGCAGCTGTGCACAGCTGGGCAGATGCTGTGTTTACCTGTACCTTTAGTTCTTGCTTGGTATATGATGGCTGCAGTGACAGTGAGGTATAACAACCATTTTTTATATACATATATTATGAATTTGGTGTCATCCATTATGAACCATCCAATCTCTCTCTCATTTTTCTTCATAACTGTATGTCTTGATTCCCACAAATAAAACCATAATTACTGCTGCTTTTGTTTAACATGATTTATAATTGCTATAATGATAAGGTCTCCCTTGGTAACAGTAAGTGCTTACCGCTGACTTGCAGTACAGTTCATCCACAGCAAGCTTTCCCTGCTTGAGACATACTATCTCTAAAATAAACCTTTTTCTACTCTGTAACAACATCAAGAAAGTAGATGACCAATGTGGTCTAATTTTTCCAGATTATGACAACAGTCTTATAAACACTTTGATTTCAGCAGTTAGCCAGAACTTGGGATTGTTTACGTTAGAGGAAATGAATGATACAAGATATTCTTTGAGAGAAGGACATTTATCTATGAAGCAAGCACACCAGCTTCTATTTCTCCAAACACAGTAGAAAAAAAAAAAAGGCATTTTGGGGCTTATTTTCTGATTTTTGTCTTGCTCATGACTTCAATTTCTGCCTCTCCTACCATACCTGTGCCTGAGGAGGATACCTGTCACCCCATAGCTCTTCAACTTCTCTGCTGGCTTTCTTTTCAGTTTCCTAGTGCAGATCACGCACAGCTTGCCAAGCATTCCCCTACTTCTGGTATTCTCAGTCTCAGGAAAAAAAGCTGGTAAAGGCGCAATACAGCTAAGCCAATGTAACAATTAGCTACCATCAAAAGGATGTCCTGTTCACCTCAGTCCCTGCTCCCAACTACCTGTCCTTACCCCTCCTTTAGACCAACACCATCACTCATCCAGCCCCACAGTGAGATTGTTCATGGAGTCAAACCAGAAGAAAACTCTTTATTTTTCTGCTTTAATTTTCTATCATTTTAGGTTCCTGAATCGGTTCACAACATGGCTGGAGAAAAGTCAGAGATGGCAAAAGGGGATCCATGGGAACACAAATTTACAGTTTGAGGGCAGGGAGGCTCAACCATAACATCAGCAGAATGAGTTATCACTCAGTTGTCTCCTCCTGGGCAACAGACATTTTGTAGCTTTCTCGCTCTACAAAACTCTTTTTAATTTAACAGAAAGCGTATTTAGCACTCATCTCTGCTTCAGCAACAACACAGAGTGTTGGGGGTTGGCTGCTTCTCAGCCAGGTTCAGCTCTACGCTGCACGGATGCACGGGTCCTGGGACCGTAGAGAAGATGGAGCAACAGAGGTAATTAGTGGGAAGGAGGATCGAGGGCAGTAAGTCATCCTTTCAGAAGCATTACCCAGGAAAATTGAAGCCTGAGTATTATATCTGACAAGGCATTCGATTAGATCAAAAGTAGATTTAAGAAATAGAGTTTGGAAACCGTATTGTAGTCCAAAACTTTCTATGTTGAGTATAGGTAGGCCCACGCCAAAATCACCATATTTGCAGGAAGGAAGTAAATTTTATGATCCAAGCATGGATTCAAAGCCAAAATTTTGTCCCTGCTTTTATTATATGACCAACCAATATTCTTAAATATCACATTCTTTATGTAGTGGCAATAGAAAGCCTACCAGTGAGCAAACAGCCAGAGACTGTGTTCCAAGGCTTCCTCTTACCCTAAGGACCATACTCACTAACTTTGTAATTAAAGCATTTATTAGGCTGTCCTATAGTACAATATAGCAGAAGGGTCTGTGAGTTCCTTTAGCTGATTGTACACTCAAATAATCCAACATTAGATAACGAGAAGTTAAACGTAATTCACTACAGTTTTATTATGAACTTTGTCCCTTATTTGAGGAAAAGCATTTACTGCAGTATGTGATATTTTTAGATTAAAAAGTATACAGCAAAAAGGAACCAATTTGTAAGTGAAGATTTCTTTTTTTTTAATGTAGAGCTATGTTATGACTTCAGGACAAAACATGGTACATGTATGTCAGAAAGAACTCTGAAAAGGACCATGGCAGCTTCCCAGTTTCCAGTTCACTCTATTTTTCCTTCCCTTCTCTTTTCCTTTTCCTATTCCTTGTCTAGTAGGTGAGAAACAAAGCATCAATTTCTATAAACCTTTGCTGGTTAGCCTGCCCCGTCTGTGCACAACTGGACATCCCGTGAGAGGGAAGAGATCCACCTCCCTCTCTCCTCTGCAGACACAGACAGCAAAGTGACTTCACAAAACCACTCCACTTTGATCCGTAATCAGAGAAGTTTTTAAAAGGCAGGGTGGTGGCCGTGCACATGGAAACAGCAGGGAGGGAGCTTCTCCATATGGCCCTGTGTAATGCAAGCCAGTACATGCATTTCTTGCACGAGCGGCAAGACTCACCCCAGAGTAATAACAATTTGGAAGTTCAAAGTGATACAGAAAGGGAACATTAAAGATTTTTTCAAATTAAAAAAAAAAAGTGGGGGAGGTGTTATGATTCTTTGTCACAGCATCATCATACAGTGCAATTCCATACATTTCTTTGAAGGTATGGCTTTGGATAAGCCAAGTGGGAAAATGAGACATGCTGAGACCTTTTCATTGCTGCGTACCTCAGGCATTTGTTTTCAGTAACTATTGACTTGGGCAAGATTTCAAAGAATGAATTAGACCCCAGTTTTGCAAAGGATGCACTGGTACTGTTTAAATTGTTGGTCATTAGTACTTTTTACTATTTAGTCCTAGTTTTACGTGTTCACATTTTTTGTTTCCCCCTTAAAGCAGTAGTGTTTTGCTACCCTTCTTAGAGGAGATAATGGTGAAATGAATCCAGTTATTGAATTGCCACTCTCTGGAAAGATCATTTCACATATGGGGAGGAGTGGGAACAAATCAATCTGCTCATTGACTGATTGAAGGTGGGTTTTCGTATAGAGCATTTTTAGAGGGCAGAGAAGATCAGAAGGACCTTAGGGAAGTCAGCATCTTCATCGCTGTCAAAGTGTCTACTTTGTACCCTGACAGAATTGAACTGTTAAGGAGCCAGTGTTCCTGTTCATTTATACAGTCCTTTTTAAAAAAACAAATAAATCAGTATTCCCTATCCTTTTATAAAAATTGTGGGTTAATACATTGAAATTAAATGTATCTGATTTTTTTTCCAGAAAAGGCAAACATTTGACTGAACAGACTTAGAAAGTGCTATTGTTCTTAATTTCAGGTGAAATTCATCATTTAAAGAGAAACTGAATTTAAACACCTAGGCTCTGTCTATAGTCATAGAGTGAGTTAAGCAGCCCAGAAGTTAGGCGAGAACTTCAGTGGGATCTATGAAAGAGCAATATGAATGTCTTCTGTTAGAATGTGAAAGAAAGATAACTGAGATTATCCCGCCTTTCATAAATGCTCCAGTAAAAAAAATATTTCTGATGAATTGGCACTTCATTGTTTGGGCTTACCTCTTCCCTTCCACCTCATCAGGAAATTCTTATCTATTTCTAAAAAGTGAATGCTGCAACATGTCTGAGAATATATTTCATTCTGAAGGACTCCATAAGAGTCATTTTGATGCAACCTGTATCTCTTAGTGAACACAATGGTTTGTCTGTGTAGTTTTAATTAACTTCTTGGGAAACTGACCTGTATTTTTATTCTCAAAGAACCACATTTACAAAATATAGAAAACTAAACTGTATAACTAAGTTTCACAAATGAGAAAACTTTATTTTTTGAACTGTTCTATAATTATCCTTGACTGATACCATGATGATGCTGGCATTTTTGTGTCAGCCTGTCCTGCTTTGAGGTAAAACAGAACAAATTTTCTTTTCAGTAATTTTACTTTTCAGTTAAGTCTCTTCTAACTAACTGCACTCTCTGAAACTAATGGCGTATTCTTCAGACACTGTTCGCTCTCAGAGTGATAAGGCCTGATGTTTATAGTTGATGCCAAGGAATGGGATGCAGAGAGACTCCTGCTTATCCTTACTGCTATAACACCCAAGGGCAGCCAACTCTGTTATTTGCCCCATTGGAGGGTCGGAAGCAGACAAGCATAGAGGGGTCACACCTGCCGGGAGGAGCGGACAGGACAGGTGACCCAAAACTGACCCACAGGGTATTCCATCCCATCTGCATCATGCTCAGTATAAAGCTGAGGGATCAAAGGGTCAGCTCTCCTTTCTTTAATGGCTGGTGCTCCGAGGAGGACTCTGTCTGTTCGTCTGCCTTTGATTCCAATCTGTGCATTCCTGAGTCCAGATCTAGAATCCAGTTCCCATCCATCACTGAGTCCAATCTGGGACTTTCCCAGTGCCTGCTGGTGATGTGATCATCATCCTCGGAGCTCAAGACAGTTTGTATATAATGTATATATTTCATTATTTTCTTATTAATATTATTATATTTTCTTTTTATTATTTTATTGTTAACATTTCATTAAAGTAGTTTAGTTTCTTTTCCACTCATAAGTCACTCTCTCTCATTTCTCTCCTCTGCTCTGAAGGGAGATGCTCTCCCTTCTCTGAAAGGGAGAGAGATTAAAGACAGCGTCTGTCATTTGTTTTAGTGGTCAGCACAGCCCAAACCATGACACAGCCTTTTACAAATTGTTAATGTGCCTTGAAAACAAATTATTCAGTGACCAACTAAGATGAAGAACTGTAGGCAGAGTAACTCATTGAGTAGGATTGTTTAGTGTTGTGAAACCAAGATATATTTCAAGAATAGTATTATTTTCAACAGTGGTCAGACTATGCTACACATAATCAACGCTCACAGGAAAAATGTGGGATAAAATCCTTACCTTGCTGCAGCCACTGAGAGTTTTGCTAAGAAATTCAGTGATGAGAAAAAAATCTACCTACGATTTTTACTCCTTGTTTTCTTTTCTCATGGATGGGATTTTGTCACCCTGACTTAAAATCAAAATATTCACAGGGGTTTTTTTATATGGAGGATATTGAGCAGGATTATTGGAAGAGTTAGTCTGCATTACAGCAATGCAACTGAGGTGAAGAGAATTGGAATCTAAAGGTGTAAAGTTCTGTTACATAAGGCTCATTATATATGAAATTAACATAATCACGGCTGGACAGCTACACTTTGTGTACTAAATCTGACAGGCAATCCTACCACTTAGACAAAATCAGGTCAGAGGGCTGATGCTGCGTGTGCATACATTACAAAAGGACAGTCTTTGTACAGGTTTTTCTCATTTCCTTGCTAACATAGGCCAGAATTCTCTCAGTTAATTAAAATAATATTTATAACATAGATTCATAGAATCACCTAGGTTGGAAGGGACTTTTAAGATCATCAAGTCCAACCATCAACATAACACTGCCAAAACCACCACTAAACCATGTCCCTCAGCACCACGTCTACCTGATAAGGTAGTTCATATTTAAAAAGAAGATCCTTCTACACACTGCATGTGTAAGTGAGAAATGAACACAAAAAATTAAAATTTAGTTGCTCAGGTACCCAAGAATATATATCAATGTGAAAAGATATTATTAAGTAGCCTTTTAGTTAATAAATTATCTTAGGTTTGTTTGCTTTTTTAAAATTTTGCTTTGGAAAACTTCTGCTTGTAAGAACTTTCTGATAATAGAAAATACATTAAACGACTTTTAGAAAAAGAATATGCAGTGAAATTGAAAATGGAGTCACCAACCAACGCTCAAAAAACCTTTAAATAAATATTCATCATTTCTCAAAGAAGTGACTTTCAATAACATTCCACAGATAATTGACGTTTATTTATCATCTAAGGCCAAACTTCTGAAGAGGAAATTGTCTTGAGTAGATAGCCTATCTATGCTCTCAGCAGACCTTAAGCATGTGCTTTAAGTTTAGTCATATTTACAAGTACTGTCTTGAGGGTGAATGTTTTCCTTAACCGTCAGCTGTAAGAAGAGAAGAGACTGTGGGGTTTTCCTATTATGTTTATAGAATGCCTAGCAAAAAGCTACTGATAGCTCAATTCAGACTTTGGACGTTAATGCATTACAGATTAGAATTAAGTAACACCACCACTTAGGACAAGCAACAATAATAAACTTAAAAATCCATGTAAGTAATAGTACAGTCTAAGATAAAGTATCATAATCCTCAGAAATGTCTTTCCCCCTAACTGATAGCTAAAATGCACAAGAAATACCCTCTGACAAGAAAAAATTATACTGAAGACATAAAGGGAATATGCAGAGTAAGAATTGACAAATACTGTTCAAAGCAAAAGGCTTTACCTGGAACCGATGACTGGTTGGAAAATCTGAACGCTGGAAGCTTTGCCCTAGGCCAGTAACATCCTCCAATCATTATTTCCCTTAGGAAATGTCTTGTTCCAGAGGATATCAATCCTGGAGTCCATTTAGGTTTGCTTTTTTGATCTAAGATAAAAATTTTATTTTAATGTCTTCACATGGGTAATGGCAGAGACACAAGGTCACCCACTCAAGTCATGAAGTTTCTGGGCAAAAATGTTATCTGAGAAAATGTCAGTTTTCCTTATTTATCAAAAAATAACAAAAAATGCTCATTTCAACTAGGATAAAGTAAAGGAAAATTCGGCATTTATCAATGTTTAAAAATTTCCAAAATCATTCTGATGAGAGAAACGGATGCATTGTTGATTTTACTTTGAAGTAAACACAATCAGAATGTGGACCACTGACTCAACAAGTCTGGAATCCTGCTTCCACAAACTGAGCCTCTGAAAGCGTATATATTTATATATATATATTTTTTTATATATATGAAAGCCTCCATTTTGCAGAATAAAGGGCACAGTTCTGTACTAATTCCATTATGCAACTTGAGGTCAAACATTCCTTCATAATTTCAATGAATGATCAGTTGGCTGCATGGGCTTTTACCTTTCAGAGCTTCCCCACAAACAGCTCTGAATGTGCCCGTTCTTGGAAGCATGCTGAAATATGACTGGTGACAGTAAACTTAGATTACTCCTGACAGAAATACTCTGCTTGGGAACAGAATTGAATTATGAATTTTGATTGTGATCCAAATTTGCCAGTGGAAATAATTTTATCTAAAAACACTGCTTTTTGACACACTGTTTTCACATGTCTTTTTTTAAAAATAAAACAAAACTGCATTTAGTTTCAAGACATTACTTTTAAATTAATGGCCAAATGTTTTCACTTTGAAAATGTAAATACATTATCCAGCCTTTTTTGCAGCCAAGTTTTAGTAACTGATTCAATGATCTCCTAAGTCTGTAAGTTCCACACATTAACTAAAAATCACAAAACAAACAGTCAAGCAAGATTTTGAACCTGAATTTCAAACATGCTTATGGCATTTAAACAACTAAAACCTTCAGATGCTGTTGAGAAGAAAAAAAAGGAGGGAAAGGAAGATCAAAAATGTTCTTTTCATCTTCTTTTCAGATTTCTCTCATTTTTTTAGTTATTTAGAATATGTTACTCTTTTCTTCTCATTAGAAAAAATTAAAGTAGAATTCACCATCTAACTAAAGTGAACTGACAAACCCAAAATTTCTGGAAAACACTGAAAAAGCTGCTAGGGGGAAAAAAAATCAAAAAGGATATAAAAGCTGTTAGTACTTCATTTAAGTACTGTTAGCAAGTACAGCTAACAAGTATTATTAGCAAAGGTAATGTTAGCAAAAAAAGTAATATTACTTAAACTTTTTAATAAAGATGTATAATACATATTAAAATAACTGTATAAATTTGTAATGCATTATGAAGCATTATATAAATGTTAATTATTATGTCTTCTGTAGCAACATAGGCTCTTCTAAAGCTCACTCTCTCAGATATTTTCTATTTTAAATAGAAAAACCAAGCCAGAAGGTATTTATTGGTTAATATTAAGAAATGGAAAATCATCCCCCCTCACTGGCTATTATGTATAATTAACTTTGGAGATTATTCTGTTCAAATGGTTTTGTCCTAGGATTTTATGTTTCTTTTGCCCTACTAAACCTGGATCATACGCTGAATGTAATTAAAATATAATATACTTCAAACTGAGACCTAACAACAGGAATTTAGTCACTGACAATGTGGTATGGTGTTATTCCTAACTGATGAGGCATTTTGTTTTAATTTCAAGCCACAAGTATACAGGTGAAGCATGTTTTATGGGCAGTCCTGGAGAGGGAAAGCTTCTCTGTTTTCCCAGAACAGACATAATGGACATAAATGCCGTATAAACATTTTCCACATCATCATGTTTCCCAACAGGAGCACTTCTGAGCTAAGAAGTTTTGTCTTTTAGTCTTGTTCAGTTTTTATGCTAAAATTTCCTGTAGAAAAGGGTTGCCTGCTGTATGCTGTCTACAGGTGAGGTTTCTTCTTTCTGGTTCAGATCAAGTGCACCAGTTCCCAGGTCTTTTCACATTATCATGCCTCAGGCGCCCTCCTCTTCCAAATCCTTCCTGGAGAGAGCACTGTAAAGAAAAAGAATTATTCTCTTTCTAGGATATCAAGACTGTTTTGGTCTTGCTTAATTTTTAAATTTTAATTTAATTTGATTGAAGAAAGCTATTTAATTTAAGTAAAGTAAAAAGTAAATATTTTTACTTAAATTAAATGGGACTATCTTATCTAAGACTAAACAAGACCATGTGTCTTGTTTACTATTTAACAGGTTAGCAGAGATTAACACCAGGTATTATGTCATAGTGATTACCTACCAGGTGATCATGAACGCGGAGACTGGACAAGACATCACACTTTAATGACACTGTGTTAGAACTGCTGTCTTCCTCTTCTGGAGGCCACTGAGGCACGACCTGACACGTACGAGAAGATTTCAACAGCTCTCAGACAGATTATCTGTATTTTTCTTCCTGTTTAAATCATTAATATCACCAACTGCATATGGCAAAAAGATCATTTACAGCATTAGGCACCAACGGTGAGATACCAATCTGAATTTTCTTCTGTCGGAGACTGATGATCTAGAAGCCACGCAAAGCATGTTGCCCAGCATTTAATGAAGATATCCCTCCGCAAAGATACCAGAACTACCTGAAGATAGAAAATATTTTGAAAGGAAAATATATCTTTCCTGATTAGAATATCTGGGTAACTATCTAGGGATGGATCTCTGGACTGGTGAAAATATCTGCGCAGCAATTGTGTAAGGAAAGTACTGACTTAGAAGAAATGCTTCAAGTATAGCATTTAGATAAACTTTATTAGGGATGTGTTCTCAGCTGCTGGTCTTCTTGGCCTTTTTTTTTTCTTTCTTTTTTTTTTAATGTTCCTAAACATGTTTGTAAATTGAGCAGTTACAAATTTATATTCATGCAAGACTTTATCTGTCTCCTACAACAGTTTCCTAGTACCAGCATATAAAAAAAAAATATACCTGCCAAATCCACAACCTACATTTTTATGTTCCTAGGTGAAAGCTTAGGTTAGGAAATTGAAACTTTTATGCAGAAATGAGATGGAAACACTCATCTAACACAACAGGCAACATACTGGCTCATGTTAGTAGTTTGCAAGTCTCTTTTCCTGAAAGTGTCAAGATTTCCTCAGGTGTACACTGGAGACAGAATCCTCCACACAAATATTGCTGTTACATGTAGTCCATTCATATACTTATCATCACTTACAAATGTCAACTTAGTTTTAAGTATTCTTACCACAATGATTTTTTTCACCATTTTCTTACATTTCATGTATGAAATACCAGTATACTCTTTCCTAATAGTCATTGACTTTTTAATAACAGCAACTGCTCATTTTTTATATTATCCTCTTTTCACATTCTGTTTTTTATTTTCCTGGAATAGTGAATTGCTACGTCCTCCACATTAACAGGAAAATACAGGAAATAAATCTGTAAAATTATAAATAATGGAATCTTTGTAAAAATAAACCATATTCTGGAAGAATACAATTTAAAAAACACAAATACTACTGAAGAGTAAATGGCATGGAATACAGAGAACATTAGCCACTTTCTGGTAAATTCAGTGAATTTTGACACTGTCTCCCACAGCAGCCTCCTAGGCAAGCTTAGGAAGTGTGGGTTGGATGAATGGACAGTGGGGTGGATTGAAAACTGGTGGATTGAAAACTGGTTGGCAGATAGAGCTCAGAGGGTTGTGATTAGTGGCACAGAGTCTAGTTGGAGGTCTGTGTCAAGTGGTGTTCCCTGGGGGTCAGTCCTGAGTCCAGTCCTGTTCAACATATTCATCAATGACCTGGATGAAGGCATAGAGGGTCCCATCAGCAAGTTTGCTGATGACACAAAACTGGGAGCGGTGGCTGACACACCACAAGGCTGTGCTGCCATTCAGCGTGACCTGGACAGGCTGGAGACTTGGGCAGAGAGAAACCTCATGAAGTTCAACAAAGGCAAGTGTAAGGTACTGCACCTGGGGAGGAATAACCCCATGCGCCAGCACAGGTTAGGGGCTGACCTGCTGGAAAGCAGCTCTGTGGAAAGGGACATGGGAGTCCTGGTGGACAACAGGATGACCGTGAGCCAGCAATGTGTCCTTGTGGCCAAGAAGGCCAATGGCATCCTGGGGTGCATCAAGAAGAGTGTGGCAAGCAGGTCGCAGGAGGTTATCCTCCTCCTCTACTCTGCCCTGGTGAGGCTGCACCTGGAGTCCTGTGTCCAGTTCTGGGCTCCCCAGTTCAAGAAGGACAGGGAACTGCTGGAGAGGGTACAGCAGAGGGCTACAAAGATGCTTAGGGGACTGGAACGTCTTTCTTATGAGGACAGGCCAAGGGACTTGGGTCTTTTTAGTCTGGAGAAGACTCAGAGGGGATCTCATCAATGCTTATAAATATCTAAAGGGTGGGTGTCAAGAGGATGGAGCCAGACTCTTCTCAGTGGTGCCCAGTGACAGAACAAGGGGCAATGGGCACAAACTGGAACACAGGAAGTTCCATCTCAACATGAGTAAAAACTTCTTTCCTTTGAGGGTGGCAGAGCCCTGGAACAGGCTGCCCAGAGAGGTGGTGGAGTCTCCAACTCTGGAGATATTCAAAACCCTCCTGGATGCCGTCCTGTGCAACCTGCTGTAGGTGAACCTGGTCTGGCAGGAGGGTTGGACTAGGTGATCTCCAGAGGTCCCTTCCAACCCCTACCATTCTGTGATTCTGTGAATGTTTTCCAGTAGTGTCACGGTACCTAAATTAAGCCTGAAGGGAACAGATTATTAAGCTTATTCTCTCACTCAGGATGATTAGTCAGATTTCTGAATTCTGGGCCTTTCCTACTGCACAAAACTAAAGGAAAGTGCGCCATTAGGGACATGGTGAATTCTTTCCATATTTTATGGGCAGGGCAGAGAGGACAGAGTGCTGTTCTTTACCTTTCCCCACTGAAAAGGACTTCTTTTTCCCCTGTAGGTGGAATACAATATCCACTGTTAAAAAGCTCAGACTTACCTGATTTGGTGGTCCTTCCATCAACATAAATGGTGAGCCAGTCTTGACCTTCAAAGGCCACACACAGTCAAGACAGTAGAATACTGGTGAACCTCTCGTGAACTATCGATACCTCAGTTTCTCAGTAATCCAGCTTTCTTTGCAACCCAGTGAGCTGCCCGCTTTTAGTGCAGTACGGTTTTGTGCGCTCAGTTGTCAGGAGCTGATGTCCATGTTTCAAGGAAAATGCAGCAGAGGGAATCCTTGTTCCAAGGACTATTCATGCACTATTGCACAGTATGCAAATACTTTTGGAATGGGGTAAAGATGCAGAACTCCTCTACCATTAGTCTGTGCAGCAATTCTCCTCTTGTCTCTTACTGGTCACTGAGCCTCAAGTCCCTCGCAAAGAACTTCCCCTGGTGCCCTGAAGCATAGGCTCCTGCCAGAATATAGCCTGGGCATTAAGGCATTGCCATGGAGATGGAAATTTAATGTGGATGGGAGCCCTCTAAGAGAAACAACTGAACCTGCATCTCTCACATCCTTAGCAAGAAAGAACCCTGAGCACGAGTCGTGCATCACAGTGAATAGGACTAGATTTGCAAACTCAAAGCATGTTGCTTCATATCTGCTGAATGGGGACAATCTGTTCATATAATCAAGGACTTCATCTTTTTTCCTTCTTTGTGCCACTATAATCAATCACACAAGAAGAACTCTCCGTGAAATATTCCTGTGAACAGAAACCTCCTCTGAATTACATTTCCCTGGATGGAGAACAGAGAGGCACCCCATTGACCCTCTGTTCCTTGGGACCCTGAACGCCAACACTGCAGTGGAAAGAGAGGCAACCTCACACAGGAAAACTTCATCTGTGTTTTCAAGGAAACAGGAGCTGCACTGCATTTTGCCTGGAGCACCATCAATAAACATGCTTCAAAAATGCTTTCCAGAGCAAATCCAAAAGGCTAGAGAGCTGTGAGCCAGAGTCCCGGTGCAACTCTACGTTAAGAGAGAAGCCAGACTTTTAGCCTAACAATAGTGCAGCACTTCTGGTCATCTACAAAAGCAGAATTTAAGCACCTAGGAAAATACTATTTAAAAACTAAGGCACTCTTGGATTTTCAGCACCTCTAGACTTAGATACAGTTGATCAGATTTAAATTTTTTTTGCCTAAATCTGATATAAGTTTCTTGTGAATCCTCTTGCAAATCTGGGTCCACTTCCACACGGTTATCCAGGAATTCTGTTGCAGAGCCAGAAACTAAATCCCAAGCTCCTAAAAAACAGCTATGTAAACACTGGATGTTTTAGTTGGAAAACTGAACACATTTTTCAGTTTATCCTGATAGTAAAAATAGTTGTTAAAGGCTTTGGGGGATGCAGAGGGGTGTGCAGCGTTTGCGTTGAAAGCAAGCATGTCTTTTGCTGACCCAAACCTTTCTTTCAACTGAAAAATCAATTTTTCAGCCTAACAAAAGGTTATTTACCATGTTTTATGACTTTAGCTAATTTTAAAATTCAAACCAAAAATATAATTTTAAAATGCCAAAACATTTTGTTTGAAAATTGTCAGAATGAACTATTTTTGACCTTTCCTTTTCTTTTTTTTTATTTTGTGAAATCATTTTAGAGCAGGAAGCTATACCCACACACACTCTCATTTCCTGAAAACTACTTCTCATTAATTTGGTGTTCTCTAAAGAAACTTCACTGTTCTGTGAGTCCAAAGTAGCTTCTTAACCATTGAACTATTCTTCCTCTCTCATAGGTTGCTGATATCAAGGGGATGATCAAGGGAATGGAGCACCTTTCTTATGAAGAAAGGCTGAGAAATCTGGGTCTGTTTAGCCTGGAGAAGACTCAGAGGGGATCTCATCAATGCTTATAAATACTTAAAGGGAGGGTGCCAGGAGGATGGGACCAGTCTTTTTTCAGTGGTGCCCAGTGACAGGACAAGAGGTAATGGGCACAAACTTGACCATAGGAAGTTCCATCTCAACATGAGTAAAAACTTCTTTCCTTTGAGGGTGGCAGAGCCCTGGAACAGGCTGCCCAGAGAGGTGGTGGAGTCTCCAACTCTGGAGACATTCAAAACCCTCCTGGACGCCGTCCTGTGCAACCTGCTGTAGGTGAACCTGGTCTGGCAGGAGGGTTGGACTAGGTGATCTCCAGAGGCCCCTTCCAACCCCTACCATTCTGTGATTCTGTGATTCTGTGATTCTGTGATATTAGAGTTATTCTCCCCCAAAAAATTCAGCTGTGCTGCCATCACTTATATTGGTCTTAAAGGCCTTTTAACTTTTAAATTAAAGAGAGGCTTTTTAAAATGAAAAGAGAATCACTCTTTAATGCATTTGAAATTTTCTTCAGGAAATCTTATATTAATTAAGACGAAAGATTTCTTTTTTTTTTTTTTTTAATCAAGACTAATTATAGTATCTGAAAGTACAGCTTCTTTGAAGTCTTATTTCATAGAGGAAGAGAGGAGGAGATCCTTGGTATTTTTTCATGTGAAAACAAGTTTTGATCTAATCATGTTTGGTTAACCAATTTTAATGGAGTTTGTGTTCCTTATATGTTCCTAAGAGGTATAGGAGAAAAACATTTGGGTAGCAGGGAACTGCAAAAAATCATCCATAAACAAATGCCATCCTTACTGTGCAATATCCTAAGGTAAATTATTGGGTGGGGGAATTATGATAGTATTTATGAACCTTACAAGTATAAAATACAGCATTGAAATAAGGACTCTGAAGTTCTTGCTTTCCTAGGAAGCCTCCTTGATCTGGATAGCAGGGGGTTAATATCAAAGGAAAAGGGTTTAGTCTTATCCAAAACTTCTGGACCAAGTCAGAATTCAAGGGTGATTAGAAGGTTCTTCTGCTGACACTTCAATGTATTTATAATTGACACTGCGTTATCATGGCTCACAGCTCTCCACACAAAGTGATTTTTCATTGTTGTTCCAATGAAAAAGAGAATTCAAAGGCCAACATCATCAGGCTGGTTGCACTTTGGCAGAGCTTGTTGCTCATCTCTGTAGAATAAGCACCATGCTCAGAGCACCACTGCAGGACCAGGCAGTAGTTGAGGATAAGGCATTTTATGATCATGTACCCAATTAGTTTCCTTATATTCAGCCCTGGAGCAATATCCTTTGTTGGCACTGATCTCTGCCTCTGCTAAATATCCCACCTAACATCTTCAAAGACCCAGTGTAGTAATGCACTGTCTCTATCCCAGTCAGGAGTGCTCTCAAGCAATGCCACCAGGGCAAAGAACAACATCCAGATCTCTTGGGGAGCCACCACTTGTTTATAATAATGTCTACACTTCTTATCTCTTAACATTTTGGGTGAAGCTTATTACTGAGAGCCCTGTCCCCACCAAAGACTTCCACAGGAAGGTGTTCTCTGTTAAAATCTGAAAGGTGTTGAATGGAATGAACTGCGGAGTCTGAAACATGCTGCTGAAGGAGAGGTGGTCTGGGGCAGAGGGAAGCCTGTGCTGATGAAAACAGGTGGAATCTTTTAGCTCCTGTATCTGACTTGTTGAAATGCCACCTCAGCCAAAGGCAGCAGTCTGTAGTCCCAGGGTGACAACAGTTACAGCCCAGACAAGAAGAAAAAAGGTCTTCAGAGGTCTTCAGAGGGCTGTGCCTGCCAGCAGCGAGGCTCCTTCTCTGAGCCACAGATACAACTACAATGGAAACGGGAGAGAGAACATCCACTCATGTCACGTTGGCAACTAAATAGCCTTCAAATTACAGACTTGAGTTACTAATGAACTTGAAAGTTAATTAACCTATTCCAAGTCTGGAAGAAAATGTTACAGTTTGAGTTGTAAAGTCCCCAGATGAATTCTTCTGGTGACTTCTTCTGCTGTAAGGGAGCAGTTACTTCAACCTTTGCCTGAGTTTACTCATCTGTGTAAAGAGGTTTATGATACTTAGAAGTATATCCCCAGCAGCATGGCAATGGTCTTTTAAATCGCACAATGCTGAAAAATGCTAATTATAAGCATCTCCATTGCTGTGATCACCCCAAGTAATTATCACATTGCAGAAAAAAGTACTTGTATCGGAATAACAACACAATTTATTTATGAAGGGATTGTTTTCTACATATGTCTCGGTCTTCTCCAATATAAAAATACAGTGAGCTGAAGTTATTCCATATTTATCCAGTTTTGAATTTTAATGAACAAGAATGTCATAAGTTCATGAAATTTTTAAAATCAAAAGATGAATTAGATTAATCCACTTCACAGCCCTTCATGTTCTGGTAAAATGTATTATGAAAAATTTTAGGTAAATAATGTTTAATTTAATTTAATTATTTAGCTGTATAGTGTATCCATTTCAATTCAAGAGAGACAGTGATTAAAATGCAGCGACTGGGAATTCTAATACCACCATGCAAATTTTCAACGTATTCTTAAGCAATCATGTTAAAAACCATATAAACTGCCATAATTTTGCTGAAGAGCCTGAATTTATTCCAATTTACAGGTGCCAAAGATGGTCTTACAACACATGCGTAGTTCCTTCTTCTTTAGTGCTGTCATACTCCTGTCCTAGAGAGGCATGAAACTAAACTAATATTGCAGCTTTTGTAAGTTCAGAGGAATTTTTAGCAAATTCAATTGCTGACGAGAAGAATAAAGCTGCAGATAAGGGAAGAATTGCACTGCCTGGGCTGTGGGCAGACCCTACGGCTGAAAAAGCAGAGAATACAGAAGGCGAGGAGAGCTCTACTCCATTAAACACATCAAGAGTGTTAAGGTGAAAACAACCCGATGTGCTTTAAGCTAGTAGCAAATGTGGGTTTACTGGGGGAAGCGTGGCAGGGGCTGGAACGGCCGCTGGCACTGCCCACTGCGGTAGAGATGTCATATCGCATCCGAGGGGTGGCTGCCATGCTGGCCAGCCCGCTGCCCACTGCATGGCTGCCCGCTGCGGCCATGCCAGCGCTGAGCACCAAGCTCCTCGCACCACGGGCACGGAGCAGCAGTGCAGGCTGCCACTCTCATCGCCTCACGCACAAATAGGAAAAGGAAATGGAAGCATTTAGCTTGAAGCTGCTCTAGAAAGCTGTTTCAGCAAATGGGCTGTAAAATGCCTAGGTCTAGCATAGGCAGTCCAGGCTGCCAACAAGATGGAAAAAACTGGACAGGCTCGAGAAGTGGGCCCATGTGAACCTCATGAGGTTCAACAAGGCCAAGCGCAGGGTCCTGTACCTGGGTCTGGGTAACCCACCAGTATCAGTAGAGGCTAATGAAGGGATTGAGAGCAGCCCTGCTGAGAAGGACTTGGGGATACTGGTGGATGAAAAGCTGGACATGAGCCAACAATGTGTACTTACAGCCCAGAAAGTCAACTGCATCCTGGGGTCCATCAAAAGAAGCATGGCCAGCAGGTTGAGGGAGGTGATTCTGCCCCTCTACTCTGCTCTGGTGAGACCCCACCTGGAGTACTGTGTCCACTTCTGGAGTCCTCAGCAAGGGAAAGGATTGGACCTGTTGGAGTGAGTCCAGAGGAGGACCACAAAGATGATCAGAGAGCTGGAGCACCTCTCCTATGAAGACAGGCTGAGAGGGTTGTGGTTATTCAGCCTGGACAAGAGAAGGCTCCAGGGAGACCTTATAATAGCCTTCCAGTACTTAAAGGGGGCCTACAGGCAAGATGGGAACAAACATTTTAGCAGGGCCTGTTACAAGAGGACAAGGGGTAAGGCTTTAAACTAAAAGAGGGTAGATTTAGACTAGATATAAGGAAGACATTTTTACGATAAGGGTGGTGAAACACTGGAACAGGTTGCCCAGAGGGGTGGTAGATGCGCCATCCCTGGAAACATTCACGGTCAGGTTGGACGGGGCTCTGAGCAACCTGATACAGTTGAAGTTGTCCCTGCTCATTGCAGGGGAGTTGGACTAGGTGAACTTCAAAGGTCCCTTCCAACCCATACTATTCAATGATTCTGTGATAAAGGCTTCCACTGTCACTTCTGTCTTGTGCCTCAGTCCAGACCTTTGCTTTCATAAGCATAATATCCACTTATTAAATCCTAATTAAAATCAAACTCTCTAACTCCCTCCTCACCATCCTGACTCTCCAGCTGCCCAGGTTCCCATGATGCTTGCAGCCCTTCCTGATTCCTCCCTGCATCCTCACCTTCTCCCAAACAAGCTAAGAAGCCCTGAAGGCTTTGTTGCCGAAAGTCTTGTCTCTTAGAACCCTTCTAATAACTTTCTCATGTTCTGGTATTTTCAGATGCCAAGCCAGAAGTTTCACTGCACAAGAAATGAAAGCAATTTACAGCTTCGTGGAGAAACATAGCCACTTCCAGTTCATTTGTTTTTCATCTTGATTATCAACACGTTTGTCATCTCTCTGTAATTTATTCATTATCTTTAGTTGAGGAATGTGAAAGGGAGGGGTAGGAGCGAAGAAGGAGATAAGTGCACTTGTCAAAATGTGAAACAGATGCTCTAACAATGATTGGAGACAATTAATGTTCTCAGTAAGTATCAACAGGCAAGGTCCGTGGATTGCTTCAAATTTTTTCAGCAAACAGCCTGTTGGAAAATGCAAATACAGAGGCTTTATTTTCTAGGCACGCGAGAGCACGTCTTGTTTGTAATGAGCTGTCCTAAGGAACTTCACATTGCTGCTTGAAAGTGTGGCTGTTCTGATCATTGCTGGCCTAAATAATAACACAGTGACGAAGGGGAAACTGTACAGCTGGTAACAGAACTAACGAACCTGTCACCCCTCTGTCCTTCTGGTTCAGACTCAGCATGCAAAGCAAAGCATTTGGCACGTGTTTAACCTTGAGTTACTCAAAGTCAATAGCACATAAGTATGCACTTAAAGCTGAGCACATACTTTGTGATTGCCAGAGTAGGCATGCGACTAGCAAAGATCTTTGCCGCACTGGGGTCTTTCCTTTCTTGCTGAGGAATGACTCCCATGAGACAGCCCTCAGGGAAGGCCACTCATCTGGTGTCCCATCCAGCACCAAAAAAAATCAGTACAGCCAAGGCGTTAGCGTCAGGCTCAGTATGTATCACTTTGGGGAATGCTGCTGCAAAAGCCAATTACAATAAATAAATATAATAAGACAAAAAAATCAATAATGAATAGATGTGATCTAATTACTAACATTTGTAATAATAGTTTATTCTTCTATGCCACATGTAGCTTTCATCTTCTCTCTCTGCACTCTGTCAATTTAATTTTCCCTTTTGCTGTTCTGTTATCTAAAATGATCAAGCACTTACCAGGCCCTGGAAAGTACACCAATTAGGATCTGCATTTAAATCTGCTTGAATGTGCCTGTCACGAAGTTAATTGGAATAAACACATATTTGATATGATATTGTCTGAATTCTTCTCCAAGCCAGACTATCATCCATCACAAACTTTCTTTTTACGCATTTATATTCTTATTCCTCTCACTTTTCTTCCTTTTATTTCATTATTGATCAAGTAATGATAGCATACACCAACCTGAGAGGTTCTTCCTCGTCTTCCACTCCCTTGTCCCCAGCAACCCCTCTCCGCCAGCTGGGCAGGAAGGTCAGGGGCACGCACAGGGCAGCCGCTGAATCATGTGTCCTCTCAAGCACCCACACACTTGTGGAAAGGGATTTCTTCACCAGGGAGTCACACTCAGGCCCTCGGATTTAAAAACCAACAATGAGTCTGCCCAAAGCCTTGTTATACACAATATATGGCAATGAGTTCTATGTAAAACATAAAGTAGCACATTTTTACGTGATATGAAAAAGAACACTTTTTGTCTGTTTGCCTTAATCCTGCTACTACATTGTCATGGTTTAGCCCCAGCCAGCAAGCAGGACCACGCAGCTGCTTGCTCGCTCCCCCTAGTTGGGATGGGGGAGAGAATCGGAAGAGTAAAACTGAGAAAAAAATCGCGGGTTGAGGTAAAGACAGTTTGATAGGTAGAGCAAGAGACACACATGCAAGCAAAGCAAAGCAAGGAATTCATTCACTGCTTCCCATCAGCAGGCCAGGGTTCAGCCAACTCCAGGAAAGCAGGGCTCCATTACACATAATGGTTACTTGGGAAGACAAATGCCGTAACTCTGAACGTCCCCCCCTTCCTTCTTCTTCCCCAGCTTTATATACTGAGCATGATGTCATATGGTATGGAATAGCCCTTTGGCCAGTTGGGGTCAGCTGTCCTGGCTGTGTCTCATCCCAACTTCTTATGCCCTCCCAGCTCTCGCTGGTGGGGCGGTGTGAGGAGCAGAAAAGGTCTTGACTGCTTAGCAACAACCAAAAACATTGGTGTTTTACCAACACCATTTTAATCCCAAAACCAAAACATAGCGCTGTATCAGCTGCTAGTAAGAAAGTCAACTCTATCCCAGCTGAAACTATGACACATGTCTATTATATACAGGAGAAAATACATGTCAGCTAGATCAGACCATAACCAGAGTTTATTTAATGGTGGTCAGCAAATACTCTTTCAGTGCAATGACTTCAGCCCAGCTAGGCATCAGCACTACAGGAATTAAGACAGTGTGTACATTAGGCTATGGCCATTATTTCATAAACTCTGAAGAGATTCACAGCCAATTGGTAAGAAAAATTGATGTCTGCAGCAACAGGAGTACTAAAGTTTGATCAGCACGTAAATCAATCGCTGCTTGAGAAAAGCATGGCAGAACAGAAATCCTTGTCATTGTACTGTTACTGGGTTTTGAGTCTTGGAGGTTTTCTAAGGTGACAAGTTTCAGCTGATCTTAAAAGAGCCAGCATGCTAATTTTCCTCTCTAGTGCCTTATCTTCTGGAATGAATCAGCTATCCAAATGCATGGCTGATTAAACTGCATTGCTATCACTGGACCTATATCGGGAACAAATTTGATTCAGGGGATGTATTATTTGTTGAAATGCTGGGGTATGACATTTTTAACCATGCAGATGTGACTTAAAATATTTACAGGGAAGCCATCTGGGAAAGGAAAGAGTACAGTTTTTTCCAGTCATCATGTGTATGTGGCACCCATGCATGGTGTGCAATATGAAATCAGTGTGAAAAAATCCACCTCATCATTCATAAAGGACATGGCAGTTCCTCTGCATGCATGAAATACGTGTTTCTTTCTAACGGTAGTTCAAGTATTGAGGTAATCTATTTTTCATTTTCAGCACAGACACATTTATTAGCAGAGTTAATAAGACAGTCTTTGTCAGAACATATTGTCTGTTGTCAAAATCTAAGGATTAACATTGTATTGCATGTCTGAATAGAATTACTTTCCATAAGATTTGCTATACCGTGTTAGTTACATGGTCCAGTAGGTCTGGTGCCCTGCCAGATGGCAATAAATAAATAGCAAATAAATAAAATTTCAGAGAAAAGTTTAATTCTAGGACACCACCTCACTCCAACATTCATTACGTACCTTGATAATTGTTGCAGTACAGCATGTGAAAGGAAACATTTCCTTTCAACTTCTGCAGGCAATTAGTTTATGCCCTGAAACCTGGCATTTGACTACCCTTATCTACCAGGCATAGCTGCAAACACCATTATCGGAGATTCTTTCAGGATTACAACAGCCTTATCACATCTCCGATTATGATAAGGGAACAGTAAAGCATTCAGAAACCTCTGTAGTAATCCAGATGAATTAGATTTCAGTAATAAGAGCTTGATAAAGGAGCATGCTCTCCTACCCCCAATCACGCATAAATATGTAGACTCTAATAACTAATTATTGTAGGTTTTCAGGAGATTATTTTTCTGGGAATCTGTCAACAATGATTTTCTTTTAGATGTGGTCCTAGCTGCTCAGATACAGTCAGTTCATGGTTTCCAGACGTCTGGTAAATGCCCGGAGGAAGGTCTTCTTTATGTGATGTGTCTCCCTCCATCTGAACTAATTAACTGCTACAAACATGAAAAATATCCATTTTGCCATGGTGTTGAACTTTCCAAATCTTTCCATTTGGAAGATCAGAAAGAATCCAATTAAACTGCTTGCCACCTGGCTCCTCCACATCACTTTTTTTGCAGTGGAATTAAATAAAATTATCGTTTCCAATTTGAAAATAAAAGTGGGAAATAATTATTCAACAGTGACCTGGATGGCCCTTTAATTAGTGCTGTGTGTTCGCCCAAAACACAACTGTTTTGATTTTGTGCTGGATTTCTGCTCCTAAAAGTGTCAAGTGCTGTGGGCTCCCCTGGAAAGGCCTTGAGGGGGAGGGGAGGGAAAGCAAGGAGGTTTGGGTTTTTTTACCCCACAGCATCCCCTACTGTTGCTTTTAGGAATGGTACCGATTCACTTAAAAGGCACTTTCCCCCGGTCCCCAGCCAGGAGGAGGGCAGGGCAGTTCCCAGGGCTTTTCAGCAGACCTGGAGGGGAAGGAGTGGAAAAATGAAAAGATTTAGTGTTCCCAGGAGACTCACGGGTGACTCTTTAAGGGAAAACTATTGCCCAACTAATTCAAAATAGTATATGCTTTAGTACCATAAAAATCTCAATGATGAACTGGACTAGCAATTTTCTGACAAGCCTTGACCACTGCATGAGACTCTTGCTAATTTAAAACAGACCGTCTCGAGCCATTGCAGTTTCTCCCAGTGAGCCTTATTCCATTGAAGAAGATATGGCCGTGTTTCTCTCAGTTATGTGCCAGCTGTCAGCCCCACATCACCTTCCAGGTGTGCATAGAAAAAAATGACGGTACTCTGGATTTTTTGGTTTGTTTTGTTTTACAAATATGTGTATGCCTACTCAAAAATTCAGAAGATTTCTGAATGCCTTAATACTGAAACGCACACTCACAAAAACCTTTTCTCCCAGAGGACCTTGTAAACACAACTTTTGATTTGCATTTCTAGGGGTATTGAATTTTTTCTTTATGTATGAACAAAAGTTTGCAAAATATATATGCAGGTAGAGGCAGAGGTCTGAATACGCATCTACTGATTTCTTTGCGTCTTGCTTTCCTTATCTATTAAATTGGGTTAACAGTACTTCTGCACCTCCCAGGAGTGCTGTGAAGCCTTACTCATTAAAGTTTGTAAAGTATTTTGAGATCCTTGATGGAGGATACTACACAAGTGCAGAAACACATCACTTGATATATATGAATGGCAATTCACTCTCAGCCTCAAAGGTGTTCGGTAAGGGAGTAACCGAAGAATATCAAATGCTGCAGGCTCAAATGAAAGTGAGCTCATCAAAATAAATGATTTACCAGAGGCTTCCAAGTACCCTGCTTCCTACAGATGAGATGAAGAGTTCATCCCCTTCTCTGCTTGACAACAGAGAATAAGCCATAGCATTGCACATCACAAACAGTGGTTGCAGCATTCTTCTCTGTTGGAGAGTTTCACTTTATTGTACAGCCCCATTAACTGATGAATTGAGGTCAGAATGGTTCATGTTATCTCTGTAAGTATAGAAAAGAACTTGGCCCAAACATGGAAACCAAACAGACTTTCATCATGAAAAAGGGTTCAGGGATAGTGATACCTGTGAGTATTGCCTTGTAAGAGTGTCTTTTCCTGCCCATTTGCTATCCTAATCAAAAGGAAAACCTTGTGGAGAAAAAAACCTTTTTAATTTGGTGGAAGGATCCACTTGTATTTCTCTCTGATGTACCAAAGGAAAGATTTCTGCATCCTCAGTTCTGGGAAAAGCAACCAATCTAAACTCTTCTCTAATTTTAGGGGTTTATACTGACAGTCACCTGAGCCTCTTCTGCAGACAACCTAGCTGCTCGGAGCAGCAAATTCTCTAGCAGATTCATGAGTCCCCAGTACTCCTCAATTTTTTAATAAAAAGTGTTCACGAGATTGGACTTTTTGGTTTTTCTGAATCTGTTCAGATTTTCTGTACTTGCAAACCTGAAAACTAGACTGCACAAGCTAACTCAATTTGCCTTTTGACCAAAAGAAGTCTGATAATGAAATTTCTAACGCTTACTTCAGCTGGACTAGAACTAGTTCAACCACATCTTACTTTGTGACAGGCCAGCTATCTTACATCTGAACCCAAGGAAGCCTAAAAGAGCAGTTGCAGCTGCATAATTAGAAAAGAAGTGGGAGAAGAATTTTAAACCAGACCAGAACATAGAAATTTTTGAATTAATTTTTCTTTTATCCAGAAGCGGTTAGGTCAACTCCAGGACAGCCCTGTACCCCCAGTTGTGCTCTGCAGCTTGAATCAGTCTTCATCCTGAGCATCACTGTAGCTACCCAAGAGGGAAAATGCCACTATATGGCTTAAATAAGGGTGCTGTTCTTAAAGCCCAATCCAAACTTCTTTTAAATCTGTGGCAACCTTTTAAACAGCTTTGAATCAGGAGTTTAGCTTTTAATTAATTTGCTAAGCATATGGAGCTTCAGAAGCCAAACTGACAGATGAGAGGTGTAACATTTCCTAAGCACCTTCTACTCCCATTGATTTACCAGATCAGGCTGAATGAATGCTTTTAGCTTGATTCTTGCCCAAAATGCAAGCTGTCTGAATGATGTTTTTTACCAGAAAGTTGGCATAAATGATTTGTAAACAAAAGAAAGTAATCTTGAAAACCGAGGAGGAAGATAGCATTCCCCTTCCCTTCTAGCTTTACTTTAGAGTGTGTTACTTAATTTTATCTTTTTTTCATTCAAAAATTTCATGAGCAAGCAACCTATTCCTTTCCAGTCCTTTCTTTAAAGGAGATTAATTATTTCTATGGTTAACTAACAGGCTTTCTTCTAATTAAAAGAAATTATAAGGCGTTCACTGGTGGCATTATTCTAGTCAATAAACTAATTACGGTTGTGGCAAATGAAGGAAAAGCCATCAACTGATCTTAGGACCATGATTTAGAAAACTTTAAGGATGTGATTTTCACATTCCTTGAAAAAGCAAAGAGCTTACATGCACTTCCAGTTCAGAATGTACAGAAAAAATATTAGTCCTTCGAAATAAGCATAGTGCCTCTGGAAATTTCTAGCTGCATTACCTACATTCACTTGGTGTTTCCTTATAATGACATTTTGGTTGGAGCAGGAGGAGAGGAGAGAGTTGAATGTCCCCTTTTTATTGCACTGTTGACCTATGAAATTCTGTTCCATTTGAATCAAAATCATTCCAAATAATGAAAGTGGTATTTTTTTGCATTCATAATAATTCCAAGAAATAAATTTCAAATGCTGTGAAGATTCCATGATTTCTTCCTTAAAAATACTACTATCATCACTATCATTGCAGCAATGAAATGTGTTCTTCACAACTTGGCAATGGGCTAACAATTTGCATTAACTCTGCTTTGTAAATAAAAATTTTGAGAACTAGCATAGTGTGGTGTTTTGTTGGAAATCAAATATAAAGTCACTGGTGAAGTCAGGCTTGAATTCAAATGCAAGGACTTTACTTACTACTTATTTGTTTTCTTGCTTTTGTCCATCTTCAAGCTGAGAACAGGTGAACATAACATAAAACCTTGTGATTCTCCTCAGCATATGTGCATCGGCTGCCCACGCATAGACTTGTAGTCTACTGCAATGTACAGCAGAACTGGCTAATTGCTGGGTTGTGCAAATGCTTTTTTTTTTTTCTTTTTTTCTGTATTGCGGTGCAAATGCTGGCATAGTCCACAACTGTTTCTCATCCCTGTTGGTACTTCCTGTTTGAAGTCATTGTGGTAAGGTTATAAGTGCTGACCTGATCACATCCTCAAGCTTGGGGACCTCGGAAATGTTTTTAAAAGGGAAGTGATGAAATAAGAGAGGGAAAAATGTTTATTCTGGATTTTGAAGACAGATAACACAAAATTATTCCTCATAATCCAAAGTATTCCAGCCATACCACTAATACGTCTGGTCCTTTTTTGACAGCCTGCCTCCCTCATGCCCTCATGAAAATCTTCCAAAGGCAAGCTGCATTGGAAGGTATTTTAAGGTCATCTATACAATCAAACAGTGTCAGGTGAAAGTAATAATACATGAAATCATCATTAACACTCAATATCTATTCGATGATATACGCATCAAAGCACAAAATTCACATTTATTGTTGGAGTTTTCTACTAAAAGTCTCCATTTTGAGACAACCAGATAGTAAGGAGAATGAGGTGCTAAGGTTGTTAAAAGTTCAGGAAATTTGCTGGGTAACAAGCATTTCTGAAAATCTTTTGGGGTATGTAGCACACTCTTTGTGACCCACAACTGACTCTTTGTACCTACATAAAGTTTTGGAGTGGAGAGGAAACTAGAACCATTGCTAGCTGAAGGAGGAAGATGCTGCCATTACTTTAATAAAAATGCAAAAAAGAAGCCAGTTTTTTACTGTACCAGACGTCTCCTTCATTTTCTGGGTTGCATATGGGACTAGTTTGGATGACAGGCTGGAGGAAAACAAATTGAGATCTAATTTACTTCAACCATTACGAAATGAAATTGCAGTGAGGATCAGACTCTGTGGTTTTCACATGAGAAAAGAACTAATTAAAGACAAGCTGAAGTTTGTGGCTTTGCTAGGCCTTCTTCACAGCCACAGTGGCATGTCATCAGCAGATCCAATGAAGACCACAGCTGTGTGCTTACAGCATGTCCCGCATCTGCTCCTCAGCTCTGTGGGAAGATGTCACACAGCAACATTCACGTTTTCCTGGATGCTCCAGAAAACAGGGAGGAACAGAACTTGCCTCTTTTCCTCAGCCTGTTTTCCTCCATCCTCCTCAATTTCCCATTGCATTTGTCTTTCCTGCTCTACAGATTAATCCTTTCAAACATTTCTCCTGTGCCCATTGAACTTGCAGCAGCATCCACAGTGACTTTCCCGAAGCTGTTCACTGTTGCTTGCAAGGTTATTTTCTCCTAAGTGGACTAGTGTCTGCAATCTCAGCCTGGATTACTGGCCTTATTTACAAGGCAACAGCAGACAACGTGGCCTTTGATATTAAGCAATCCCCTTGGAGCGCTGCCAGTGAATGTCTTTCTCTATATTTATTGGTTTTCCTCTTTTCCTCCTAACTTCAAGTCACAGCTCAATTCTGACCCTTTCTGTACCTCATCTCTCATCTGACCATGTTTTTCTATTCCTTCCCACTGTTTGCTCACTTATTGTTAATCCTTAGTCTCTTCTTACTCACAGTCTCTCACATCTCACTTTTTATACAGTCTCCCTGACCCTTTCACAAAAACTTGTCATCTCTGTCCTCAGGAGTTACAACCTTAAATCCTGTCTAATCTAGTTCCCACTGACACAGCAGATCCCATCTCTGTCTGACACAGTCGCCAGTCTTCTCCCTGTTGTGTCTCGATTTTCTCTCTCTTGACTTCGGCAGGGAAGTGCAGGGACCTCACATGCAGAGAGAGAAGATTAGCTGAGATTTACATGTCTAAGTTCAGACATGCTTCTCAAAATACTCAGCCAGCTGGGACTTAACTTTGGAAGAACACAAATTCCTTGGGTTACTCTGAATTAAACTGCAGGTCTTCCCAAGAATTGCAAGCTTTATGCAACCCAGCCGAATGGATTTGTCGCTAACTCCCAGGTAAACTTTGGGAAGATTCACATATGGGATTTTCTTTTGCCTTTCCTGCTCCAGCAGCCTTGATCTAGATGACTTTCTGAGGAGCAATTGACCCAAATTCCAGGTTGTAACACTTGATTTTAAATAAAGAAATCCTGTTTTCTCCCTTTTCTTTTTAAATAATACCAGCAGGTGAAAGAAATCGATTTAATTTTGTCCTCCACCTCAAAGAATACAAACCTACATCTCCCAGCCCTCAGAGACTGCCTTAACAGAGCTTACCGTGTAATCTGTGATGAAGAGACATGAATTCTTGCCACCACCAGTCAATCTGCTACATAATTTAGGAAAGGATTCAAACCTTCTCCGAACAAAGCCTGAAAAAGCAAAGATGGAGGCTGTTTTGAATACTGGTTTGCAGTGCAGCCCCACACACGCTTGGAGCATCCAGCAGAGCAAGGCAGTCCCTTGTGGTGCAGAAATGAAAAGAAGGTGGTGGAGGAGAACTCAGAAACACCCCAGAGCTATGGCTTGACTTCCACTTGTACAGTGGCAGACTGTCTTTGAGATCTTTTACGCATATATTGACCAGTTCCTTGCTCATCTTTGCATATCAAATTTCCTGTAGGCATCACAGTTGAACGTGAAACTGAAAGAAGGCTGAAACAGCACAGTCTCTGCTGACTGCTTGAACTGCTCTGTGAAAGCGTAGGTGAGCAAATGAAAGCACAGAGATATTTGTGATTAAAAACCAGACAATTAAGCCAGCCTTATGGCAAGCTAGTAAGAGCTAAGACTGGGGTGAAAGGACAAAAGCAAGACAGAGTTCAAAGGTTAGGACAAGAAGCTTAAAAGGATGCTGGAATATGGCCAGTCAGTGAAGGGTGTGAAGAAATGACAAGATCTGAAAGACAGCACAGCCAAAATGTCCTGGCTGCTCAGGTGCGTTATTATTTGTATCACACTCCCACCCAGAGGCTCCATGTAAATATCAGGGCCCCATTGTGCTACATATTGCATAACCACAGCAAACGACAGTCCAAGCCAAGATCACAGGAATAAGCAGACAAAAGGCATCCGTACTGCAGCATGTAGGAGGCAGAGCTCTGGATGAGCAGGGAGCAAAGTGAAAAGGTTTCATGCCAGAATGACTCTGGGTTTTCTCCAAAGGATCATGAACCTCTCAACGAACTTGCAGCCCAGTGAGTTCCGTGTAGTTCCAGGTGCTGTAATGAATGTTTCACAGAGAGATAATTAACCCCCCTCACCCCAAAGCTCCGCAGTGCTGATGCTTTCCAGCACAATCTGTCCATGACACCAAGGTAGAGTGCAGAGCCAGCTTTATTATTTCAGTTTGTTCTGTTCCTTTTTTACTGCTACTGCTCTCTAAGGTTAATTGTATTCCTTGTGCTGATGCACAGTGGTACCTATAGATAGACCTCACTGTATGGATTCTTTTTTTTTCTTTTTCTTTTTTTCCCCCTTTTTAATCAATAAGGAGTTCAAACACTATGCAGCTTCCTCAATAAAATGCCAGGAGTCATCCAGTGAAGTGGGAGAGGGCAAGAGTAAAGGAGCAAACCCTTGACCCTCTCTGACTCAGCCCATTCTTTGCTTGGTTTAGAAGAGGATTCACAGCAGATGAAAGAAAAGACACAAAATCACCCAAATGCAAACCTTTTCCTTGTGAAAAGTGGGAAGTAGTATATGGTAGCATGTGCCATTGCCCTGGTTCCTATATCTCAGTCTGCTTCCAGACTGAAGTCCAACGTCTAGCAAAGTAGTTAGGCCATTCCTTCTTTCTTCAGGCTCCTAAGTTCATGTTCACTTCACAGCTGTTTGGGAGACCAGATCACTGGGAGCCTCATCAGTGATTCAGAGATACATCCTTTCTGGGATGGGCTTCAGCCACTGTGACTGCATCCACACCAGCAGCAGCACACAGATCTGATCTTTTCCTGCCCTCCCTAATCCTGCAACCAGAAGTATCTGGAGAAGCAGAAAGGAAAAGATGGGTGCCTTGTAAATGTGGTCCTGTTACATTGCCTCAGTGAAATCCCAGCCCTGTGTCTAAGTTGGAGGCTCAGGTTCATCAAATGCTAATGCGGTTCTTCTGCTGGCTCAGCTATCCACTGGCATTGAATGTGTACAGGACCACAGCATACATGATGAAAAGAGAACCAGTGGCACCTCTCAAGATTAAGAGCCGGCACAAAGAATGGGTCACAAAGTCACCATGTCCCCTGCAGCCCACAACCAGCTGAGGAGAGGACAGAAGTATGTCTTTTACCATCTTGAAGAATGAGACAAGAGCTCTGTCGATGCATGGCAGCCTGTCCACGAGGCTGCTCACAGTGCTGGTGCTGCGCAGTGCCACTGTGCCTCAGACATGACATCCTGTAAATGTGTGGCTCCGATAGGTGGTTTGTAGTCAGTCGCTTTATTTCTCTGGATCACTTTCTTGGAGGTCCACAAACGGGCACAAAGACATCAAGTTCATATGCCAGTGTGCAATGCTATTACAAAGTCCAAAAATGGAAAGATTATGGCAGATTCACTTCAGCACAGTGTCTACTGTAGTACTTGTACTTGGCCAGTTAGGTCAGGAAAAACTGTTTTTCTCCTATTATTGTAGCACACCCAGGTGCATTGTGAGAAATTTATTCCAGCCTCTAATAAAACTATCATTAGGGTCTGATGGAGGCTAAATGGACCATCAGAGCATTCTACCCTGATGACTGTTACAGTATGTTTCCAAGATAACCAACTAACACTGCTCACCATTAGCAAATATCTCTGATTTATATTTTAATTTCATTTTGTGGGAGAAAATATTGTTGTAATTTAACAGAGATCCATAACGTATTCATGGTGGTAAGCAGGGAAGAGGTAAATCAGATGATGCATTTCATACAGAAATCAACCCATGCTGAAAGTAAACAGCTACCTTTGGTCCCTTTTGGATGATCGAGCTCCCTTGCTTTTGAACAGTTAATACTGAACTTGAACAAATCTCTCCTTGTTTAAAAGTTTAGATTTGAGGAACAGACCAAGATAGATGGTTTCTTTCTCTGTAAGCTATTGATTAATGGATTGTACTAAATGGTGTGACATGCCCTTTAAATGGAATTTACAAGTAATATATTGTATGGCAACTGCATTATTAATGATTTTGATACCTGGTATTTGTGTCTTCCTACTCTGAGCTCTTCTTATTTATCCTGGTGAAGATGGAGGGCAAAAGCTGGCTCCCCCCAGCTTTCTGGGCTTTGTTCTCGCAACCATATATATTCCTAGGCTTATTCTCATTATTCACATTATGTCTAGCCTGACGCTTTTCCTGACTATATGCCAGCACAAGAAGGCAAAAAAAAAAAAAAAAAGACTTGTAAAAAAAATTATGAATGTAAGAGTATCTAAACATCTGAACATCCTTCTAAGCATGGGAGTTTTGTAATGTTTTATCTACTTATCTATAGTTTTTTACAGTAACTCATTATTTTCAATGGATTTCATTGATTTTTGAATTAAAGATAATGGTGAAGTTGGAAACCCTTTTTTCCCTCTTTAAACTGAAGTAATAATACTAATTGAGGAACATGATCATTTTTCCAAAAGTGTGCCATTTCCTTATTATTCACAAGACTGGTATAACAGAAATTAAACTGACAAAGAAAAACATTGCAACGAAATAAAGTAAGTTTACTGATGGAATCACTTTCAGAAAGAAATATAAACAATCAGGTATATTTAATTGCTTTTTCAAAGACCAGATAACAGAGTGAAGAAATGTTTTTCTTTCATTAACCTACCCAGTTCTACACTCCAGATTACCACTAAACAGAGCCTAATATATTTGTGTGTTGAGTTCAGAGCTTGCAAAGGCCTACAAAGAAAAATGAGTCTCCTCTACCCCAAGTTTTCTCATTTGCTTATTAAAACAACATGAAAAGTCAAATAATTGTCTTCAAGAAGTTAGCTGTTTACAACTATTTTTAATTCTCCTGATTTAGCAGCATTACAAGTTGAACATACATGCAAATAAAACAAAATTAAGTTTATTATAGACTTCCCTATAATCACTTGTTTCCATTCACCTATAATCCACTCTTTTGACCCAAATGATCTCTTTCTAAACTGGTTTTGTACACGCTCTCTAAAGATTTCTTTTTCAAGAAACTATGCTTGTAAAGAAGTGAAGATTTTCTGAGGCTCAGTTTACACAGGAGACAGTAATATAAATTCTACACAAATATATACACAAACCCACACATATATACCACCAATATACAACAAGCAGAAGTTTGTGGATGCTTCACTGAAGAAATAATAGTGTTTAAAATTCAAATTCCTAGCTTTGGATCAAGCATAGTCTTCTGTGGGCAAACTCAATGTTTGTAAAAGCAGAAACCCCACCATCACCATATCAGTGATGAATGCAGCACATGGTAACCACCAGACTCATTGTCACATAATTTGGCCATAAAATTCATGCAATGCGTCATACATTCCTAGTACTATTCCCACTAAACAGGTACCTATATATCGTAGCAAGGCATGGCCATAGTCAGCACCCTAGTGACAAGACTCCTACTCTGTGAAGTGGCTGTAGCAACTGGACTACCTTTCCAATTCTTCCTTTTCTTGTCATAAAGCACTAGCAGAAAATGCTTTTCTGTGATACTTTTTCCTTGATAAAAATGTTGATTTCAAAAGGATTTCATTTTCAAGAGAAAGGAGCCAGCGCATTTTGATATCATAAGAATGCCTGATTTCTTTCAGAGGGAAGAGTTTTCTCTTTGGTATTAATATATCTTTGTGTACCTTTGAAAGAAAAATACAAAGTCAAAACAAAACACTAAAATCAACCTGAGACAGTCACTTTCTCTTTCATGGGACATATAAAAAAAATGCATATATATATATGTGCATGTGTGAAAATAATAAAAACAATATATATTTTATCCCCTTTGGGAACGGGAGAAAACAATGGGCCATGATCAATGCATAGCTAGCTGGGATAATGTAGGAATGAGATAACACTGACAAAGCAATGAGAATTCAGAAAGATTCAAACCCGATAATCCCAAAGACGCTGCCTGTGGGGTGCCGATAGGCAGCCCTGGCCAGGGCAGGCGATCCCCCACAGCTGGGCTGTACATAGGCAGCATTGCTCCTTACCGGCCTCTGCTGGGTCCTGCAGAGCTGACACAATCAGTTGACCCATCAAAGACCTCGACACCTACCAACACCCATCCCTCACACACAGGCTGGACCGTGAGCCCAGCTATAGGGAGCAGAGGACTCTGTACAGCACCGTCTCTGACAACGGGGGAAATCTGCTGCTCCTCTAACTTGTGTGTCGCAAGCGATTTAGCTCCCACATCAGGTTTGAGAAAAGCTGTGCGTGGAGGTGAATCAAATCCCGTGTGTTAGCTAGCCACGCTGTACCAAGATCTATATGTAAGAAATACCTGACTGCATTTAACACACAAGCTCAGTCCCAGCTACTTCAAGACCTCAGGCAGAGGATGTTTGGCCTTTCCTCCGCTCCACCGCAATGAACCACTGCGTGCTGACCACTCAGCCACTGGCTTGCTCTGAAATATCGCCAGCAAATTACTGCAGTATCATCACAATTAACACCGCGCTAAGAGTGATGTGTCTGCAATACTAATTAACTGTAGGAATACTAATTAACTCTAAGAACGGTGCTCTGCCCAGCTTGCCCAGAGCATTGTCCAGCCTTGTCGAAATACCTGCTCTCCCCCGGGGGACCTGACACCCCTCGGTGGGGTGAAAATGGCCCCATGGTGCTCGGTCCACCAGGACAGGCTGTCCCCTTCCTTTGACTTTGAGAAGAAGGAGTTATCTCCCTTTTCCCAGGAAGCAGAAGGTCAGGGAACATCTGCATTTAAATGGAAAACGGTTAGCTGTGCTAACACCAGCAGCAGCTCATAATTAGGGATTATTAGCCCAGCAATATGGAATGATTGATACAGAGTTAAAGCTAATGACTTTAAAGATGATTAGGCCATTTTGTCACCAGTTGTTTACTCTGTCTATAGACACAAAAATCCGTCCACTTTAACCACTGCAGAGCTCTGTATGATGCCTTATGGGGTAGGAAAGAGAGTGCAAGCTGTGATGCTGTAATACACTCTGTGATGTAAGGTGAGATACATGTTGAAACTGAAGAGAAAGCCTGGTATTTGTTTAGGTAAGCAAGCTGCAGCACAGCTGAGGATTGTTTTAACTGTATTTTGGGAGTTTCTGCAGCAGACTCAAGTGTCACATCTGAAACCTGTGAGGTTTGAGCTGAATTTATCATTTTCAATGGTTACAAGGACTTTTCTTTCTGTTCCATTTCTCCATTTGAAGCAAAGTTCAGAAAATATTTGGAGACAAAAATGTGCAAGCAAAAAGACAAAAAAACCTTTCTAGGTGAAAATATCTGAATGTACATAAATGAGGTGGTACAAGACTATCACTTCTGAAGGAAATCCAGTCTTGTGACATGATTCAATAGAGAACAAGAGCACCCATGTATTTTCAAAGGCAACAAGCCTTAATCACCTACTTAATATAAACATGTTCTCACATGCTTTCCTGAACGGAGGGGAAAAAAATCTTACTTCTCTAAGTGCCTTGCTGAACCAAATCTTCAGTAATGACCTTTGAGCAATTGCAAATGGACCCTGAGTGAATGCTGAGTCAGCAGAACTGCTGGGACTCCTCGGCCTGCTTCTAGAAACCAGGCAGAAAACAGCAAAAACAAGCTGCTCTACATATGCCCCAAGGGGTGGGAGATATCTTACCAGTCTCACCTATGAACTCTTTATTGCTTAAGATGTGCCACGCACCCTAGTTGCTTTACACCCTGAGCTTGGGAAGACACATGAGCTGGACATCAGCATCGCAGATGAAGGGTTCTCCACTCCAGCGACGGGGAAATAATCAGGGGAGATGGTGCAGCGGAGGGGAGCCCCCAGAGGGAGAAGGGAAGAGGCAGGCAGGAAGCATGGGGCCATGCCCTACGCCATCCGTCATCGCTGCAGCTGCCTCACAGGAGACAACCCTGTAATACAAGCTGGCTAATTTCTTTAAAAGTATCTCATTAGTCCCTCCCTTCCTGAGCTGCCTCTCTATTAAAATGTGATAAATGAATTCTGCCATTCCCAGTTCCAGCCTGTCCCCTTAGCGAAATGAAGATGAGTCATGCTGGCCAGGACTCAAGATAGAGATAATTATACAGGGGCCAGGGGAAGTATTTCATTTGCTGACTGCAGACCTGCTCTACCAGTAGTAGAGATGGGTTCTCCTGTCCCTCCCATTGCTCTAGGAAACTCTGGACAGGGAATAAGGAAAAGGGTATAGAAAGTATAGAAAAGCATGTTCCCTCTTGAAAATATTCTATACACACTCTCTGCATAACACTTTATCATAACATACATATGACTGACCAGAAGCAATGAACATGAGCAGTCTGATGCTGGGACTGGATTTCAGTGTTGTGCAGGTCTTCCTTTTTCAGTTCCCAGCTGTGGTCATGCAATAACCCCTGTGAGCAGGACAAAGTCTACTAGTGCTACCCAAAGACGTACGCACTGGCAAGAGCATCGTCTTTGCCTGTTCACGAGGGTGCCTGGCTGCTCCAGCTGTGCAGAAAGGACATGCCAGAGGGCTGCAGCCAAGGCTCTGACCTCCCTCTCTGCAGTGAGTAGCTGCTTCTGAGAGGACAAATTATTCCCTCTCTGTGCACTGTGTGGATAGTTTTGATGCGGGAGTCGGCATAGAAGGGGATGCCCTTTGCATTTCTGAAGGAATAAAGAAGGATCAATATTAAAACCTACAGATCAAGTCGTGATGTTCTTACTATAACTCACCCTGAAACACTGAAATATACTAAGAAAAACTCTGCTCAAAATTAAAGAAGAAATCAGATTCTACCCTGCATATAGGATTGTCCTTTCTACCTCTCACTGTGCACCTAATAATAAAGGGGAATTTATGACTGAAATTTCAATTCCTACTTTCCTTCCTCCACTTGTACACACAGAAACACATTTCTGACTTCCACACACAAACACACTCTGCTGACTTCCACCGGGCATTTCATTTCTGGCAGGCAGCTTATGGGTCATAATGAATCCGAGAATTTGACTGATTTTTCTTTTAGCACTTTGCCCTCTTAAACACTGACAGCATCTCAGAGCCTCTGCTACTTTTCACAGCCAGTTAAGCGATGCATTGATGTCTCGCCAGCTACATTTGAATTCAGTTTTGTGCAAGACAGAAACATCTTCTAGATGTGCTGGATTTTAATTGAGTAAGGAAAGAAACGCAAAAAGTTATACGATGAGTAATCTGAGAAATAAATTGCCAAATTTTATCCACCCTAGCTTAAGTTAGTGCCAGCATAAATAAAACAACCCTCTTCGCTCCCATAATCACTATCCTCCCTTCTTTTTTCTCAGAACAAGTACTAGCTAAGATTAGCATTAAAAGATACATACTTTCATTTTTATTGCTTAGATTTATGTGATATGTTTAATCTACATCAGAAAGACAGCCACCTCAGGGAAAGTCTTGGTATTTTCCACTGTTCTACTGTGCAATAGGTGAGAGAAAATTAAATTAACACCAAATGTCATATATGCTTGAATAATGGCCATTCCCCGCGCTTCCCACTCCCCAAACTTTGCTCTAAATCAGAAGCAGAGTCATTCTGTGCATGTACGTTGCCTGTAGCAGGCAGGGCCACAAGCGTGTGTCACACAGCATACCTGGACAGACTCTTCCAGAGTGGAGTCTGCCCAGGAAACCCAGGCTCGTAGCAAATCTCTGGTAAAATTAACATTGAAATCTGCAATCAAGAGATCAAGTACCTTTGAAAAATTTGTCTAAAAGAGATAGAAAAACCCAAACTAACAATAGTACTGGTGTACCTCCTCCTTCCTGATCTGTACTATTTTTTTTTTTTAGTTTATTCTTCCATACAGAAACAGTGTTTTCAGGCTAACAGAGTCATTGCATTAAACAAGAAGATCAGCACATGTGAAGAGCAGAAGTGAGGTTGCTGTGAGAAAGCATGGTTCAGGTGGATGATTCACCATGTAACAGAAAGAAAAAGGAAGAAGTTGTGAAGGCAAGTATCTCTGATCCTCTCAAAGACATCTCTCCATCTCTCCGTCCATCCTAATAGTTGCATTTACCATCCAGAAAGCTGCTTCAGCGAGCAAAGAGTAATTGTGCAGCCTGCAAAGAGTAACTGTACAGCTTGTCCGAGAACATGTAGAGGTCAAACTCCAGCAACATCTGCGAGAGGTGTCCCACACCACACCCAAACTGGCTGGTTGCTGGCTGAGCCAGGGTCACACAGCGCTCTCATTGCTGCCATCTGTAGAGGCAAAGACTTTGCTAGTGAGTCCTAGGGAATGCAAGGCATAGAAACCGATGTCATATCTAAGCAAATATAAAATACACAGCTGTGTAAATGATATGCAAAACTGAGAACAGAAAGGACATAATACATTTTGAGAAGGAGGGGGAAAGAAATAGCAGATGGGAGGAGATTGTTACCACTAAGACAATTCACCTGGCTTAGAGCCTGGTCTCAAGTTTACCCTTGAAATGAGCACAGCCCAGACAAATTGTTTCAACGGTTTACAAATTATTGACCTCTGGTACTCAGATGCAAAGTAGAGCCCACGGGTGGCAATGCTCTGCTGGTTTCAATTAAAGGTTTGAACACAGTTCCCATGCCCTTCCAAGATAATATCCTAATCACTGGCCTCTAGGAGAGCTCTACGTCCATCTCCAAATCTGTTCTATATGGTGTGAAATAGCCACTGGGGTTTGGAAATGAAACTTCCTTGTTTCAGTCTGCTAATTCCCCAGCTGCTGAGCTATCCATACTTTCTTTCTGGGTTTTCTTCCATATTCACTTTATACAATGTTATACAATATGGCTTCTCCATGGCTACTTGAAGAACTCATTATCTTTTTGTGTATTTTACATGCTCCAAATTGAGATTCATGTGCTCACATTTACCAGAAGAGAATGAGGAAAGTGGAAGGTGATGCATTATTGCAAGGTAATCTCTAACTTGCACATATATTCAATTTAGAAAGGGGCTATACTCAGAGGTGTTAAAAGGTTGCTGGCTCCTGAGTGCATTTGGGAAGTTCACAACAGAGAGTTGCTGTTTGATCTCTTCTTGAAATGTCTTTTCTGCCTTTAATAAAAGCAGAACTATGCTAAGAATCCAGGTAGGTGATTTGTGAATTTTCAGTACACTGCTACCTCTGTGAAACCTCCACAGGTTAAACCTCTAGATCTGTAATTTTAGATTCTCTCCTCGTATTAACATTCCTAGGTATATGGCATAACCTACTACTTATGTTTTCATTTAATAGTTTCACTCTATATCCCCGTTAAAAAGGTTTCACCTAAAAGACATGTATACACAGAAAACTACATAGAGATCCATTTATCTGTCTCAGGGGGCTGAAGAGCCAAGAAAATGATGACAGAATATGAGTCAGTACCTCTGGAGTGGCTGAATATTTCAAATTTGATTGCTGAAAGCCAGGTACCTTTATTCAGAAGAGAACCTGTGCGTTGCACTTGGGCTGTACGTTTTGCTTTTATCGTCACCTGCACAGAAAATATAATTGAAGAGATGTGGAACTGAATACTTTTGAACCAAGCTTTTATAAGAAATTCCATATAAGAATTTGAGAATTGTTTTTCCCATATAACACGGTAGTCAAGAATGTATGTGCCCTGAATCTCTTCATCTCTCCCTCCAATTCTCCCATCCTTTGCAAGAGACCCGTGACACTGAGGTGGCATAAAGGGGCTGTATGAAACGCCCACGAGCAGAAGACTCCCCAGTTGGTAAGAAACTTCCTTTCAGTCCCAGCCATGACAAGCTGACTCTTGCCTTGTGGCTCTTCCCTTGTCTGGTTGATATCTCAGGGCCAGAGGCTGTGACAGACCGTTTTTATTGGCACAGAGTCCATTAAAGGATTTCAGCTAAGCAGGGGAAATAGAGCAGCTCAGGTGAGCAACGTATGAATTTGGGCTGGCCCTGCTCATAAGGGAAATGTAAATGGGCTTATCAACATTTCAGTAAGATTACAGAGGGTGGGTGATGTGAGCATGCCTTGATGTGTCAAAGGAAATCCCTCCATTTCCATTTTTTGCCCAGAACTTGCATCAGTATTTATAAGCAATTCCATTTTTGTTCTAAAATATTGGGACCAATATGGTCACACCACTTCTGTTCTCCGTCCATGCCTCCCTACATTTTCATGGGGCAAGATACCCTCAAGTGGGTATGAGAACAGAGAACAGACAGTGAATTAAAGCACAGTTTAAAAAAAAAAAAGGAAAAAGAAACAAAAAGTATTTTCTGCTATATTTTATCATTCTTATTTTGCAAATGTATACATAGTCAAGAATTACTAGAAATGAGGCATAGACCCTGAGTGGAAAAAAAACCCACATATGTATATGTAGGTGTGTTTATATATATATATATATATATGTGTCTGTGTGTGTATTTATATTGTAAGCAAAGCTGCCATCATTTTCACTAATCGCAGCCATTCTGGGTAGAGGTCCAATCTGTGGCCAGTCCCACTTCAGGACAGGCTGCAGCTATTACCACCTTGAGAAATTACCATTGCCACAACCACTGACACATTTTTCCAATTAGTTTGAGGGAGGAAATGAGGCATTTTTCTTCGTTAATGCCTCTCTCTCTTCCTCTCCTTACCCATCCATTTTATGCTTCCTGATGGTGCTCAGGAGGCCATCAGGTTCCCTCCAGCACACTTCCTGCTTCCACCCAGCAGGAATAAACTGTTCCCGCTTTGTTTGAAATGATTCCTGAGAAGTCTGATTCCTCTCACCAAAATGTGAATAATTGTAGCATTTGACTCTCAGCTTCCTCCTCAGGGATCCTTCTGAGTTAAACAGTTATTGAATTTACCCTGACAAGGATTGCCAAAGAAAACTTTATTTGAAGGACAGAGGAGGGAACAAACTGTTTGCTGAACTGAAAAAAAGTTTGAAATACTATAAAGGGAAAGAAAAAGTCCCGTAATGGAAGGTGGAAATCTGGGACAGACAAATCGGGCCATAAAATGTAAGATCAACACAGCAGTGGGAAGCAGGAAAGCGTATCCTGGTCCAAACATACCAAGGGAGATTATTACATGCACTGACCTCAGATGTCGTATACAACATGCATCTGCAAAGCACCTCATACTTCAAAGTCCCACATTACACTAAGCTCAACAAGTCCATGCTGGAAAGGAAGAGGGCCTGAGTCAACACTGTTAAGTGTTCAGTGTATGAATCTACGATGTAGACATCCTCAACCCCATGCATCCAGTTTTTAATTTCTAAACTAAGGCCACTGCCTTTCCCATTTTAAACACCAAGCTTGTGGTTCTAAGTCAGGAAAATGGGGTCATCTTATTCAACACATCTGCATAACGTATGCCTGTTAATCACACAACTTCCAGTCCAGTGAAGACACAGAAAAGCATGGCAGAAGCAGCACAGCTTTAAGAAAGGCAGCTTAGCTCTCTTTTGGGCCATGCACCATCAAGTGCTAATAAGGCTCCTTAAATAACAGTAAAGTGCTAGTGAGCTCCATCAAGACAGGTGATTTTAAATTTCACCCTCACTGACAAGTGCAAAGCTCAGATGTGATTTTCATCCCTTCTGGTTTCCATTTGAACAAGACGAGCATAAGTAGTTGAGAGAAAGTTGCTTCCCAGGTGTTCTAGCAACAGTTGTCTGTAAAAGGTGTGAGAGGTTTTACAACAAAGCCTACTTTCCATTAGATTTTTGGCTTAGCTCTGAAATTGGTAGGTGGTCCCCAACACTGAGTAGTAATGTCACACTTTGGCTTCCACATAAACGAGTGTCACCTGCCAATAGTAACAACGCAGTAGCAAAAGCCTACGAGAGGATCCCTTTTTTCAACTGAGCTGGTCAACCAATAGCAGGTAACAGAGTCCTCTTGCTACAAGTGACTGGGGAGCACAAGACTTTCAGCTTTATCTCAGCAGCCCACTTTTCCAGGTGTTTCCCCATAGTTACAAAACGTGCGTATATGCAATCGTGGGCTGTAAGACTTTTCCCTGCCTTTGCAGGAATACCATGATCCCTATATCCATTACCATGGTAGCCATGAACGGTAGGTACCTTACTGACTGAGGTACCTCAGACCTGCATTGCCACCAAATCTGAATGACTCACAAAGTGATTGAAGTATGTATCTTCACATTTCTCTAGTGATGTAAAGAAATGTTACCACCACCCTGAAACAGCCTAATGAAAGGGAAACAATGCACCATCAGACATGGGCCCTGTCACCTGCCCCATTCTATGTACTAGAACATCAGAGGTCCCCTGCATACCTCGTCTGCAAGCACTCAAGAACCCTGACCCACAACAGCTGGGTCTCCATTGGCTGTCAGGTGTTTTGCACTGTAAAAACCAATGCTGTGTCCTGGGCTGCAGGAGATCACTCAACATCACCATTGTGCTGCTCCACACTCATGGCTTTTCAGAGTTCCTGATCTGGGCCAGTAGCTTCAAGCCAATGTCCTTCCCCCTACACTCACAAGTGAGTCATTTTCCTCTGTCACAAGCAAATGGCAGTAGTACCCCAAAACACTTTGCAGACAAAGGCTTCCATTTTCCCCTGAATTTTCTGCACCAGCTGACACAGATTATGAGAATGCACAGATTGCTTCAGAGGCAACAGTGGAGAGCCTGGTGGTGGGGAGACCCACACCTGCTGACAGATTTGCTATGCTGTCTAAACGCACCATAAGGCACGTGGTGGGCAATGTAGGACCAAGAGATAGGTGATACAGCTACTAGCCTGGAGTACCTTGTGTCTTCACTGAAGGTTAGCTAACTAGTAGAAAGGCCAAATCATCATCAAAATGAAAACAGTGGCAAACACCGTTAGCTCTGCTGATCTTTCTTTTCATGCCTACCTATAGTCTCCTGGTATTTTACTTACAGAGTCGCACCCTACCTCATTTTTAAGGCATTCCCTTCTCCTCTTAAGGAACACTCAGCACATTGTGTAGACCCTGAAAAACCTCCTCCATTGGGAATAATTAGAAACGTCAGCAGTGTGGGCTGATCTGAGAGAAGCACAGACCTCTGGGGAAACAAAAAGGGTAGGAGTAACGCTTTTACTGAGACTGGAGATATGAAGATTTGACAGTCAAGCCCACAGAAATTGAAATTTCTTCCTACTTCTTGGAGTTTTTTCTTATCCTTCTGCTGAGATGTAACCAGGATGCAGGTAACTGTAAAGAGCTGGACATTATAAGCAACAGAGTTTGAAGTTCTGTTCTGTGGCCTACTTTGTCATTTTTTCAAAGGTTTTCATTAGGCTTTCAAGGGATCTCTATGAAGAATTGTATTTGTGCATGAGGGACACTAGTGACAGTGGTCAGAAAATGGAGGCCTTTAGGCTACTAAGGGAAGGAAGGGAGGTAGGGAGATGCTAGACCAGATTTTGGCAGTCTGGTGGTAGAAGTCACGTATGAAACACAAAATCAAGATCACCATCAGACATGCTTTCAAAAGAATCATTTCACTATATACAAAGGTTATACTCCACTGATAATCAGGCGCTTTCCACAGAAAAGTCCCCCATATTATCGCTTATAATTTGGAGTTCCCCTCCCATGCTCACCTGGGAGAATAAATGAGAGTGCCAAGGTGAGCAGAGGTAAGGAGATGATCCAATCTGTGTCCTTGGTGAGTTTAGAGAATTCACACGGTAGGGATCACCTTTTCACCTTCTAAATATCCATGCACCAGAAGTGGAAATGTAGGGCAATCTTCCGAACTGGTGACCTGCTGAGCAATGGACTGACAACAGAAGAGTGGCCGTAGCTCCTGTCCGCCTGCAAAACAGCATCCTCATGTTCATCACTACTTTGCCAAATAAGGAGTGCTTTTTCAGCAAAGGACATTCAAAACAGTCCCTTTTCTATCACAGAGCAATCATAACAGTACACAAAAATATAAGGGCAATCATGCTGGATCAGATGAAAGGTCCCTCTCTTCTGATACCTAGGCAGGAGTGTAAGAATGCAGCAAACAAGTAAATTCCTCAGAGCCTCTTGCAACCTTTAGTAACGTGAAACTCAGAGACCTCTGAAGCCAAGCATGGTTTCTATGAATACAGTGACTCTCAATGGACTTACCTTCCAAGAACTTATCCCATCTTATCTTGAACCTATGCAAGCTTTCAGCATTTGTATCAGCTTGTGGCAAGGAGCTTTGCCGGACCCTAACGAGAGAAGAAATATTTTTCTATTACTGGTCTTCCCATATTTCCAGTATAAACCTTTCCTGTTAGTCTTCTCTGCTTTCACAGGCCCTGATGTTGTTTGGGAGATGCAAACGTACCTTACCTTAGCTTCCTCGCTTTCTTCCTCATTCATATGAGACAGATAAATGTCATGCAACATGCCATCAAGAACATCAATCACACAGAAAGGCTTCGTACAGCTCTTTTACCAGCTACTTCTGTTAAATGTTGTTGTAGACACTACTAAGCAGGGCTAGCAAATGGCACCCAGGCAGCTGCAGGTGACTTATCTGTGGCTGTTTCCATGCTAGAGGTTGCCTTTTGAAGAGTAAGTTTGGCCTCTTAAGGAACTGGCAAAAACCCTCTAGATGGCAAGGGAAGTGACATTTCCCAATGCACCATGGTCTGCAGCTTAATCCAGTGCACAGAATTCTTATGCACAGCATCAGCCAATATAAACAGTATCTTATAGGACCTCCCAGCTGCCCATTTCTGTCAGGTGTAGTAGACTGTGTATATGGAGCGATTGGATAAAATACAGAGTTGCCACTACCTGTAGGTCCTGGTCTTTGTGGGCCAGCCTTGCTGTAACGCACTCCCACTGTAACCTTCCTTACTCTGGGGCTCAGCTCTATGCTCCAAGGATTCAGGGCCCATCTCTGATCTGACACAGCTATGTCATCTTTTCTTGGCCTTCTCATGAAATCACTTCCCTCTGAGGAATAGCTGTAAGAAAATCTGCAGAACAGAGCTCTGCAAGGTAAGAATGGTAAAATTATAGACAGAAGTAGGATTGTTGGGCCAGGGACTGCAGGTAACTCAGAGATTCAAGAAGAAAAACACAAAAATGGAAAGGTATAAAATCCTAAGGGGAAAAAACAGGGAAATGGCACCTCATCAACATAGAGGATTGACTCAAGGGGGGCAGCAGGGATCAACCCTTCCCCTCCCGACTGACGCCTGCTTGGCCAGGAAAGACTCTTCGAGTGCTTTACCAGGGTGGTGAGCCTGCCAACATTTAGTCTAGTAGCTCTGTAAATCCCCTCTCTCTCATGCACCTTATCCAATAAATATTTGTTTTATGCTTTGAAGTTCTGCTTGCAGACTCTCTTTGCTGACAACTAAGGTGCCAAAATAAAGTGTCACAGGGTAGAAGTAAGGCACTCAGAGATACACGCAGCACATTAGCAGACATATGGGAGTGAGCCAGGCTTGAGCACTTGGGACTTTTAAGTGAATGAGGCTGGTAACGTCTTCCTAACCCAAGATTTTTACCCAGTATTTCTTTGTTATTTGTTTGTACAGTCACTGTGCACAAATAACAGCCATATTCTTGGGCCACTATTTTGACTTTAAGGTCAAAATCTGTTTGCAGGGAACTAACACAATTACAGAAGCAAATGCAGTATTTTTGAGAATGAACACTACTTTCCTAAGGAAGAAAAAAAAAGAGGTAAGACACAGGGCAACTGTCACTCTAATGTACTCACATTCATCAGATGGAATTATCTCAGTCATTTGGGATAACATCATAACACAGCACTGTCAGAGGATCAGTGTCCCCTGCTCTGACAATAAACGCTTTGGCTGTTACATAGCAGCAGGGGATGATCATCTGCCTCAGATACATTAATGCCTTAGTCCATTCTCATTATCCCTCAACTCATGAAAACATTAGAGCTCTCTTCATGGTGAAACTCCTAGTGAAGTGTCTGGGGGAGACAGAGATGCGTATGGGGCATGGTAGCAGAGAGAGGGGAAGGGACTGTTTCATATGTCAGCAGGCAAATTATTTAGTCACGTATGCCTCACGCATGTGGCAAATGTTGCTACAAAAGTCCTTTCCAGTTAATAATTAATTTTCTAAATACAAATAGTTTCTCTTCTCACAAGAGAAAAGACACTGCACTCACCGGAAAACTCATGCCTAATCAAAGCTTCCCCTTCACCTTGCTTGTACAGCATGTCCACTGCAATTCTTTTGTAGCAGCAGCCTTGAAACAAATATCCCTGTGCTGCAGTTGTCCCCACGTACAGGGAGGATGTCAACCAGCTGTTAGCCATGGAGGGCATGTGTCATGTAGGACAGGCATATAAACACTTGCCAATTCATTATGGTATCTGCCAGCTTGCTTTCATGTAATTCTCCAAAAACGACTCTTCAAGATGCCCCTGGATAATCACTGTGTATAGTCAAGAGAGAAAACCCACAGAAACAGTAAACGTTAGCCACAGTACAGGCTTGAAAATATTGTTACTGTCAGTAAATGCTGTTAATAATTCCAGCAATAAAAAAAAGAAAATCAACATAGTATTTAACAAGCTTTTGCCTTGTACAAAAGTATAGGAATGCAGATACTGGGCACAGAGATGTATGAGACAAGGCACCAGCCTGCAAGCCCATGGCATCCCACATGGGGTTTCTGACTTTGATGGAAAGTAATGAGAGTTTGGCAGTTTTGGCCAAGTATCCAAGTGTTCTTGTAATTGCTTCACAACCCCTCAGTCAATCTGCCACAAATGTGTGTCTGGAATTGCAGAGTCCCAGAGCTAAAGCAGCAGGGTTGATGTTAAGTCAAAATTGACTTTCACAGCTTCTGGCTACAGTGACCCTCATTCTTGCAGCCAAGACTCAACACCCTACCAATAAAACGTACTAAAATTCATCTTCAAAGTGCTAATACAAACTGAGGGAAGAATGCCAGCACAGTAGATCCTCAGCACCTCAGCACAAGAACTTGCTTGACAGACTCCATGTACTTCAGCTAGTGATCTTTTAATAGTCATTCTCCTGTCTTTATGTTATGGAAACCATAGATCAATTACAAGGGGTCAAACTTCATGATAGTTGTCTTGAGTTCAACAGTTTAATTTACAGATTTGAGTTACTTTATGTGAATCATCTAGGGGTCACTCAGGCTGAAGCAATGCAGCGTCAAGGCTTCTCCGCAGTGGTCAATACCTCCTCCCAGAATGATGAACTGGAGCTTGGTCAAGCCACTTCCTTTACAAAGAGAGAAGGAGATGATGAGGTGAGGTGAGGTGAGGTGAGGTGAGGTGAGGTGAGATGAGATGAGATGAGATGAGATGAGATGAGATGAGATGAGATGAGATGAGATGAGATGAGATGAGGTGAAATGAGATGAGATGAGATGAGATGAGGGACAACAAGGATGGGAAGTTGAGGCTAGGAGAGTAAGGCTTGCTCTTCCTGTGGGGCCACAGCTGTTATTGCTGGGAAAGGCCACCAGCCTACCAGTGGCCGTCCTGTCTCCTAGAGCAGGGATCTTTTCAGGAATCAAGTAAAGGCAACACAGGCAGCTAGGTTGTGCTGCTGTCAACAACTGCTGCTTTAGCAATTGTCAGCTTTTTCTGTTCCTCCTTTTGATCCTGCGTGAGTGTTTCCAACTCCTCTGATAGCACTGTTGAGAAGTATTATTTCAGTACCATGCAATACCATTGGCCTATGAGTTTTTCTTGCCGTATGCGGACATTTAAGTTAATGACAGGAACAGAGGCTGCCTAAAGTGGAGACACAAGCAGAAGTCCTAGCAGACAGATACACTTGCTTATTTGGGGTCCCTATAGTTCACAGGTTGCAACTTATCCTGGTTTGGAAATTATTTTCTATTTTGTATGGTTAATCTTCAGTCAGATCCGTTTCCTGAACTGGTTCCCTGTGTGGCCACAAGAAAACTAAATACGAGCAGAGGGGAAAGGCAGGAACGTGTACAGCAGCCCAGGCTTGTATCAGCTTAAGCTGCCACAGAGACACACATGTGGTTACATACACAGCTTCACCTAGTTACTGTACTACGGTTTTAGACCAAATTTAAAAATATACCCCACTAAATTGGAAATCACCCTGCTGATCATTTGTACCATCAGACCTCAGACAGAGTACACATCCTTTGGAGAAATGAATACGTTTATACAGTCTTGATCAACACTTGATGAAACTGTGCAAATATAGCCCTTTCAACTTTTATAGTCATTTCTATTTCAGGGTTTTACTAAGGGAGCATTTTTTTTTTTAATGAACACTGAAAGCAATGTAACACATTTCATTGATAGATGAAGGTATCTGAGCCTGCCATAGACGTTCAGTCTGTGTGCTCTGGTCTTGGTGCATTTTGTGCCCAAATAATTGGAAAAAACCAACTTCATAGATTTTTTTTTTCATGTCAGAAGAATGTGAGACAACTTAACACTGGACTTTCTAATAGGAAGAAGTATTGAGAAAAAGAAAGAAGACTGAAGCACAGGCACATTCCTCACTGGAGGAAGCTGCTTTTCATCAAGAGCAAAACAGTATATACGGTTTGGAAAACCTTTGAACACTTGTGATTAAAGATGCCATTCTCTGTAGGGATCATCATGCTCTTTCTTTCTGCTTATAGGTTTTATGACCTTTTTCCATTTCCAGTGTTTATTAAAAAGAATTATGAGACCAAAAGGTTCATCGCCTTCTTATTCATCCAACCCAAGTAATCACTTGAATACATTAACTGGCCAAGGTAGGAACTTCTTTTTGAAATGACCTTGATTTCCACAGATAAATCTGTGCCTACGAGTTGTACATAGATTTCCCATGATGCGTGTTATTCACAGGATATGGTGGATGACTTGAATCTCATGGCATCCCTTCTGATCTCTGGCTGAGAGAAACTGTTTAAATACATGAATAAAGAATACAGAAACATTTCTGTGCACACACATTCTTGTTCACAACCCAATACCAACGATCATCTTAAGAGCAGCCTTTCTTCAGACATCCAGTTGCCTGAATATTCATGAATAGCAAGAAGTGGTGTGAGTGAGCTAACTCACCACCATGAAATTGTGACCCAGCTGCCTTGACTGGGGTTGCATTTAACAGCCTCTCAATCTCAGCATTTTCCAATATGCTCATCACTGTGACATGGAGCACATTTTTGGCTTGCTGCATAGCTGTGGAGGGAGTGCATTCCTTGTTATGAAAGTCTTGCTGACATTTATGTTTTTGCACTGAGTGGAATAAGCAGGCACATTATTAGCCAGATCCCAGTCAGGACATAACAAGAGAGGAAATCTAACTCTCCCGTCTCACAGCGTTCAACTCTCTGGGGATTCATTTATTTCCTCCAAACCTAAGCTGAAGTACAAGCAGCTACTTGAGGCTTGTAACACAAACAGTTTGCAAGTAATGACCCAGTCTCTCCCTTTTCAACTTTTGGACCATGTGTAAGTGCGAGTGAATGTGTTTCCCACCTCTTTTGGCATAGCATGGCACCACAAATCATAACTTCTACTCCCCGTCTAAGCTCTCTTGTAGGCTGCTGGCAGCTGAAATAAGAATCCTAGGGCTCTTTACATAATTTCTCACAATGTCAAAGGAGCATTAACAGAGACAGAAATCGTAATGGACTATTCTTTTCCAGCTGTGCTGGAAGACTATATATTCTCTTGATCTATTAACAGTGGAGCACAAGGATACTAAAGAAATCCATGGATTACAATTGTCAAAATTAAGCTGTTTTTAGGAAATGAAATGGAAGATCACTAAAAGTTGACAGACTAGTTTGGCCAAAAGAAAAAATTACTTAAACCTTCTTTCCAAACCAACTGGCCTACACAGAGGGCTTTAGCAGGTTGGCAGGCATTAGGAGTAGGGAATGCGCATTAGGTTTGCCAGTGCATCTTGGCTTCCCTGGCTCCAGCAGGATTGCTCCCTTTAAGAGACTCCCTACTATATCTGGAACCTCAGTTTTAAATGAGCCAAGTGATGGGGCTACTGCTGCAGCTTCCTTTGGGAAAACGATTTCACAATCCCAGTAAATCTTACCATTAAGAATGCTTCCTGACCTTCACGGTGAATTTTAACAGGCCTTGATCTTCATACACACTAGCAGGTTCACTTAGGCTTTTTTCTTTCCTTTTTTCTGCAAATCAGAGTCAAAACAAGAAGAAGAGGTTGTAAAATTCTTATAGGGAGGGTTTCAGAGTTGGGGGTTTTAGTATCTCTAATTCCACAGAAACAGAAAAATTATGTCTCTTTGACCACACCTACTCCATCATCTCTTCCTTGGAAGTTCAGCAAAACTATGACCCATTTTGTCTGTATTTTCTGAGTGATGCTGCTGTCATCAGCCTTTTACTTCTTTAACCCACTGTTATGTACACAACTTGGGTTTAATACCTAAATAATTTTTCATTCCCAATGCTCTGGGCCTTCGTCAAATAACATTCTAATCCTTCTTAAAGACTTATTTCCTTGTAAGGTCATAAACCTTAATCTTCATTAGTGTATGACATGTATGTAATTTGATGCAACACACAGACAGATAGATAGCATCCCAAGTTAACACCTGCCCAGAGACTTCCCCATATAGTTTTCCTCTTTGGATGTACTGGTTTTAAATTCCCCCCCCCCGGGTACAGCCTCTCATTATTTGCTCCTTTCAGGGAGCAACCTTTTGTTTACTAGACAATAAATAACATCATTAATGCAGACAATAAAGACAGACTTTTGAAGAAAATGAACACAACCAAATTGCTGTGGCTGCAACCAGCATTTGTCATGGGTGTCACATGTCTGTCTCATTCCTTCTTTGTTCCAGGAGGGCAAAAGTCAACAGCAACAACAAAACCAGATATTTTAGTTGTGTCTGGTACTAAAATCTTGGCATTTCACGATCTGTGCCTCTCTTCCCTTGGGTTTTTAAAAATATAAAAGGCAATATCGTGTTTGTTGGGGAATGGGGAATATTGAACTGGTGTCACCCAAAAGAATCTGGTCTTATCTGTGTGCACTTACTTTCTATCTTTCTGTCTTCTCTCTCTGCACCCAAGGAATGTGTTTTGTGACTCTAGTCAAATGAAACCCAGAGTGTCAGCTGGAGGGGGTTTAGGAGTGACATCACCACCTACTCAGAAAGGCATATCTGAGCTTTCATTTAAACTTGTCAACAAACATAAAAGCTGCTCCATCATTTTGCAACTTTTCCTCCTGTAAATTTCTCAGTTATTCTGTTCTGCTCTTTTTTATGTACTCCTCTTCTTTCAGTGAAATTGGCAATGGCTTTAAAAAAAAGTCTATTTGATGTTTTGGGCTGCTGAAACAGGAGAACAGATGGTAGCAGAGACTAACAGGAGACCTCTGCAGACAGTCCTGAAAAAAAAGGGCAAAAAAATGTTGTTTGAACCACCAGTATTAACAGAAAAAGAAAGAAAAAAAAGTTCCTATAAACTGCCTCTAAAATAAGCTGTTCACTGTAGAAGCATATGTTTGTATTGTATTACCAGTAATTTCATGACAAGCAAAGCTAAATGATCTCAGATTTGACAGAGGCTAAAAGCAAGAGTTACCATGACTCAGCTGACTTTTAGGAGCTTGTTCAGATGGCCTAAATCATAAATTTAAGCTCCAACACAGATTAGTTAATCCAATGCAATGTTTCAATGCACGAAACTGTTCTGGACTAGAACAGAACAGAAGGAAAGGAGCCCTGTTGACCTCCGTGACTGATCATTCACTAATATCTTTAAAATTGTCTGCCTAATTTCTTACACTGTACAATGCAGCTCAGAAATCTTTGACTCCAAGACAGATTCCCATTATCTGAGCCCAGCAAGAAAATTTTATTAGTAGAAGAAAAAAATACCTAGTCTCTAAAAAAGAAGACTTTACATTTGCACTATATGTAGTCTGATCATTCTTCCTGTATACCCAGGTTTATCACTGCCATATTAGTGTGACTTCTTCTTATCCTTATTTCTAGCTACAAATATCATTTTAGACCTTAAAAACTTCTCATTATAATTTTCATTGAATCAGATAACTTTTTATAAGAACTTTTATATCAAAGAATAAGCATTTTCTGACCAACAGAAGAGTTTTATTGGATCATATGTGTATTAGTGTCATAATTTTCCAGTCTCAAATTGTGATGAGGCAACATATCAGACCTTACACTTTGGAAAAACATACGGCTGCTGTGCTTAACAGGAAGACTAAAAAAGAAAGTTCAAAAGCTGACAACCTGGGAGTAACTCTCACTCTGTTATGAGACCATGAAGCGTATGAAGTATCATGGTATGTAGACCTTTTCTTTCCCTCTTTGGAGTGACCTACAAGAACATACCTTGATCCATAATTCAGTTGTATTATTATTTATTTAATTTCCACAAAAGAAGTTATTTTGCAGAAGAAATTTAATCACACACAATGACCCAGGCTGCTTTCTCCTCTTTCACTCCCTGTCAGCTTCTAATCTGCACTCTTGTTACCAACAAATACAACTAATTGCACCTGGACAGAAGAGAAAAAAACATGCTTCAGATTCTCAGAGATCACTTTCTTTGAACTTTACCAGCAGAGACCCTGGGAAACAAACAGATAACCTCCAAATTCCAGGGGAGGACTCATGAATATGTAACCTCCAGGCATCTAATGATTTCCAGGTGCACATCACCAACTAGCTCATCCTTAATTAATTAGCCAGCTGGCCTGGTTTGTCAGCAGCAGTAGAGCAGTACAGGCAGGGTTTCAAGGTGGGTTGTGTGGTTGGACTTCCAGCTCTATCTGAGCTCATAGAAAGCAGGCAAACTTCTGCTATGGAAAGAGCATTTCCTACAAGTAAAGGCATGCCAAAAACCCAGTTACATAATAAATCCAGTGTTATCCTTGAAAAGTACAGCAATAGTATTGGTCAAAGACAAATGCACCACTTTCATCTTCTTATCTCAGTAATCAGACCAAGGAACATAGAAATTGCAATAGGAATAGCTGAATATCCTTCAGGGTAAAATAAAAACTCCCCTGCAGACAACTCATGTTTCTTTAGAATGTGATTAATGAGAACATTTTTTGTGTATCTTCCTTACTCAGTTTGTCTATTTTCTTTAGTTTTAAATGTCCACATCTCTATTTGTACATCATGATACAAGCTGAAGCTAGAAGGAAATGATTACCACTTGTATTAATGCTAGACATGAACTACTAAGAAAAAGGACAATCTCTCAAGAAAATGTTTTTGATGATCCACTGGAGCATGAGCATTTGAAATGGAGAAGGGAAAGTGCAATGAAAGTTTTTGGAGCAACCAGATCTATGTTCATTACCCAAAAAAAGGGCATATTGTTTAGAATTATCAGGTGCTAGATACCAGTGATCTGCCCCAACCACAAATCAGAAACAATGCTGGACCAGTCAGTTAGTAAAATGCATTTGCTTAACTGTAGAGGATGCAGCTGGGTAGCATTAGAAATCAGCAAATTCAAACCAATCGTGTTACATCATGTTTGATACAACCAGAAAGCTTTAAATATGAGAGTTGGAAGCATCTTTAGATTATTTAACCCTTTGAGGATTTATTCTTTTAGTTAGTAGTTAAGAGAAAAACATGGACTTCGAGATAAAATAACATGTGACAACTGTTTTGTGTTTTTACCAAACCAGAATCTCTAACCGAGACCTGGCTGTTCTGGTACTGCCATGGTGTTATGTTACCAGTAAAGCAAATATCCCCTGCTACTTCTGGTTCTACTTTGATCTGGGCTGGAATGAATCCCAACAGCTTCTCTTTAACTAAAGCACATTTTTCTTAAAGAATCATTCCAGGAAGGAATATAGTCTTGCTTTTGAGACCTCAAGGAACAGAGAATCTACCACTGTCCTTGGTTATATTTTCTTCCTGCTCAGATTTTTACTTTATACCTAATTTGATTTGATTTTTTTTTTCTGCCTTCAGTTTATACTTTCTGACTCTCATTATATTTTTCCTCCACTAGATTAAGAACCTTTTACCACCAGGCATTTTCTTCTCAGGAAGGTACTTACATACTGCAATCAAGTCGTTCCTTTAGGAAAAACTACAGAGACTGAGCTCTTAAGTCTCTCAGTATAATGTTTTTCTCTAGCACTTCAATTATTTTTTCAATATTCTCTTTAAAAAGTAGACACTTTGGTTGGACTCAGTATTCTGGCTCTCACTACACTGTGTACAGAGTAAATCCCTCCCTAATCCTACTTGTTACTTCTTCTTACATTTCCAGGGACTGAGCATTTTTGTTGTTTGGGTTTTTTTCCCCCACGGGAGCGTTTGGGAATCTCATGTCACATTGCTTTTCAACCCTAAGCCATATGTCTTTTCCTGTGTCACTACTTTCCAGGGAATAGAGCCGGATTCTGTAACCCCTGCATGTGCATTCTGTTTTCTAGACATACAGTTCTGACTTAGCTTATTTGAACTTTTATATGTCTCATGAATGGGCCTTATTTTCCTGGTAACTCAGACCACTTCTCATGACTGCCCTCTTCTCTGCCCTGGTATTTACCATGTCAATTCTTTGCATCATCTTTAAATTTGAAATAATCAAGTATTTAGTATTTACCGCTAGAAGATGGTAAAACATGCAAGTGGCTTGCATCTAGCACTGATCATCACACAACCCCACCAGAGATCATGTAATTATAGATGTAGGCTACAGGTGGGATAGTGAAAAATAAAGTGTCCTATTGGCCCCTTAAGCTTTGAGGGGAGGCAAGGCAGAAGCAGAATTTACTTTAATCCATAGGAATTGAGTCCTAACTCAATGTGTTTGTGCTTTGATTTCACAGCCTAAGTAATCAAAAAGAAAGAATTAGGGAAAACAAGAAACTGTGTTTCTTCTTGTGTCTCTCATTACCTCAAAAACATTTTCTCTTGAAGATTCTTCTCCATCACAATGCTTCTGACTTAGTGAAGAGTTTGAAAATTTATTTCAGTCAGTATCTCACACCTTGCAGATGTTCCACAAAGAGCTGAATCTAAATCCTATTTGTATTCTCCCTTTGAGGCACCAAAAATCTGAATCTGTATTCTGTACCCTCTTGCAAGGAAAGGCTTTGTATAACTGAATAAAGTGCAATATGAATTAGAAAGACAGTAATTGGAGGATATAAAAGTTACCATCAGCTCTTTAGAATGAGAAAGCGTGTATCTTCCATCAATCATGAGACTCTGCAACTCAAAGGTGATTCTTAGTGGAACTGGCTTGAAATTGAAGATAATTTCATATGAAAATTGTAATGCTTTTGGAAAAAAAGTCTCAATTCACAGTGAAGATTTTGTAACTCACTGTCTTGTCATAACTATAAAAAAATAGAATTTCATGTAGAAGCAACCAAAAAAGAATCTTCTGGTTTGTCAGCTGCTTATCTAGGAGGAATTTTCAATATGATTTTGCTTCCAAAAGAGAGAAAATAAAACTGGCTCTTGCCTGGTAACTCAACTGCCAAAAACATGGGGTCCTGTGCTTACCCTTCATCCTTCGTCTTCAAGCCTCAATGGTAAGCCAGAAAGAGAGAGCTAAGATCCCTCCAGTTTGGTAGCCTACATCCAGCTCTTGAAACCACTGCTGGTATACACTCCCAAGAGGCAGCTCTTATTCCCTGAAGAGTATCTTCCACAGTAAACTCATCTGTTTTTATTCTTAATCATTTACCACTATGGAATAACATAACAACAAGCAATATTTTCACTGGCTTTGTGAAGAAGATTAAAACTTCTTATTTCAATGGAGACCTATCACATACATTGGTACTTTCACAGCTTAATGTAGAATTATTGAAAGACTGAATTTGGCAAATCTGGATGCAGATTCAGTCTCCTAGAGAGTCTTGAAAGGGATTTCTGGGTTTGGAGTAAGTGAAAGATACTTCAACAAAGTGACAAGGGGTGGGAATCCAGGAGATCTTGGTCCAGTTTACTATTAAATTACTTGTTACAGTTCACATACTTACCTTCAGTACTGCTAAAGAAAACAGCTGTCACTAAGTAAAAGATAGATTTTTTCAGAGATTTTGATTATAGTCAGTCTTGGCAGTCTCTCTTTAAGATAAAAGCCTGTGAGGCTGATTTTCAAAGGTGGGTTCCAGTTTCAGATACACCAATTTCAGCTGATAAAATGGCCACTGCATTTCTGGAAGGAATATCCTTACCTTCTGCTGTAGCTGGGCATGATCACTAGTCCTGAAAATCTGGCACTGAAGTCTCTGAAGATGAGCACCCAAAACTGAACCATTAAAGTTTAGTGTCCTCATTTGAAAGTCTTGGCCTAAGTTTTCCTGTGTCTTTCATTCTCCATCCGCAAAACAGCGTACAAGGACTGGCCATCACCCACCTTACACTCATCTCCCCCAGCTCAGTTTAACCTATTATTAATGTGAATAAATAATTTTAGTCTGAGATCCTGGGGAAATGTACTGATACCCAAACATTACTACTTTGCCTCCTCAGGCAAATAGATGGTTACTTTCCTTCGAAACTGTACACGTTGTTTGCTATGCAAACAACAGGTTTTGTATGTCATCGTGAAATGTCTGAAAAAGGGTTAAAAATATCACAAAACCATTATTCTAGCCATGTCCTACTAACAAGGTATTCTACTGCTACATATAGGAGTAATTATGTGAAATCAATTGCTACAGTTCAACTTACTTTCAAATCAGCATCTCTGAAAAGTAAGGATGTGTTTAGTTTAAATCTTTAGCTTTCAAAGCGTCTGAGCAGGATGAGAAATAATTTCCCTGCTTAGATTTGTTACAGTGGTATGTTATTTGAAAGCAGAAAGAAAAACAAAATGGGCATGAAAAATAAAAATGGCTTATAGAGTCCATTGGTTTGACAGTGATTTAAAACTATTTTTTCCTGTGATTCTAGCTGATTTTGAAAAGACACAAACAAACAAAGATTCATGTTGTTGTTCACCTTTCCTGTGTTTTGTTTTTTTGTTTTGTGTAAGTTCCTGCACTTTGCTGTAGGGAAGAATTAATCTAACCCACTTAGTTCACCTTCTGGTTTTTCATGCAACATCACTATCACCGTCAACAATGCAGGTGGCAAGCAGACCAAAGTTGTCTTGTAAGTATTGTTGCAAATGAAATTTCCTTGTGCTTCCACTGCTGTTCATTCATGTTCTTCTTCCTAAGTATGCAACTGAGAGCATGGCAACACTCACAAAGTTCCCCTATTCCAAGATTTCCCTTGCTCCTAAAGTCATTTGGAAATCTGCATTCACTGATGGCACAGCAATTCATTGCATGCTCTGCCAAAGTTTGCAAGTAACTGCAGAGAACAGGATTTCTGTACATCTTCCAGGCTGAAGCACATGACATTAAAGGTAAATAGCACAATGGAAAGGAGCTATTTGCCCAACTAACCATCAAGTTTATTTTCAACGCTTGAGTTAGCGCCCGTTCCTGTTTCTAGTCCACATCAGCTCCACATGATCCAACCCTGGGCTTTCTGTCTTATTCTGTAGGTGTTTTATGCAGTCCGTTGACTATATAGAAAGACAAGGCTCCCAATTTAAGCTTGCAAGTTATACACATAAGTAAATTAATCAGAGCAAATCTCAATGTCTCCTCCTCTTGATCATCCAACTTCTTTGAGAGTCATCAAATCCTGCAGTGGGATTTTTAGCCATTTCATCAGGTTTGGGACTCAGCCTGAAGTCAATCAGAACAGTTTTTTGTTTCTTCTTCCAATATGCCATTTTGTCATCAGAGCCTGACAAGTCCTGAAGAGACAGATTCCTAGCTTAGCCAGCAGGAGAAATCCCCCTCATGATACCTTCACAGCATAATCTTAAACCGCTCCCTAAAACCTGAGTTTTGAATAAAGCTATTTTCAACCCTGCCAGCAAGGGACACCGCAAAACAAAAAGAATGTCCCTCAAAACACTTTGTGGGGATGTGTGTATAAGTGCCTGCTTATAAAGCTCACTCAGCCCTGGGGAGGGGAAAGAGACCAGAACTATACATTTCTTTAAGGGGTATCAGACAAGGTAAAAAATGTATGTCGATTTTCAGGCATATTGTATTTTCCTGTCTTGTTTAATCTCTGTTAGGGGAGAGAATGGAGATTTGTGCCTGAATTGTTTGCTTTTCTCCTTGTCATTACCCATATAACAGCTTAAACTCTCCTCTTCTTAATCTGAGGTGACTTACAGAGGTTCCCTATCAAACACAGACACTATACAACACTGTATTAGATTACACACTTTGTCAGAAAATTGGCACTTTAGATACTAAACGATAGCCTGTGCTCTGCAACCGTGCTATCATTCTTGCTCTAAGATTTTGTCAGAGCCTATAAATTAAGAAGGATTTGGCCCTGGAGTTACATGAAAGGGAGGGCTGCAGGAAACAGGAGGGTGCTGCCTCAACTCACAGGACTTATTTAAGGGAAAATTCTCTTCCCTCTGACCAAAGACAGGACTACTATCCCAGCACAGGCTATTTTAATCTGTGCATTACTAAATGAGCAGCAGCATTAGGATACCACCTAATGCTATTCCCTGAAGACTCATGACTGTCTCCATCTTAGGAATTGCATCTCCTACTGTGGTGCTATGGCACCAAGCTATAAGGGATGCTGCCCAAGTATGCACTGACTCTGAAACGAGAGCTCTGACAACAGCTCATCTCCACAAGGTCACTGCTCTGAGAAGCTGAGCCAGCATTGCCCAGAAACAGCACTGGAGTTACTGCAGAAAAAGGAGAATATAGTCAGCTGGCTCACCTGTCTCCCACATTCCCCTGTATATTTCAGCCCCAGGGATGAGAACGGAGGAATCCTTACACTTCAGCCCCTCGCTAGCCTGCTACTGAGGAGCTGGAGGAAGTCCTTTGACATCGCCTGTAACTATGAGAAAGCCTCAGTCAGAAAATGGATGAAGAATGGTGCTCTGATGCACTGTTCTTGGGGTCTCCAAGACTGCTTTCATCCAGTAGTGAATATCCCACAGCAATTAGGCATAAAACCTAATGAATAAAATTTGATCTGGCAGTCTTGCCAGGAGTACCTCAATGCTGTGTTCACATCTGTAGGTATGTTTATTTCAGGGGCAGGTAGCCATGCCGTCTATAATGTTCTTTGCTATCCCTAAAAAAGAAGACATCCAATTTCAAAGTAATTATTCGGCCTGCAAGGTGCAGTGGTTTCAGTCTGACGAAGTGCATGCAAACCACATGAATGATCACACAACGCCCAGCAGTGCTATGCTCCTTCATGGCGCAAGGACTCGAAGCATCGGCAGCTTTGCTGCAGCCGTGTTGCTGCAGGACATACGCGAGGCTATGTTTGTGTGTGAAATAAAGGCAGGAAAAGCACAAGGCAGTTTGCAGGAGCACAAGTCCTTCTTTGGGTCTGAAACAGAAGTAATTTCGAGTTAATGACAAATAAGGAACACTTGCTTCAAGTGTAAATGAAGTTGTTTTGAGTAAAGGCCTTGTGGGGAGAGGGAGCAGAGTGTCAAAACTCCCTGGTTTGGGAGTGCTTCTGCATTGCCCTTTCTCCTTGCGTTTGCGCAACAGCGAGGGCTACCAGTGCGGGGACAGAATGACAGCAATGCCATTTTCCCAGCCCGCAGCCACATGCATTCAGGCCGTACACCCCGGTTTCAAGCTCAGCGCAAAGAGCTGTGCAAGCGGTCGGTTGCCCTTTGACAAGGCAGTTCCTCCTTGCCCGGCGCTTGCCAGGGTGCGACTCAGCCCCCGTCAGCGGGGATTCACGGAGCAAAAAAAGAAGGTGAAGGTACAGCAGGGGCAGAACAGTCCTGCACAGGGTCTCCTTTAAGTACCTTCTTGCCGCTGCCAGCCCGAAGGGAAAGCTGGTGAAAGAAGCGGGCAGCATCCGGCAGCAGCTGCCCGGGAAAGCGGCCGGGCTGGCTGGAGCGCATCCTTACAGTGCGCCCTGCTGGCAGAGGAAGCGCTCGCCCGCCTTCCCAGCCTGCAAGGAACGGGGTGGGGGTGGGGGTGCTGAATTCCGAGCCTCCCTTCTCCGTGTGAGTACTAGGTGATGAAGTCTAGGAGAGCAATCAAACACACAGACAAGCACAGACACGCATTTTAAAATCCGGGGAAGGGTTGAGTAGATACGACTCCAATTAAAATTCTCAGCACAGCAGCAGTGTTTATTTTTAATAGCTTTGTGAAAAGCAAAGGCTTTTCTGCTCCGTCACACGGGCACTTTTTTTTTTTGTATGGAAATGGGTGCCACAAGCAAAAAAAAGAAATACTGTCTTGTCTCTAAGTGAATGCCCATATGCCATTTTCACCAGCATGAAAACTCTTGGCACAGCATAACACAGCACAGTCACTCCCGTAGTGCCGGCAATCTGCAGATCTCCAAACACTTTACACAGCTTTCTGATGAAGTTTAGAGTATCATAGCAAAGGAAATATTCAAATACCTGGGGCACAGATGTAGCGAATCTTGCAAGAGACTTGCAAGTTGAAATACAGCAGGCAATACTGGATTTTGGTCCTGCCTCCTACCAGTGATGCCAGACTTGCAAACACCAGGAGCCACATGCCAGACTCTTAGACTTTCTTCTAACTGAGTCACCAACTACAGGCCATGAAGGGCTTATCAGCACAGAATCACAGAATCACAAAATGGCTGAGGTTGGAAGGGACCTCTGGACGTCATCTGGTCCAACACTTCTGCTCAAGCAAAGCCACCCAGAGCTGGTTGCCCAGGACAGTGTCCAGATGGTTTTTAAATATCTCCAGGGACGGAGACTCCACAACTTTTCTGTGCAGCCTGTACCAGTTCTTGGTCACCCTCCCAGTAAAAAAGTATTTCCTGATGTTCAGATGGAATCTCCTGTGGTTCAGTTTGTGCCCATTTCTTCTTATCTTGTCATGCATGTCCTTCTACCTTGCACATGTGCACCAATATTCCATATTTCATAGCATGCAAGCTCTTCCTACATCCAAACCCACCTGTACTGGCCACTAGAATGCTCTAAAGGAGTTCCTACTGCTGTACAGAGACATTTGACCAACAGCCCGTTAGAGGGAGTACCTATCCGTCGTGAAGGGGGTAATATGTTTTGCTTCATTTATATGGGAGACAGACAAACAAGACAACTTTTCAAGAATTGAGTGCAAGCTTTCCTTGCTACAGTGAGGGAAGATTTCTAATATATTAATAATTATGAGTAAGTATTTTCATTTCTCATTGTCCACTCTGGCACCTCTGCAGAATCAAGCAAAGGCAAACTGGACCATAAGCAGAGGCTGCATATATACAGTCAACACAACGCTAAGCCTCAGCAAGTAGGACACTGCCACAGGAATATGACGATGTGATATTGCTGGTTTGGAGGGCAGGCAGGCAACACCTGCCTTGAGACTTCAGTCTGTACAGAATACAGAATTAGACATTTTAAAATGAAGAAATTTCTGTTAGGACACAACCAACAATTCCTGAATACAATAATTTAAATTTTACACCAGAGAAACTCAGCTGAAACCATGAGACAAGTAGCAGACATCACCTGGATTCACAAACATGTAACTGACTGCAGAACTTGCTCTCTTCCCTCACCTGTGAGGGTGAGACTGAAAACTAGCTGGCTGGAGAGTGGCAAAAAAAAAAAAAAAAAAAAAAAAAAAA
>VFFE01007246.1:519940-786349 GCA_008921705.1 Burhinus oedicnemus
AGGGAAGGGAAGGGAAGGGAAGGGAAGGGAAGGGAAGGGAAGGGAAGGGAAGGGAAGGGAAGGGAAGGGAAGGGGAGGGGAGGGGAGGGGAGGGAAAATGAGGGAGGGAGGAAGAAGTTTCCTTTTCCCAGTTTTGCAAATATAGTCCTGAAACACTGATTGGAATAAGATCTCAGAAAGTACAGAAAAACATTTGGGTTGTGTTACTAGCTGTAGGGTTTTCTTGAGCATCTATATTGTAAACTCAATAGATGTGATAGCATCTAAATGAAAGTATTAACTAGTGAAGTCAGTGCTGACCAGGAGAAGGCTCACAATACATTTGTTATCCCCCAGGTGGCTGATGAGCAATGTAATGTGGTGAATTATTTAGCTGATGCATAGTTTTCTTCCCCATCCATTCTTTTATGTTCTTCCCCACTTCTTCAAACAAGCAATTGGCTTGAGATTTCTAGAATATAAATCAAATCAAGAGTCACAATTTCACCACTTTTGTTATTCAGCAATATTATATTCAGTGCTGGACAGTCCTGTTTATTCTTCCCTAGCTGGACTGACACTTCAGAGCGAAAACACAGAGCAACTTGGATGCTACCATTCAAACACAGATTATATCATGTTAAGGAAGGCTGCAACTCAAGCAGGTCTCTGGTGACAGAGAACTTCCTCCTGTGTCTTCACTTCAGCATATCAGGTTCAGAGGGCTGTGCTGTGCAGTGTTTTCACCTCCCACAGTATGGGCTGAACTGCCAAATCACGGATGCATTTAATGGTCTCATTCAAGACCCCAGCACATCACTGTGTAGAGTCATAGTCTCTGCCTTCCTGCTCCTATTCAATAATTTTCTGCTTATTCATCTGAGGTCACATTAGTTTTCAGCCACAGCATCACACCGAGAGGTCTTGTTCAGTCAATTAGCCACCCTGACTTCTAACTCCTTTGAGGGTCACTGTTTCCCTGGAAGCAAGTACCCGCTCTGCATGTGTAGTCTATTGTCTTTGCTCCCAAACACACGACCTTGGATTTGGCTACATTAACATTTGTGCTGGTTAAACAAGACCCGCTTCCCAAATGAACTAGATTGATCTGTCAAACTGATCCAACTTTAGCACTGTTTACTCTTACTAATATTGTATCCTCCACAAATTTTACAGGCACTGATTTCCTCACTTCTGAACCATTTATAAAACCACTGAATTGTATTAGGCTGGAAAAGATCCCTGTGGATCCCTGCTGGAAATACCCTCTGTGGATGATGATTTCCCATTTACAATTCCTTTTTTGAAATCCATCAGTCAATTATAATCTATTTATTATGCACTACATTAATTTTGCATAGTTCTAATTTTTTAATTGGAATGTCATGTGGTATGAAGTCAAATACTTTTGAGAAGTGCAGGTAGATGTCAGCACAGCTCCTCTTATCAGACAGCCTTGTCGAAAACAAAGTTGCGTTTGCTTAAGCAGATCTGTTCTCCATGAAGTGAGATGTGCAACAGTTGCTGCTAAAAACTGTGGGTTGAAACAAAATGCTTCATCTGGGCTCCTAATGAGCAATGAGGAGCTGTAGAAACAAGATTTTAAATGGGAAGCAGATCAGTTGCATTTTCTTACTGCCAAGCCCAAAGGTTTTCAATCATTGTCCACTGTATTTATTTGTAATACACACTATGTTAAAATTCAAAATATATGTGGAGAAAGGACTCATTGAGGACCTCTCAGCACTTCAAGACACACTTACCCACCTCTGTGGCATAAGGAGATGAATTGAACAACACATTTTCTTACTCCCTCCTCATTCGGGTTCACTAGCTCCTGTCTACCAACTCTAAGGAGGCCTTGTGGAAGGGTCTATCTCAGGTTTTATCTCTGTGTAGAGAACATGTCCCAGAAGCAGCAAAGAAAGCGTCATGTCTTGATGAGACTTGATGACAAATCTAGAAGATAGTTTCCAGCTTAAGGGTGTAACGGTGTGAGAAACACAGAGGCTGGACCTTTGCTCATCAGTGGATGTCTGAAGCTCTAGAGGGCTGTCTCATTTACTTCTGCGTCACCTTCTAGAACAGGCAGATTACACAACAGCTGCTGTACAGTCTGAACCTCTCACAGAAGTCCTAGCAGCTGAAAGAATAGTTACTTAAGATGGGGTGACAGGACTGCCCCAAGTTGAAAGGGAGGTCTCCCTCTCTTCCTCCTCACTCCCCTCCACCCAAATACACCCAAGAGTGGTGCTTGTTTGACTCACAAGATGTTTCAGTTTTCAAGACTGCAAGACAACTAACCTACAGGAAAGCGTTAGCAGGTTGGATTACCTTAGTAAAGCACTGGACAGAGGGAAAAGATGGGACTGCATGACAGAGAATGTGAAGGTGAAGAGAGAAACGGGAGAGTAGGAAAGGGGAGAGAGACCTTTTCCTCCAGTGCCAATGAACTACTAAAGCCTTTAAGCTTCTTCTGAAAGCACAACGTAAGCTGAGCTGGTTTGATGGTGTTCCCTGAACAGCACGGTGACTGTTAAAGAACAAAAGAAAGTCATCTGCTCCTGTCTCTACTGTGACCCTGTAGCAGCTAAAGAGTCCCTCATTCAAGGAGAGGTCTGCCCACCAATTTGGGGCAATTTCAAGTCCTCTCTTGTGCACCAGAAGATAATTGTGATGATTCAATAAGCACCTGTGTTCCTCACCGTACTGAATCATTGCCTTGGAGCAGTGCATGTTTGAGACTGCTAGACCTACTATGTTCCTGCACAGCCAAGGCCCAAAAAACCCTGATCATCAGCACCTTTTTTTGTAAAGACCCTTAAGACTAGTACATACTACATTCTGTCACAGCCTAGATAACTGCATCTGTATCTCTGAATTCCCATGTCTGATAATTGGATAATAATTTTCTCTCAGTTTTCCAATATCAGTAAAGAATAAATTTGGGTGCAGTTTAACAGCTGCTGTGTATATATATTTTTTAACAAGGAGCTGCTCTTGAAAAGTAAATTAATCTCTATGTGTATGCATGTACTTCCATACATAGGGAGTCAGATCGTCTGTAACTTCACAGATGCTGCTGATGAGCTATAGTTTGCAACACAACTTGGAATTCTTTCTCTGAAATTGCTAGGCAGTTCATGGAGTAGCAAAGAATAAAAATAATAATAAATCAGCACATAAGAATTTAAGTAAAATTAATGTTTTCAATAGTAATTTAAAGATACTGATTTTAAATACCAAATTCCTTTCAGTTGTTTACCATAATGACAAATTCTTTTTTTCAAGAAAAATGTATATTTCCTGATCCCAAAGCCAGCATAAAGCAAATCAAACAAAAGCACTGTAAATTATTTGGACGTGGAAATGACTTTGTTGCTAGAGTCCAATTCTGAACCCCCAACTCATACTATTGAATACCTCAGATTCAATACCACATGATTCTACATGCTATTAGTAACCAAAGGATCCACATGAGAAATACAGTATTTCTCTTGATGAATAAGATTGTATCAGTTAGTTTGAATCTTTCTGTGTGATTTAGCATGTGCAATCCCATTGAAATCAGCATAGTAACAGTCACCACATAAAAGATATCATTGACAGGCACATAAACTTAAAACAGAAAGCTGTAACACAGGACAGATTGATCTAGTACGGGAAGTCACTCCTTCTAAATTTAATACCAGATCTGACTTTGATATGCTTTAGTTCTTTTGGATATAATAGCAGCCTTCTGATCTCAAGCTCATGATGCTATTAACTCACTTAATACAGATTTACTCACTTTTGAGAATTCCTAATAGCTCCCTGTGGTCATTTCTGTCACCTCTTAAAATCAAGGTCTCTCTGGACATTCCATCAAGTAATTTATGAATGGGTCAATGAAACTGCTAATAATTCCAGCTGCCTTCTCTCACTGTCCTCTTGTTTCAAAGCAGTGAGTTTTACTCCCTTCTAATGTGGATAGCAACATTTTGTGCTTGGCTTAGGTGGGTGACTGCTATTGTTTTTGAACTACTGCACAAATAAGATGTGGATTTGGAACAGACTTTTCTAATATCTTACAACATACCATTTAAGAGGACAGAAGCAGAGGATACACTTAATGTTGCATAATTCACTGAGATGCAACCCTGTACCACTGCATATGCCTCTATTAGTGAGCTTTAGAAGTAACGGGTTTTAACTCTCTGCTAACACTGTGCTACAACTGCTATTTGTCAAAAGGTGCTTCTGTGGTTTGAGCTACCTTTGTAGATTACAGATTCATACTGTGTTGTGTTTGCTACCCATTGATAGGACCTGTGAAACACTAGGTCTGTACTGCTACAAAGAAACTTGTGTTTCTGATGGCTGATCTTTAACTAGCTGCTATATTAACTCAGTTCAGAAAGTGACTGTGCAGCCAATAACGTTGCACAGCAGTTCAATGAGCTGTGAGGCTGGCAGAGCTACCAAGGAAACTTGCCCTCATCATTTGATTTGCCATTTGAGAATTTGTGAAAGTGATGATGAGCACCTATGAGGCTACAAACGACGCACTGTGTGGACAATATATGTACAGCAGGGAAAATATAGAAAAACTAACAGCCTGAGAACAAAGGGAGTTGTCCAAGCTAGTCCACTCTAACTGTTTAATGACCTGGTAAGCCTGGACTAGTCTCTTGCTGATGTTCTGTTGATCTTGTAAGCGCAACAGTTTCGAAACTGAGACCCGGAAACTTCATGGTTCAGAGTTAGAACATTAAACTCTTTCAAGCTGAGTTAGGACTTAAACCATAGGTTTCCTCTCAGACAATAAAGAGATATGTATGTTCATGGCCATGTTACTTGGTATTCTGCCCAGGTTTACTTACTCTAAATCTAAGCTGGATGTATAGAGACTTATAACAAATATTATTAGCACAAATAAAGTATGAATGGAAGTAAATGTGTGCAAGCACCAGAAGAAACAGTAGAAGTATTAAAAGAATGGTCTGCATTGATAACAAAGGATACTGTTCCCAGAGATAGAAATGAGAAATGTGTTGTTCATGTCAAGACCAGAAAGCCTGCACTCTGGTAAGACCAGAGCATAGATGAGTCATCAGAGGGAGATCTTATCTTTTGACAACAGAAGGATGACATCAAGGTCACAGTTAATCACATATGCCATTCCTTTTCTTCTTAGCCCACAAGGAAAATAGACTACAGCCACACAGTGTAGATATGTAGTCCAAATATGTTACAAACAAGAAAAAATGGACGAGCAGTAAACTTGTCTAAGATTTATGGAGACTTATGCAAGATTCTGAATCAGAGGACAACCCCATAATAACTGTTGATTCCTAATGAGTTTAAAAGACCAGTCCCAAAACTAACTGAGCATCATCAAACATGAACTCCAGAATGTTTGATGATGATGATCACTCAATAGCTAGCACGTCTTATCTCCCATGCGGTACAAAATTGATCTTGGGCACACACATCCTAGTATTTGTGAGTATGTGGATGTGAGAGTGTGAGTGGGTTAAATAACTTATTTAGAGTTTCTGAAAATAAGTATCAACTTCCCTTTCCATAAGGTTTTGTGACAGTAATTTCCGACAAGTGCAGAAAACTCCTTCTAGTACCCGCTATGCCAATTTTTCAGGTACCTCTTCAGGACACTTCATTGTACCATACAGATATGTCCTCTAGGCCACCAGCTCCTGATGATTTAAATAGGAAATAAAGGAAGATAGCATTTAAGGAACATAGAGAATTCTTAGCAGCTTTTAGATTAGTCTCGAACATCCTAAATTTGGTGTTGGCTTCTTGCAGAGAAAAGGAGAACAAAACTGAGTAGAAATGTGGAAGAAAACAGATGTATAAACAGGCCTGAGACTGTCCCTCCATCTAATCTTTCAGTATCTGATTATGGTTTCAGATGTCCTCAAGCCCTTTAGATAATCATGTTCTTCTATTGTATAGACATTTGGCAATTATCATTATTGCTGCTTGTTTAAAAAAAAAAACCCAACATTGAAGTAGACAAATAAGGCCTGGGATAATGAAATACATCATCCACCCATTATCCCTTCAATGTATGCAGCCTGCTGGCACGGTTCAGAGTTAATTTACATGATAGATGCTTCTACTTCAGCCTAAAACAAGGCTGGTCTGCATGTCATTTCCTGTCAGGAGTTGCTGGACCTCAATTACTTATTTGAGATAAATGATGTAATAAAAACACACTTCACAGTCCAAAAGTCGCCTCCATCTACTGTACAATGCCTGGTTTTCTGTTTGATTTTTTCCCCCTTAAGACACTAGCCACAGTAAAAAAAATTATTCTGGAGCCTAAGCAACACAACACGCCCTTATTTTGTTCCTTGTAAGTGACCTAGCTGCCTCAGCCATCACAGCTGCTCTCCTGTTCACTCCCAACTGTGCTAGAGGAGGGTGACTTGCAAAGTCTGTGGCCAATGCACTAGCTGAAGCTTCAGGAGCTAAAACTGTTTAGGCCTTATTTAACTGGCCCATGTTACACATATTTCTCTGCTATGCTGACTGGAGAACAATCTGAGAGGAAAGGGGCTAGAAAAAAAGTTATTTCATGTCAGTGCCAACTTTGTTATCTTTCTTACTTTATCCAACCTGCCTATGAAGTAACAGAGGGGTCCCAGAGCTGGTTGAATTCAGTAAGAAATGAAAATCACCAGAAAGCAGTTATTCTTGTCACAGAGCAGTACTCAATGAGATCAAGACCTGTTATAACAACAAATTAAATTACAGACTGTCTCCTCTGCATGCAGTTTCTCAGTTTATGTATATAAGAAACGCAAAGGAAAATACCCCATGGGGTGTGGCAAAGATCAATCCATTAATGTGTTGTATTTGAAAATGTAAAGTGCTATTAAGTGCTAGACTGATTATTTTAATAAGCACTGTTTTCACACCATCTGCAATTTTATGGCTACAAATGTGGCTGTGGAATTATATTCCAGGTATACAGAATCTCTCTCTACCTCTCAATCTGTACTTCATCATTAGCACAGCATCCAAACGCTTAAGATTAAATCAGATTCAACTGCGGAATGAAACATGAAAGAAAATGCAATGCTATCACATTTCTTCTTCTAAAGGGCCTGGACTGGCATTGTCAGATAGCCAATTGAACATATGAGACATTTCTGATGTACTTAGTCTTGATATTCCTGTGTAAGAGCCAGATTTGGAGGGGGGTGATAAATGTAGGCTTTTTAATTTTCATTTTCCTCAGAGAGATATGGTAACTGATGTACAGAAAGTGATAAAGCAAGCTTTAGATGGAAGACTTTCAGCTCTGAAACAATAGAAAGTCACATACTTTATCTTTTTTATTTACAGGTTAACACTTTAAAAATAAAGAGTATGAAATGTTTTATTAATTACACACATAAATACCTTTTGTAACCTTAAAAAGAAGAGTAGGCAGTACAGAAATCAACAGAGAGAGGGTTTAGCAAGAAATCTGATAGTGCTTGCTAAAGAAACAGCACTGAGGTGCTAAGGAATTCTGCGCTAATCTGCATTGCACCCTGAATTTTCTCTGGTGTTGCTCTGCACTGCTAAATAGCTCTGGAGCATGCTCCTGCTGTCTTCTTACGGTTGTGGTAAAGATTAGCTCTTGACCTTGATACTAGAAGGTTATGTTACTTTTTATAAAGCAGTCTACTGATCAAAAGTCAGTCCCCCTCTTTCTGTTACTTTATACTGTGGAGCCAGAGGTTTGCGCATTACCAATTTCATCTCTGATTCAGCTGATAGTGGCCAGAATGCCACCTGCCATGAAGGACAGCACGGCACCTGCACCAACTCCTTCCATACAGCCCGGTCTGCACCCTCAGTGGGGAGCTACAGGGGAGAGGGAAAAAGAGTCAGACAAATTAACAAACCACCAAACTGTTTAAGAAACCTGTCACACTGAGAGACACAGAGAGCCATGGTTACAGAGAAAACAAAGCCCTGACAGGGGTACAAAAAACACAGCTACCCCACCTCAGTGTGGGCAAATAAAAGGGGAACCAAGGTGCCAAAAAGATGCAAGTTTTTTTCCCTTTTCCCTTCCCTTCCCTTCCCTTCCCTTCCCTTCCCTTCCCTTCCCTTCCCCTCCCTACCCTTCCACTCCCTTCTTCTCTCTTCTTTTCTTGTGCAATAAGATGTGTTCAAAGTCTCTAGAGTTTGAGTCCTTTTTCTCCATAGACACATATATCAAGAAGGCTGGGGATTTCTGGCCAAAAATGTAAAGAAGTTAATTTAGTCCTGAATTTACATTTTCAAATCTTCGTAAGAAACAGCCTGTGCAATCTTCATGAATTAAACATACCGCAGTCAAAAGCCTTTGGCACTAGTGAGGGATTAATGACCAACTGGAAAGACGATGGATTCAAGAAAGCTGAGCCATCTTTAAGCCAATGTTCTGTGCCAAGGTTATTGCCGTTATAGGCCTTTTTAAAAGCACTGAGGAAAATAAACATTACAGAGCAAGTAATTTCTTGTATCGAGCCAATAGTCCTCCTAAGGATTTTTGTTGTTTTGAAGGGTGCTGCTTTTACTTTTGACACACGTTTTTCCAAAAGTCTTTAGGAACCAATGCCTAGATTGCCTCATACTTTATGTAATTTGGGACGCAGTCATGAACTTGGCATCTCTTGCAGAAATGCTGGAGGAAAGACCCCAGAAAGGAGCCAGCATTCATTTTGGTTGGGATGGACCACTGTAGGTTATGGCCAATAGGTAATGGTTGGAAAAGCACCACTGCTACACCCGCTTTCTCATACCCAAATGCATTATCACAGTCTAGAAAGTCTGTTTCTTGTTTGAAATGAATCCCAGGAAGACTTCTGGGTCTCTGTAAAATTTACTGAAGCTATAAATGCTGAAAGGCCAAGCTTTTGTAAATGGCCCAATCTTGGCTGTATGGACGAGAGCCAGATGACCGAAAGAAAAATACTTTGTGATGTCAAGTTGCAAAAGAGATGATCAGAATGTTATATCAGTTTTCTGTTGGCATAAACCTAAGATAATTACTGCTTTTTTAGACTAATACAAATGAGAAAAAATGAGATTATTGTATATTCAGGCTATTCATTTTTGTAGTCGAACTATTTGTAACTCTTTATGTAATCATTTTTATCTGTGTCTCCTTTCCATACTCTGGCATCTTGCACTGAGTAGAAGGCAACAACATAAAGTGCAAGCGCAGAGTCTGGGGAAATACTGGAGAAGTCAGTGGTACATGACCAGAACTCCTGCTGTGAAGAGTTCTCTTACTAAAACAACACTTCAGCTCTAAAGTGATGGAATCCGCTCTTACCAAACTAGCGTGTTATAAGTACCTCACTATGTCATCATGTTCCCTGTATTATTCACTCTTGAAGAAATTATTATAGTCCCTTGCTTTGCTGCTCCATTGTAACCTTTCTCAAGCTAACCATGTCTGAACAAAACCGAGATTACATGAGCAGATTCCAATGGTGCTTGTACCGCATTGGATCCCAATCATAAAATTGGGGTCTATATATCATAAATCAAGTAGTGTAAGTACATAGATTAAAAAAAATAATAATTAAAAGAAAATATCAGGGAGAGATAAAACCCAAAATCAGTATAGCAGTCCAAAATGTTGGATCTAAATGAGAAATGTGCAGCAATTTTAAGAATGGGCATCCATTACAAGCTTACATGTTTTCCTGAAGTAGGTGTAGACGTTAATCTGCCTATAAAAGAGCTTCCTTTTGCATTCTGAGAAAATTAGTAAACACACAGGATTAAACTGAATCTTTAAGGTTTTTTTTTATTTTAACTTTATTTTTTCTTCCTACGTGCAATCTTCTCCCCAAGCTCCCTATTGTCCTTTTTCTTTTATTGCATGCAGTCTCCCATACCTAGACAAGCTTAGAAGAAAACATGCCTCACTAATGGGTGATATGGCAAAACCCACAGCAAAGCAGGAGTTAACATATGCTAGTCTCTTCTGAGCAGTTAAAGCCATATCAGAATGAGAATATTTTATCTAGCGACAGCCTTGTTATCTATGGTTAAATCAACCTAATCAAATAATTGAAGAACACACCTTAGGTCTTTGATATGGGAGAGAAAATATTTGACATGGAGCCACATCAGACTGAAAAAGGCTTTTTTTTCTTCTTGGGTCTTCTGGCAGTTGCTTAATTATTTGCAACACCTTAGCAGTTGGCTGCTACAAAGTTCAGCAACACTACTCACAGAGGGAATAAGAAGCTAGTTTTAATTCAGAATAAAGCCAATTCCAAAGCTTCCACTAGCATTTTCCTACCACTTCCTCACCTATACGTAGTCCCACTCCTATCAGAAAAGTTTCTGGAGTCCACTGAGGACAAGGGTGAAAAAGAAGTTATTCACTAGAGAGCTTTTGAGATTTCCCCACTTTTTTTTTTTTTTAAATATTGTAAGACTTCAAATGGGCAGGGGTAGGAAATGAATCAGCTGGGATTTCTTCTGTCTCAAATATAATCAGGAGAACAGTTTCTGGAGGAATCAGAGGAATCATCTGACAGAAGGTGAGTTCAAGTTAAAGCACAGTTTGTGTTTCTAAACGAAATCTACAAGTTTGTGGTGTTTCACATTTTTTTCTAAGCCCTTCATTGGACATGTTAGCTGGCGTATTCTTTTATGATATTAATCTGCTGCAGTCCCCTTCACTTTGTTTTACAGATATGAAGAAAAATGGGTACCTCATTAATCAGCTTCAGTCCAGTAACTAGTAAGGCAGGAATTTCACTGACTAGATTCTATCATATCAGATGGGTAAAAAAAGACCTAAAGCTAAGCAAAACTGAAAGAGTATTAAACCACACGATAGACAGCTCCTCCCAATATGGATAACTAAGTAGTTTTAATCATTACTAATTACTCTAAATATTTCAGCCTTGTTTTCCTTTTACATAACCAATATTTTTCAGCCTTGTAGAACTTTGGTCTTTTGAAAACCAAAGGGATTTCACATTCAGTCAAGGTATGCTCATGTTAACAAGTGATAGTCAGAAATTCTGAACCAGTGACAGAAAATAAGGGGAAGGAAAAACCAAGATTTGGGAAGTTCTAGCTGGCAGTTGAACCTCAAAGGGCTGCACTAGCAAAGTGGCAGAATTAATCCATTACTACCTGTTGACTTTGCTTAAATCAGCTGCTGGAAGAAAGTACTGCAGGTGCCTATGGGAAAATAAAAATGTTCATAGTGAACAAAAAACAGTCACAGCAATCATAATAGTCACAGAAACCCCTAGAAAAATATCTTTCTCAAAAAATTCTCTTTGTAGATATTTTTTCTTCATCTTGGATTAGATGTGGTTGTCATGACACAGAAACTTAAAATATCTGCTGATGGACTGGGCAAGTTACCGAAAGTGAAATGTTTAAATAAACAGCTTTTACTAATGTGGGGTCTTGCAGCAAGATCATCCAATGCAGCTGGAATCTGGTGAACTTGCCTGGATTCTTCAAAGGACCAGGAAGATAACACTGTTGTTGAAATGATGCAATGACATTTTCCCTGCAGGACTATGAAGCACAAATACATCTATTTCCCAATCAGTACTGGCATCAGCTAGAGAAGACAATTATCCTTAATGATATTTTGCACTTGCTTGTGTCTCTCTGACAGGGCATCTCCAAGCAAACATTAGTGTTCACTACAACCCTATGAAGTAGGTAAGCATCATCAACCCCAATTTCCAGATCGGGAAAATAAGGCACAGACATGTGATGGTAAGTGAGAGAAAGACATATAGTGAGTCAGTGGCTAAACTAAAAGAACCAAGCAATTCCTACTTCTAATCTGCCATTCCAGACACTGGAAAATATATCTTATTTCTTGATTAAACACACATGCCATGGCTTCTGCCACCAAGGGAAATGTGAAAGGGTAACTGGTAAGAGGCAAGTGGAAATAGTGCAGGTACTCAGTACATAGTTACTTCACAGTCTATGTCCCCAAGTTCCATTCTTGAAGACCTGTACTGTCATTACAGCAGCCTTCCAGTATCTGAAGGGGGCCTACAAGAAAGCTGGAGAGGGACTTTTTACAAGGGCATGTAGTGATAGGAAGAGGGCTAATGGCTTCAAACTGGAAGAGAACAGATTTAGATTAGATCTCAGGAAGAAATTTTTCACTCTGAGGGTGGTGAGGCACTGGAACAGGTTGCCCAGGGAAGCTGTGGATGCCCCATCCCTGGAAGTGTTCAAGGCCAGGTTGGACGAGGCTTTGAGCAATCTGGTCTAGTGGGAGGTGTTCTTGCCCGTGGCAGGGGGTTTGGAACTAGATGATCTTTAAGGTCCCTTCCAACCTAAACCATTCTGATTCCATGATTTCCCCTAATCCTTTCTCTCTGCACTCATTGATTCTGAATGCAAATCTATACAAATCCATTTAACTTGCTTCCCATTTCTAATCTTCTATTGGAAAGATTTGCTGCTTAACATTGGTGCAACTTCTTTCAACGTAAAATTCTGTCATTACAGAGTAATACAATCATTATATGTGTAGTGGGTTGACACTGTCTGGATGCCATGTGCCCATCAAAGCCACTCTATCACTCCCCTCCTCAGCTGGACAGGGGAAAGAAAATATAATGAAAGGCTCATGGGTCAAGATAAGGACAGAGTGAACATTCACCAATTATCATCATGGGAAAAACAGACTCGACTTGGGGAAATTAGTTTAATTTATTACCAATCAAATCAGATTGGCATAATAAGAAATAAAACCAAGTTTTAAAATCACCTTCCCCCCTTCCTTCTTCCCAGGCTCAACTTCACTCCCAATTTCTCTACCTCCTGCCCCCGAGCAGCACAGGGGGACGGGGAATGGGGGTTGTGGTCAGTTCATCACATGTTCTCTGCCACTCCTTCATCCTCAGGAGGAGCACTCCTCGCACCTTTCCTCTGCTCCAGCATGGAGTCCATCCCATGGGAGAGAGTCCTTCATGAATTGCTTCAGTGTGGGTCCCTTCTATGGGGTGCAGTCCTTCAGGGACAGACTGCTCCAGTGCGGGTCCCCCACAGGGTCACAGGTCCTGCCAGGAGCCTGCTCCAGCATGACCTTCCCACGGGGTCACAGCCTCCTTCGAGCAACCACCTGCTCTGGCATGGGGTCTTCCACAGGCTGCAGGTGGATATCTGCTCCACCATTAACCTCCACGGGCTGCAGGGGGACAGCCTTCCTCATCATGGTCTTCACCATGGGCTGCAGGGGAATCTCTGCTCCAGCGCCTGGACCACCTCCTCGCCCTCCTTCTTCAAGGACCTTGGTGTCTGCAGAGCTGTTTCTCTCACATATTCTTAGTTCTTTCTCTGGTTGCAATTGCATGGGTTTTTTTCCCTCTTCTTAAATATGTTATCCCAGAGGTACTACCATTGTCACTGAGGAACTCAGCCTTGGCCAGCAGTGGGTCCGTCTTGGAGCCGGCTGGCATTGGCTTTATCGGACACAGGGGAAACTTCTAGCAGCTTCTCACAGAAGCCACTCCTGTAGCCCTCCCCACTACCAAAACCTTGCCATGCAAACCCAATACAGTATGATAGAAAAAAACATCAGTGGCAGTCCAGGACGGTAGGTCTTTCCATTTTTTTCTTTTTATGTCCCTCATTTTCATATTCTTAATTTCTATTTTTTTTCTTTTCATGTGATGTGTTTGCTAAGAATCTCTTCTAGTTCTATTTTTAATATATCACTGATTCTAGCTCCAGTCACCTCCCTTCTCAACATTTTTTCATGTGTTTATTACTCTTTTACATGAAATCACATTCTCTGAAACTCTTTTCCCAAGTTGCTCATTTTCAGCTGATCTTTCCATGCTTCCTGCCAGTAACAGAAAATTGTCTTCCTTATGTTATGTAGTGGAGTATGCACTCCATAATTTAAGTTAGTTCAAGCAGGGGTCACCTCAAAATTCCCATTGTTCTGATTGGAAAAGAGGCTAGAGCTGATCACACCTCCTCCGTATTACTCATGTCTTTGTGATTTGGTGTCATTCTCAAACCCTCCTACTGTAAATTGCTTGCTAGAGCAATTTCTTCCTGCTTGTAGCTGTGCAATCTTATGCCATCCTGTACTAAGTAATATTGATAACATTGTTCACCTGGGGAAAAATTTGAGATTTCCTATCTGGAGGAAAAGCTCTCTCAGAAACAGAGACAAATTCACTTGACTATAAAGCACTTATAAAAAGTCATCTAAAACATACATCAGAAACAAAACAAAGCAGAGTTGAGTTCTTCTTTACTATGCCACAAGTCCGACTGAATGGTTATCACAGGGTTTTCTAGCCCTTGTTAAATGGAAAGTGAACACAATGTGCTGTAGGAAAAAAAGGAGAATATATGGGCATTCTGTGGGTTAATTATAGGATAAATTCGGCCCAAGCATGAAAATGTTTGCTATTTTTCTTTTCCTTCTTGTTCACTAATTCTGAAAGTCTCTTACACCTGAAGGGCCTTTGGAGACATCCACGTATAAAGTTCCTGGTGGACGTGCATTACAGTGAGCATCACTGGAGGTGAGAACATGAGCAAAAACAATAGATATGAAAGCTTCCACGTGAAAGTGTCATTGATCTGTGACTTTAAACTTCAAAACTTACGTATTATCTTTGTTGCCTGGTCAACAGGAGCCTTCTCTCTTACAGCTCTTCCTTCCAGGAGCAACCTATCTATAGGGCAGAAAGGTAGGTTATCAGTGCAGTACCTACCCTAAGAATAAAGGTAAATGTTAAATATATTCTCACAACCTACAGCATCTCAAATTTTATTACAGGAGAATTGGCAAAAGCGGCTGAACTGCTCTAGTCCGTATCCTATTGCCAAGTTTGGACACTTCTGCAATAGCATAAAAATTGGTCTTACTGACCATCTGGAACTAATGGAGAAGCATTGTGGAAATCCAGCAGAGCAATAAAAGGTGATTCAGCCATAGAAGAATCTTGTCCAACAGCATAAGCTTTTCTCAGTAATCACTCAGATTCAGATATAAGCTGTACACATGGAACAGACCATAACGAGCAGAATATAGTCCAGAGCTGGGCAAAGGGAAGTTGAAATGCATCCCTTTAGAGATGGAATGGAGTCAGAGCATTCAATATATTCAAGCAATAGTATTCTTTTGATTAGTTCATAGAGACTTGTCATTCACTGACACAAAGTAGAGCTGCCAAGGCAGAACTATTGTTTCCACCAAATTGTCATTCATGTCCCTCACGTGTGAATGCAAAATGGAGATCATGAGATTGCTTTAGTATCTGCTAGCTTTTAGGACATTTGCACTACCACTCAGGTAAGCCACACTGTGTAAGACACAAAACAGAAAACATAATCAATTAGAAGGAGTATGAATTCTTTTTTATTATTTCTTTGCTTTCATTTCTAACATTTATTTTAATAAATAGAGTAATAAAACATACTGCAAGGGGACAATGAGGTACAAAAAATGTTTTGCTGTTTATATACAGTAAATAATGTCTGGAACTTATCTCCACTAGACAGACAATAATAACTCATGATAACTCATAATTTCAAAAGAAAAATGTTATAACAAATTTGAGCTATTTTATATATTCTCTAATAGATCACACAGAGGAGACATCACAAGGAGAAACCTTCTAACAAGTGAAGGTAAATCCTCTCAAATCTGACTGATCAAAACATGTTTAAATTAGGGTGAGACTTGGTTTTAATCCCAGGAGACCAGAGGAAGTAAAAAAAAAAAGGAACAATGATTGTTTCCTTATCTAAGAGCTATACAAATTTCCATTTGTGCTTTTCTAATTTTTATGTTGAAGAGTGTATGTGAAACACAGCAAACAAAAATAGCTATAGAGTCACTTCCTTGGGTAAATGCAGTTTGCAAAGAAAGTTTGCCAGCACAGCTGAATCACTAGAATGAAGTGGGGCAATTACTTGTGGAAAATATCAAATCCGACCTTTATGCTTTTCAAAAATTGTCCTCGACCCATCAGCTCTCTCTATCTGAATAAATGTGTGGGCTGGCATACAGATAGTAATCATCAGAGAAAACAGTGAGGTTCTGGAACAATATTAAAGACAGAAGTACCATAAAAAACCCCACATGCTACTTCGAAGAAGCAGCTGATAAACACTTGAAATGGCAGTGGATTGCAGCAGTTACCCTCCACCCACAATGTACCTTCCAATCTCATATTCTCGTACATTCACCTGTAGCATATCTACCAGCCATCAGATGGTTTTCAGTCCTGCATAGAGCTTTAAATAACATATGGTTCCTGCTTAACAGGGAGAACCACATGAGAATAAATCCTGTGTAGAATATCAGTATTTATAGTTGTTGATTTCTTTAATAAATGTTTTCCACTTAAGAAGAATATTATTCCACAAATCAGTCCAAAATGTAATAGTAAAGAAGAAATATGTCCATAGACCACCTACAGTTCTCTGTGGTGTACTCTGCATTTTTTTCTCATATATTTCCTGAAGCTAATGAAAATTCTAGGGGAAAAAACCCACAAAATATTTTCCAGAAGTCCAGAAGGCAGGTAAGAAAGAATTACTCCCCACACTTCCAAGCAATTTTATTCATTCTGGAAACCTCTTTCAGATTTTTTTGTCCCAGGCTCTTAAACTTTTCGTGAGTGAAAAATGCTGTTGACTTTACCAGAATTTTATCTTACTACATAAGGATCTCAGATCCTGATTCTGAGAGATCACAAAATATTTTCTCCTTTCATTTTGTAATGGTCTTCTGAACTTAGACACTGCATTCATATGACAACTTCTTATTTAGGTGTTGAACTGGGAACTCCCAGTGTCTATGAAACATTCTTTAATTATCACAGTCAAAGCATGCAAATTTTAGAGGTTAATTTGATTTAACAGATTAATATGTCTTTGAAACAAGAGGTGCCTATCTGTCTTTGATCAATATAAATGACAATAATGTCTTAAAATATTTTGTTCTTCTTGATGTGTTGATTTAAGAGATTAATGAGATGATTCTAAATTGACTTTGAGATTCTTCCAAAAGTCAGAGAGCCTAGAAAAAGGACAAGACATAAGCTATTAAGTGAACTAGTCAGCCAGCCAGAGGCCAAATACTCTTTTTCTGATACAGTTTTAAAAAACTCGGGCAGTATTGTTTCTTTCAGTACTTGGTGATATCAAGCAGCAGGTATATCAAGAAGAGATGCAGCTATATCTCCAATCTTCTTCAATAATGATTATGTTAGCTTCTAGGTTTTATTGGCTGGCTTGCTTGTATGATATCGACAAAATCTCTCACAGCTGAATGGGCTTTAAGCTCTAGAGATTTTTTTCCCAGTCTGCATAACTAACAGCTTTTTTACCATAAGGTCTGTTTGGTTACCTTGTGTTTCCATCAAAGTGAAGAAAATTTCACACTGACTGTCCTCATTGGTACTTTGTTGAGTGTATTACAACTTAAGGACTGAATTAATGGGTAAAACTCAACAATTCTTTCATTTCTGGAAACTTACTCTTTGACTGAAAGGAATAACATCTTTACAAAGACTGTTATCTTTTGTGCAGTTTTTTTCACTTACAGTAGTAAGACAGTTTGAGGAAGCAGTTTCCACTGCCATACTCACAGATACAGCCTACTAGTCTCTGAATCTAAAATTTCAGACTTGAAGACAACTGGAGAAACGCCTGAAGTGTTTGTCATCTTAATATGGCACTCACTCAAATATGAAAAACAAAAGGAAGTGGGAAGAAATGACAGTGATAAGTTTGGAGTAACCTAGAAGTTTAGAGAAATCTAGAAGTTTAGATAAAAAATTATGACCTTTATTATTCAACAAAACAGTCTTTCCAGCCAATGGCTTCATGAATAAAATGAAAGCACTGAAGGAAGATACACTGTATGGGAAACAACTAGGTAGGAACCGGTGCTATTGTCACACCTACATACTAAAATCCTTTGATTAAAGTACATTTCTGATATTCAAAACACTGGAAACAGAAGGTGTCTTTGAGTGATTAATTACGTATGTAGACCACAGAACCATAGAATAGTTTGGGTTGGAAGGGACATTTGAAGGTCATCTAGTACAACATCCCTGCAATGAGTGGGGACAACTTCAACTACATCAGGTTGCTCAGAGTGCCATTCAACCTGACCTTGAATGTTTCCAGGGATGGTGCATATATCACCTCTCTGGGCAACCTGTTCCAGGGTTTCACCTCCCTCATGGTACAAATGTCTTCCTTCTACCTAGTCTAAATCTTCCTGCTTTTAGTTTAAAGCCATTACCCCTTGTCCTATCGTAACAGTCCCTGCTAAAAAGTCTGTCCCCATCTTTCCTGTAGGTTCCCTTTAAGTACTGAAAGGCTGCTATAAGGTCTCCCCGGAGCCTTCTCTTCTCCAGGCTGAACAACCCCAACTCTCTCAGCCTGTCCTCATGAGAGAGGTGTTCCATCTCTCTGATCATTTTTGTGGCCTTCCTCGGGACCCACTCCAATAGGTCCATGTCTTTCCTTTGCTGAGGGCTCCAGAGCTGGACACAGTGCTCCAGGTGGGATCAGCAGTGACCTGTTTAGATCTGCCTTGCTTCTTGTTTTACCTTCAAGCACTCAGGACTGGCCTCCAGCGCAAGCAAGATGAGTAGTGAGTACTACTAGTAAGCCACTCTGCAGGGACCCTGCAAGCGCTCATAATCTACAAGAGACGGGCACCTTGGGGTTTAATTCATTAGCCTGACAGCAGCAGAAAGTACTGAACACAGACCAAGTAGGCCAGCTGTCCTCATATAGGTGATCTGTAAATCAAAAATTTCAAGCTTTCTAACTAAGTTTACTTTGTTGATAACTAAAACAAAAACAAAAGGAAAAAAAAAACATCACAAAAAACAAAACAAAGCAAAACAAAACAAAACAACAACAACAACAACAAAAACAAACCCAAAAACCCCACCCTGAGCAAACACACAGTTACAAAAAAACCCCAAACTCCACAGCTAAAAATATCCAGAATCCATTGAAAATGGTACTATAATGCCTCATGAAGTCTTACTGGTTTTCATACCCCTTTCCTAAGGCTGGAGATTTTTCACAGTGTATCACAATCTCAACTTTTCAAGAAGTAAAAGATCCTTACAGGAGAAAATGGCCATAGGAAACACAGTTTGGGAGTAGATTTTTCATTTTTTCCCCTAGAATGTGGAAAGCATTCTCCATGAAAAAAAAGCTCAGTTACATTGGATTTCCTTGTTAAAGAATTTCAAAAGAAAAAATATAAGGTATTGTATCATCAGCTTTGCTGTCAACTGAAGGGTCCTAAGTCAAGCTTATGAGCAACAAGGGAATCACAGGCTTTCTCTAGAAGGTTGATGATGTCATAATTACTGGAATTTTTTACCATTTTGATCCCACTTTTCTGAACAGGACATACTGTAGTCTTTTACAGGTATGGCCACAGCTAAAGAAATTTGTTCACAGTACAGGGGAACTGCAGTCTTGCAACATGCACAGCTCATGCTGGTCCATTTCCAAATACTGGTTCATTCTGAACAAATTTTTGAAGCCTGGTGAAAGAGAAAAACCTTCTTTCAAAAGCTTTTTAAGTCAACTAGTTTGTGTTGGGAAAAACCTTGCAAATATCAGCTCAGCTCTGCCTCAATGTACTGTATAATTATAGGCTCTTCTCCTCCCCATACGATTAATATAATCAGCATCTGGATATTTTCTTGTTGGTTTTATTAGTATTATTAAACAAAATAATCCTCAGAGCTGGTATTCCAAAACTGATTTAAGAACATTAAACAGCACTTGTGACCATTAAGGACTGATCTGGATGATATTATGGTGCTCATATTTGTTATCACTGTATGAAAGTTATTATAGTAATAAACCCACATAGTTTTCCAAGTGATTCCATTTAATCTCAGCAAAAACAAACAACTTGCCTTGCGGAGTACTTTACATTATTAATCCACTGCCGATCGAAAGCCAGAAAAGCCGTAACTGTCGCTCCTCATTTACTCCTTCATGCAGACTGATCTCAATGCTCTACTTGGAAAACTGGCAGCCAACGAGCCCTAGCAGGCCCAGAGGATCACTCTGAAGACAGTCAGGTGCTCAAAGCACTTGAGAGCATTCTCCTAAATAGAGAAGGCATTTATAACTCTGCAGTGAGAACTGGGATGACAGTTCAGTGATTGGATGTAAGCAGTGCCAAAGATAAACAACAAGGTGGTAGAACAATTTTACAAATACTATCATTCTCATTTTACAGGCAGGGAAACTGAGGCATGGCTTCTTACACTCTTGGTTTTGTATTTTGTAGCAAGTCTGAACTACAATAGCAGCTTTCTACACTCAAAACCCCAAGTTTTATGTCCAGCACAGTGATATGTGGATTTGACACCAAGACATTATTACAAAGTAATTTTATCCTTATCATATAGCTTATCCCAAGTTGTATATTTTCTTGTGCTTCTTTAAAGCAGGGAGCAGAAGAAAGAGGACCACCTGGACCTCCTAGAAGTTCTTCTGTTTCCCAAGATACTTCATGTTTACAGATCCATATGCCTGAATTGTCCTATCCCATACTGTTTATAACTTGGGATTCACTGTCTGATGCAGTGTTATCACTTGTCTGATAAACATACCTATAGTACATTGGGGAGAATTGTATCACATAAATAGACTTAAAGCTTGCTGTTTTATTAGTATCTATGTTTAATCCAGCATGGTGTTTTGGCATGAGTGTGCCTGGAAGGAAGCGTCTTTAAATGACTCCTCACCTATTATATGATAAAGAATTTTAAAGAAAAGACTTGTTTCATTTCTGAGCCAAAGCCTATGGGTAACTATAGCCTGATTTAAGCTGGAGAATATATCTGAACTGTACAATTTTGCACAGCTTTTCATTTGAGATAATAAACTATGCCTTTCATATTGCATGAAAGTGTGACTTTGATTTTTCAGTCACCCATACTGTTCATTATGTAGAAGGACAGAGCAAGAAAGTGAGTTTTTGAGAAGCAGCACCAATTGTGGGGAGAAGTTATGTGCTTCAAGGTCACGTGACACCTCAGTCGCAGAGACAACACGGGAGCATTAAGACTTTCTCCCCAGTCCCTTATTCTAACCAGTGGACGATAGTCCCAAATTTCTGCAAGTTACCTGGTCCCTGTCTGTCACAAATACTTTCATCCTTTTATGAACTGATATCTTGTTCCTACGCTAATAAGCATGGTTGGAGTAGAGTTAGTAATTTAAATTTATGACTTGTGTACCCTATTTTAACACTTTTTCAAAGACTCATTAAATCTCTTTTATGTGTATTTTTCCCTGCCTCATACTTTCATTAATTGGAAAAAAGAGAATAAAATCCCATTTACAACACCACTGCAGCCATGCAGGGTCCTTGCTTGACTGATGTTCTTCTAATGAATTATATGTATTGTAAACAAGTACTGCAAACTAGCCCAAGGTCTTCTCCATTAATTTTTCATTAATGAAATGCACCACTTAGCTTGTTTGACACTTAAGTGATTCCCATAAATTTAAAATAGAGGTCACCATAAGGAAAGCATTTGAAAGTGTCATTGAGAGAACAAGCTAATGAACTATTCACCCCTCCCCAAACGCTTTTAAATTCACAGGCTAGTCAGTTGTAAAATTTGAAAACCAGTAATATTTTAATTCTTAAAGTAGCTGCCAAGGTTTAATGAAAAAATAAATACTCTAATAAGTGAGCTTTTGCTCAGGGGCTTCTCTTCTGCTTTCTGTTTTTCTCTCCTTTTACATTCTATGGCAGGAGAGTTCTTATGCCTTATTTGGCTTAGTATATCATGAAAAAAGTATACCTATATAAGAGAGGGGCAAAGGAAAGAGTGGGGTTAACCCATGACACCCTGTTTCAGCTGATTGCAATTCATGGTGGGGTATGTGAGGCCATGTTAATAGACAATCTCTCTTCCATGTTCCAGGCAGAGGAAAGCTCAGTCATAATCTTTGACGCTATCTCCTCCCAGGAAAACTCTGCAATACAAGCCATCATTTTCTGCTAGTCAGCAATGTAAATTCTAAACAATAGTTTGCCCTAGCTATATCAGGCAGGTCACTTTGTGATTTAGTTACAAATCTACGATGAGGTAACAGAGCTGAATTGCACCCCCCTGGGCCTGAAAACAAAGCTGAGGCATTGATATTTCCCTCCAGACCAAAAATCTGTCTGCACAGTCTGTTTGACAAGGCTCTAGATTACTTCATTTGTTGTGAATTTTGGCATGTCAGAGTATAGCCAGCCAACAGGCAGTCTGAAACCGCCTCTGAGGCAAACTCTGTGCACTAAAAGCTGCTTTGCTGCAAACACACTATGCTCCCAGCAACTCGGTGCTGCAGTGGCGGTGCAGAGCTCGTCCCCCAGGAGGCAGAGAGGAGCAGTCACTGGGCCGTTTCCTGTTTTCACTGAGGATCTGGCTTTGGCGCAAAGTACGTATGATGGATGAAGCCAAAAATACCATGGTCCTCCTTGTGGGTTTTCTAAAAAAAAAAAAAATTAAAAAAAAATAGAGAAAAAAAGAATAGAATAGAATAGAATAGAATAGTTCAATAGGAAAGGACATACAACTGTCTTTACCATCTCAGTAAATAAATGTTTCCTAATGTAAATGTCCCCTGACACAGCTTTGAACCATTCCCACACATCCTGTCGCAGGACGTCAGGGAGAAGAGATCAGCACCTCCCTCTCCACTTCTCCTCCTCAGGAAGCTGTAGAGAGCAATGAGGTCACCTTTCAGCTCCCTGGAGGCTGTGTGGAGATGGTAATGAATATTACGCCTTTCATTCTCACTGTAAGTACAGAGCAGGACAATGGAGGCTAATCATCATTACCATCATCATCTGCTAGTAGCCAAATGCCCTGTGTGAAATGAGCAGGTAGGTCTTGGCCTTCCTGAGGGTTGAACAGGTGCCTCCATAAAAAAACAGACCACAGCCACAGCCAGCACTAATTGGCTCCCTTGTTGGCACTTTTAGTAAAGAGACCAACTAAAGAGCAGGAGTGAATGCTGAACTCCCTAAATACAGCTGCCTGCTAAGGCCTAGGTATGAACAACAGATATGGAACATACAGAAACAACTAACCTGCTACTTTCTGTACTGAGTCTACTCTGGTTATAAAGAAATGACTCTCCTCTTTAGGGGTCCCCTCATTGACATGAAGGGATTAAAACTGAAACCACTCAATAACAAGATTGGAGGACAGGTATGTGCCTCTCATGATTGCAGCCAGGCTGCTGCACATCAGCATTATGAAAGCTTGGAAATACCAGTGTTCGTTTATGGGATGTCCCATTTAGTGTTAATCTCAGCAGAGAGGAGAGCTATCAAGTAGGCACTCAAACAGACTGATGATTTTTCTATCTCTTGAGGTCAGTAGGTATGGAAGTGGTGATGGTGCTAGTACGCAGAAATAAAGATAGAAAATCTTGTTTTAAGTTGCGCCTTAACGCAACTGGGGATATAAACAAGTGATACTACATGTTTTAAATATGTATTCTGTCCCTATCCATCTACCTCAGAGTTTTACAATAAATCTTTCATCACTGTGTGAATGTCTGTTTACATTATTCTAAATCTACAACACTCAAAAGCAACATTACCTTGGGAAAACATGCAATACAAATCACAGTGCTACCTCTCACAGCTCACTGAACAGACTTAAGGAGAGACATCTCTTGATGAATGCCTCATATTACTTCATTTAAAGCTAATGAGATTCGGTCTGCATATTTGAGAAAAGACTACAGAGCAACAGATGACTCCAACAAATGCTTTTGGCACAAGAAACCTTGCATATTAGGTGTCTAACAAAGTGCACACAACCAGCTGGAATTAAAGATGGCTGCCATACGATGTAAGTTAGGCAATTTCCATACGGAGTGGTAGTATCTTCAGTGACACTAACTGGTACAGTAGAAAACAGCAGACAAGTTTTTGGTACACAAGTCTTCCCCTTGGGTTGTTTGTTGTGTGCATGTTCTTCACCACCATGTCTGTAACATAGTAATTACTATGTACTAAACTTCTTTGGTAGGGTTTCACCATCTTCTGCGTTCATCTCCCCTAAAATACACCAACTCAAGACATATGACAAAAGAAAACTAAACACTGTGTTTCATCTTCTTCCCCCCAGAATGAGATATATATTAACAGGGATGGGTTATACTGGTAAAGCAGAAAAACAGTTTAAAGGTCACATGTTAAAAAGTTACTTTTAAAGAAGGTCTTAAGTAAGACTTAAGTAGCTAATTTGCACAGAAGTGAATTTGCTCTATGAGAAGGAGCTTGTGAAGCTTGTATACTGTTCCAGCTGTTCCTCATTTGTGAAGAAAGAACTTTCATCTTCAAGGCATTCAATTCAACGTCCTTCTGCCAACTTCAAAATCACCACCACCAGAAGATATAGATTCTGTCTTAAAAAGAGAGGACTATACTCCATTGATTTGGGAACAATGAGGAGGAGCTGAAAGGTAGTGCATCCCCCAGCATCACCTTGAAGATAAAGAATAAGGTGTATACTATGGAACTTCTCACACTGGAATGAGCACCCACTTGCATGTTATAGTGGATCATGCATCAAAGCAGCTGACAATGCCTGTGAAAACTAGAGGGATTACCCTCAGTACTTGAAAGCAATACAACCAGGCTGACTACAAAGAGGAAAAAAAGCATTGACAGAGCTGAAAGGTAAGATCTGAGTCTAAAAATAAAATGCTTTCGCCTACAGACTTCATTGAAAGAAGCCTCTCCCTCAGTAAGGTACAAAAAGCAGCCAACAATAAGCACTTTACTGGAAAGAGAGCCAGCATATGCATTTTAATGAAATTCAATTCAATCTGTAATTGGGTCACATCAGTAAGAATGTATGCAAATTTATGGGCTTACAATGAGTTTAGCCATTGTGAATGCCTAATAAATCATTTGTGAAAAACAATGTTTTTTTATTCTCACCCCAAACCCCTGTCCTGTCGTTGCCCAACCCTACAAATGCCCTGCTGAGGTCTGATATGCACAGCACACATGCACAGAAAGCAGGATGTAGCTCAAGACCTGTTTTCCTTTGAGCTGCCTGCACTGATGGGAGGAGGTGAGGAAATAAACTGTTAATTAAAAATGTAACAAAATGAGTGCTTGAGAAATTAGTGCTTTGGTGGGTTGATGGCACTCAGTAGAAAACTCCATTGGAAAGCAAGGGATGACGTGGGTTTTGGTTCCAGTAACACAGCACTTTAAAAAGATAGCCTAGTCCCACGACCATTTCACAAAGAGGAAGAAATCACTCAAAGCCCTTTGAAAAGGATTTTATTTTTTTTTAACAACCAGATAGAAAGCCATTTTCTCTAAAGACTTTTAAATGTATGTCTCAATGAAGCAGAAAGTGTTTTCTAAGATGATTGAATTACTTCCCAAAATGTTGTGTGTTAGTTTAACAGGATTAAAAACACTTAATGTGGAAGTCTCCTGCTCTGCCAGGCTTGCAAACAGAAGCTGAACTCCATGTTTGAATTTATTCCACCAGAGACCACTACTTCTTGGAAGGTTCCAGTGTTTTCATTAGCACACTGCTTTCCTATCAGTCTAACCATTTCTAACACGTGCACAAAGCCTGGATCAAGCAGCTGAATAAGGATAACACTCCCTGCTGAGGAACTTGCAGCAGTATGATGCTGCCGTACTTGGAGCGAGGGTGACCTTGGCCAGCCTCCTCTCTGCATACCTTTACCGAGCCCACACTTTTTGATGCTCCTCACAGGAGAAGGCTTGATCAGGACAGTTTTCCAATATATATAACTCAATAACAACTAGTTTGTTATTAAGCAAGCATTCTTTAATACAGCACTGGGCAACACTGGGGATTGCTCCACCACAAGTGCTCCAACGGGTTAGCAAAGCATATCAGTTCATATACAGAAAAATCATACATATTCATCAGATTTGCTGGAAGGGCAGTTTTATGGTGATGAGTCCCCAGAATTCATTTACATAGTCCAAGCATGCACAGTAAAATTAGGGTTAGGGTCTTTTCACCCTCCGGTGGTCGTTCATAGTCTTCCTCGTGCTGTCTGCTAGTTGAACTTTGGGCTTCCTTTGTCCATACATAGTCATTGAATTAGCTCATCAGTCCTTCGGCTCTAGAATGTTACAAGGGGGGGTCAGTTTAAATTAGTTCTTTGGCACTTATCTGGTCACAGTCGTCCTGAGTTCCCATTATCAGTGACTTACACAGGAAGCCTAACGAGCTAGCTCAAGGCCTGATAAATCCTGTCAGGCAAGAGATTACATGTTTCAAAATGCAGGTAGAGCTTTTGTGTATCACAGTAAGGCCTTAGTCAGGGATTGTCAGGGATTTAACCCTTTCACCTTCCACATGTGCCGGGGAAGTCCCAGTGTGGATACTGTGCAGGTGCCCTTTATCCACATGACTTATTCCCAGATGAATAACTGCATTTACCTTAGAAGGTCAAGAACTGAACGAGGATCAAGATCTGGATTCTACACTGGGCTACACTACTGGCTTCCTAGATGTCAAGTCACTTTAGTGACACTTGCTTCATGCCTGTACAAATGCAGTAACAATGCTGTCTTCCTTTCCAAAACTGCTCCAAAAACTACTCATGAAATGCAATCTAAGACATAAACATTACCATGCTTGAAGAGAACAACTCATATGCAGAGTCCAGGCAGAAGTTCCCAGCAGTAAGTTCAGTAAAAGAAAGCACTATTGCCGACATTATAAATGCTCCACATCCGGGGGTTGTCTTACTTTTGACACTGTCAGTTAATATCAGGCAACTTGAGGATATAAACACTCAAAGTTATAGTGTAATGAATGACAGGAAGTTTTCAGATTCATTTAAATACATAGATAGATATACACAGCCTTATTCATTTAATAGCAAAACTAGCTGTAATCTTGATGCACATGCATACACAGTTGTTCCTATAACTCCAGTTCTACTTCAGTGAGTTTTCCTGAGGATTTTCAGGATACTCTGAACATGGCGGAGGTGGGGGGGGATGGGATTGTATTTCCAGAATTAGAAGTGTCCTTCTAATATATTGTTTGTAATATACCCAGAAGTAAACTCTTACCAATTATAACATGTTTCTTCATGGCATAGTTGGAAATTCCTTACATCGTAATAATAGTACATAGTAATATACACAGTAAAAATACATAGCAGTTATCAACAACTTTCTCTTGAAACATATGTCTGTGTCTGTGTAGTTTTGGTAACCTTTCTCCTGTGACCTTCCAACCAAGATCCATGAAGAGGGTCTCAGGAAGGACCCTGCAATCAATCTCATTGTATTTAAATGTTACGAACAAGGAGTCTAAACCCTGTTTTTATGGAGTTAGCTCAGCTAACTTTCCTTGCTACTAAGAGTCACCTTTTGGCTCTAAATTAGGCATTCAAGATGAACCTATGCAAACAAGAAGCAAAACAATTCAAATGCACGTTGATAAAGACAAGATGTTAAAGAAGGGAAGATTAAAGATTAATAGTATTTAATGTCTCTTTAGAGGATAGTCAAGATTTAAGATGGAAAAACAGGTGAATGGGCATAAGAAAAAGATTCACACATATACAGTGTGGAAACTATCCATGTAGTCTACAGTTCTGACAGTTCTATAAAGTTGTGAGTTACATCCTTGTAAAAGATTTAATATATGTACGGGTGTGTGTATATATATGTGTATTCATTGACCCCACTTCAACAGGAAAGGGTAAGTAAGTCCCATTTGAGAACAGCTAAAATTTGATGATCACAGTATTTAGGAGGAAACTAGACCTAGTGTCAGTTCTCTGCTTTAAAACAGATAAGGGAGAATGGATTGATCTTGGGGGTCCCATAGCTCAGATGACTTCCCTAAGCATGGTTCTGCTGAGTATATATATTAACCCAGCCTTTAAGGTTAATTACAATCCATGGGGCGTGGTCTGAGAAAACCTGCTGGCTCAGATTGTAAATTACAAAGGGTATGATCCCATATCATCCAAGATATGACACTGTCTGGATTATTGTGTTATGAACTTGCACCAATGTATTTGTTTCATTTTTTTGAAACCTTAGTAACTCATGCCGGGAACAGATTGATGACACTAATTGGCAGGTGATAGTCAATTAACTTCAGAAGCAATAAAGGCTGGTAAAAAAAACTCCAGAACTACAGTTCAGAAGAAACAATGCAAATTCATTACACACCTTCCCACTGGGAAAGGCCAGAAAGTTTGAAGGCTTACAGTGTATTTCAAATTAATATAAATTTGGTAGCCTATGCAGAGTTTACACTGCTAGGCAGTTTGAACAAGTCATTTAACTTTCTATTTTTATTGAGCTTTCTTATTTCTTTTTTTCTGTATTCATACATATGTCCATCCAACTTCCCAACATGATTGGGCTGAGAAACATCAAAATTTAACATGAAAAGCTGAATCTCAACTATTTGCTTTGTAAAGAAAAAAATCTCCTGGGGATTCCCCAGAAAATTTCCAATGCCTACTCAAGAGAAATTAAGTCCCTTAATTTTGTTACAGTCCATACAACATATTTCAAGAGCCATGTACATTGGCTCTGGGGAAAAAAAGAGCTTAATCACAATTGCTATTCCTTTGGAAGTTTCACCTGAGGGGACTCAGAAAATGACGTACTAGAGACCTGAAAAGGGCACAGAGAGCCAGATCCCCAAGAACTTTTATTACTACCATTCCTTGGACTTCAGAGGAGCAGTTCCCTCCAGCTGCAGTCATTCTTCTTAAAGCAAGATTAGTCCTGCTGCTGCACCTACAACATGTTTGCAGAAGCGGATGGCAGAGAATTGGTAGCATCCTTCCGTAATGCTAATGTGAAATGAGTTCTGTGATGTATTACTCTGCATTTATTCCTCAATCTGTACCATGTGAATTTCACTAAATCACAGTAACATTTTTTTATCCCAAACTTGCAGTGTAAATAAATATTTACACAGCTTATTTACTTTGCTATGAACTGTATGATGGTAATATATATTTTCCACTGTTCCAGCAGAGTGACATCCAAGTAGGACCTTGGGGTTGTGCTCGTTGCTCTAGCTCTGACTTGCTCTGCCACTGGGGACTAACCATTTAACCTTTCTGTGCCTGTGTTTAACATAAATGTAAAATGAATTGATATTATAAACTCGCCTGAAGTGTTTCCATCCCAGGTGTGTTGTAAGGCTTAATTAATTAGTGTCTGTGAAGCATTTTAAGCTCTTCATGTAAAAGGCAGTATATACTGAAGTACTATGATTGCTTATTCTGTTTATTAATGTTCCACAGCACCAGAAACCCACTTTTAAAAAATATTTTCCATGTGTTTTAGAATCTTATTAAGGAGAATTATCATAGTGAAATCTATGAATGTAAGGCTAATTCACATTCTTGCTTTCAGACCTCTGTCTCAGTTCTGGAAGACCTCTTTCTACTCATGGGCTCCTCAGCTGGCTATCCCAGATCCTTTGTTGTCATGGTTTGGGCCAGATTGGCCCAATCTGGTGGAATGACAGATGCTCTCTCTCTCTTGCTCCGCTCGGGAGGCAAGAAAGAGAGAGAAAAAAAAAAAGACTTAAGAGTTTAGAAGGAACTAAACTACTTTGATGAAATATTGGTAATAAAATAATAAAAAGAAAAATAATGAAATATATACAAAACCATATCAAGCTCCCAGGATGACAATCACGTCACCAGCAGGCGCTGGGGAAGTCCCAGACTGGACTCAGTGACGGATGGGAACTGGATTCCGGATCTGCATTCAGGATCGGGATCAAAGGCAGACGCAGAGACAGAATCCTCCCAGGACACCAGCCATTGAAGAAAGAGCCTGACCCTTTGATCCCTCAGCTTTTATACTGAGCATGAGGCAGATGGGATGCAATACCCTCTGGGTCAGTTTTGGGTCAGCTGTCCTGTCTGCTCCTCCCCGCAGGTGTGACTCCTCTACGCTTTTCCGCTTCCGACCCTCCAATGGGGCAAGTAACAAAGTTGGCTGCCCGTGGTTGTTATAGCAATAAGGATAAGCAAGAGCCTCTCTGCATCCCATTCCTTGGCATCAGCTATAAACATGGGTCTTATCACTCTGAGAGTGAACAGTTTTCTGCACAATGTGTTGTTAATTTCAGCAGTTAGAAGAGCCTAGCTCTCATTTTCAGCCTAGCTCAAAAGTAAAGTTACTGAACAAAATTGGTCCTGTTTTACCTCAAACCAGGACATGTGTGCACCAAAAAACCCCTAGTACTTGAGTTTGAAGGGAGTGAAGGAGCTACCTATGGCCAAATCTCAAGGCGTTCTCATAGGAAACTGTCTAGATCACCTAGAAAGAGGCTAACTCCCAGGGCTTTTAAGCTATTTAAGGGCACCTTTTTCAGAAAGATGGATGCTTTGAATTCACAGACTTGTAGTTCAGGGTATAGAGATAGGCTGTTGCAGCATGTAGCACTCAGACATTCCAAGCAATTAAAGAAAACCCCAAGAAGTTACTGCTAAAGAAAACAATCTTTCATGTACTTCTCTGTTTCACTAATGCAGTAGCATTCACTGGTCTTAAAAATGTCATTTTTCACCAAGAGGGCAGTCAAGCACTGCAATAGATTGCCCAGCAATGTTCTTTAGTGTCTGTCCACAGCAGTGTTCAAGATGAGATTGGAAAAAGCCCTGAGTAACCTGGTTTGACTTCTTGCCCAAGCTTCATGCGTATCTCTTCATGCTTAGACATTCCCTTATGCCATTCCTGGTAATTTTCTATCTGCCTCACTGGGGATCTGAAACCTCCCCAGTATGCTTATTGTTCAGTCACTGTAGTTTACATGACTTTTTGGCTCTGGACTGACAGAGATGTTCTGGACTCCCCACCTGTTCTGGTTTGAGGTAAATCAGGGCCAGTTTTGTTCAGTAACTTTGCTTTTTATCTAGGCCTCTTCTAACTGCTGAAATCGGCAGCATACTTGCAGAAAGTATTCTCTCTCAGAGTGATAAGACCAGAGGATTATTTCACATCCTTACAGAAAAACTCCATGATGCTACACAAAATCTACCAGAATTTATAAGAGGTGTGTAGGCTTCCTCAAATCATCTCAGTCCTATCATAATGTCTTCAGATAGCAGATACACAAAACTTCCATTATTGAGCTTTCTGTTCCCTAATCTGTTCTATGGATCATATAATTTTACTCAGTGCAGTAAACAAAGTTAGAAGAACAAAGAATATTAAAGAACATAAAATTAGCTCATAAACTATGGAGCACCACAATGTCAGGTTGCAGTTCTATTCACTGAAGAATGAGAGATTTAAACATGTAATAATTCTGTTATGCAGTATATATTGATTTAAAAAAAAAATTTCGTGCAGACCAATTGTCTGCAACCATTAAATATTCACCAGACACCTGTAGATATATTCTGGAGCTACAGAAAACTTCAAGGAGTTTATGAATTTTTACAAAATTCATAATACGATACTACTTTTTGTCCAAACAATGTCATTGTGTTAAGACAGTGCAACCATTTAAGAAAAAGACAACAGCACCCAAGAAGAAAAAATTAAGTGGAAATTTCAGTTGTTGCTACTAAGCAAAAATGTTTGATCTCACAAATATGGAGTCATAGAGTATTTCAGTGACTTCGTTCTTTTATTTTGGAGTAAATGAGAATTCAAATGTGAGCATGTGTTTATTTTAGAGAAATCGAGTCAGGGCAGATTTGGAAAAAGTGAAAAGCCACTTGGAACTGCCTATCACCACTGTGCATATTTCACCTAAAATTGCTGTGACTTTGCTCCAACAAATTAATGAGTCTTTTGGCTATTAGCTTCAGCAGGAACAAACTCATTCTTTTCAGTGATATATGATTAGATTAAAAGGTCCTCAAAATTATCTATAATTATTAGTAAATTATTAATATGACAAATATTTTCAAAATGTTTTAGGCAAGCTAAAACTACTGGGTTTTCATCTAGTATTTTGCTAAAGTTTTAATAAGGACATTTCTTTTTGTTTTCTTCAAAACCTCAAATAAGATTAATGTTTGCTGTGTTAAAAGGAGTGATTTAACAAACAGTAACAGCAATTCAGCCCCTGCAGATTACATATATGTGCGCATATGCACAAATGTACTGTCCAATGGACACGGTCACAAGTGGACACGTACTGCTGTACCAGTACCTAAGCCATGAAAGACCCCAGGAATTCTGATCTGCAATTCCTACTCCAAGCAGAAACAAAACTAATCCTGGTAAATCATTAAACATCTTTTGAAGATCACTGCTTTAAATGTCACCCAATTATTCTATTAACACGGGTTTATTTATATGACCACTTCCCTTGTGATATTACAAACTAGCCTGGATAAAACACCAGCAAACATACAGTAGCTGGCTGTACAGTATTAGCGTTGAATGACCTATGGACACAATATTTTTTTAAATGGAACTCATACTCAAAAGGCAATCAAATTTCAGAGCTGCTAGAAATGTTACAGCAGCTCCTACAGAAGGGGAAATGCAGTGTTCTGTTAGGTTTAAGGTTTTAATTGGAATTTTTTCTTTGTTTTTGAGAAATCTGTAAAATGACAGGGTTATTCCCTTTCATGGAATATCAGTCTGACCTCCTGTGACCATCCAAACTCCTGTTCTGTACTGCAACAGCATTTCCCATCAGAGGAGGCATTAAAGACCTTCTGTTCCCTGCATCAAATCAGGACTCCTGTGTTATATTCTGGGCTCCTGCGCCTTAGGCTAAGTTGCTTGATTCCCATGCTACAACTGCAAAAAGAAAGCTCAAAAATCAAGATAAGAATTGTCATTAACAGAAAAGATACTTCACTGTGAAAGGGGATGCCTGAATCAGCTAACATTCCTTAAGTGCTCTGAGATGTTCAAATGAAAGTTGCTACCACTAATACCAAATACGAGAAGTAGTATTATTAATACCATCTAATGAAGATTGGTGTTTTAAGAAACAGGATGTGTTATTTTTACATTTAAGCTACCACTCCAATTGTGTAAGAGAAACAAAGCTAAGGGGTTATGAGCCTCAGAGCTAGCCAGTGTACACAGCGTAACAAAAGATTCAAAGAATTACTAGAAAATAATTCCACTGAGAGGTTTTGTGACATCTTTAACCATACAGCACTCCACCTACACACAGTTTCTAAAAATTTATAACAAGCCAAGTAGGAAATTAATGCTACGCAAATCTCTGTAGAATATTTATTTTGCTGAAAATTATTATATTGGAATAAGGAATTCTAATTTTGTAATGTGAATATATGAAAATGAAAGCATTAATTATTCACACAGACAAAATGAGAAAATTAATATACTACAGTTCCAATACAATATAACCTGATTCCCTCCTCCACGGACATGGAACCCGCTGCTTTTGCAGCTGTGCAAAATAGCCACGCAAAGGTCAGATCTTTTCAAGCTGTGAAAATTTTCTTGACAGTGCAGATCTTGGATGTAGGGTTTCATCAGTCCAAACCTGTTCAATTCATTTTGTGTGTAGTAATGTACAAGATCAAGCTGCTGACATTCCTCCTGGTCCTCATCTTATCCTGCTACTTCAAGGTTTATTCAAAAAGCCTGACCCCAAATGTAATATTTTACAAGAAACCAAGATTCACAATATTACCAAAGTTTGCAATTTTACCACAGCCTCCAGTAGCATTTCTCATTAAGCTGAAGCATCTGGAAAGCATGTAACTACATTAGAATTTTCAAGTTTAAAAGGAAAACAAGAACTAAAAGGATAAGTTTAATTCTTGGTAGAAAAGAGGGGAAAAAAAAACACCCTCATGCACCTAAAAGCAAATAGAAATTATAAACTGAAAAATAGAAAGCCAAGAACTGTCCTACATCCTAGCGCATATTCTGAAGGGCTTATACCTCAGTCTACCGCAGTGAGGCAAGCAACTCGGACAATTGCCTTAGACCCCATGACAACTTCATTAGGCAGCACTGCACATCATTACTGAATATGTAGGAGGAGAAGGGACCCCCAACAGAAGATTTTACCAGCATGTCAAATGCCTTGTTGTGGCCCTGCAAGTGTTAGAAGCAATGCTCTGGAAAAACATTTTCTCCTATGTTTATTGTTTTGATCGCTGGGCAGTTTCAGAACGAAATTACTAATGCTGCCCTGTCCTGGTTTGAGCAACGCAGGACTAATTTCTTTTCTAATGCTTGGGAAAATTGTACTTTTGGAGGACTCTAGTGTCTGAATTTGTGAAAATATTTACTTTACAGCCAGCTATGGTGTGTGGGTGTCAAGGTCTCAGTGTTTTCAGGCTAGCCAGGTGGAGGGATGAGGAGGAGCGAGACCCAGGCACTTGACCCAAGCTGGCCAACAGGATTATTTCATACCATGAACGTCACATTCAATATAAATTAGAAAGTTTGCTGAGGAGGGGGGCTCTCCCTTGATGGCGGCGATCCAGAGAACTCCTTGCCCCGGTGCTGAATCCCTGAGGCCTTCCCTTCCTCCCGAAGCCGTAGCACTCTCAGTGTCTGACATTCACTGTCCACTGCTGGGAGTGCACAGCTTCCTACTGATATAGTTGGCTGAGTATAATCCTTATATATCTTTAGATTGGTATCGGGATCACTATTGGTTCTTTAGCGTTATTACTGTTAATTATTTAGTCTTATTCTATTAAATCTGTTTATATTTCAGCCCCTGGGTTTCCTGGTTTTCTTCCCGATTCCCCCTTCCTGGGCGGGGAGGGGTCATCGGGTAATAGAATAATTGTCTAAACGACAATAAATTGTTGTGGATTTCTCAAACCATAACATGCCCTAATAACAGACCCTTTTGCTAAACCGTCTGTGGCTCAAGTCCCTGCAGTATCAGCTGTGTTTGAAGGAACCAACTTCTGTGGCAAGCCGTGCAGTGAGTCTGCATGCAAGACCAAACTTCCAGAGCAATGGCTCTGTATTCCCATCCAGCAGTGTGGAGGGGGAAGAGGACTGAATCAGTGATTCAGGAATACCGTGTCTGAAGCCGATCACATCCCATACAGCTTTTCATCACTCACAACTGACTGATTACCCACTACTGTCACATCCATATGTTATTTCCAACATGTCTACCTTTGCTCCAGCAGGGCACCAGCCATGCTCAGGATGTCCTAGGAGTGACTCAGGTGGCACATTCAGCACTGAGAGCTGTTTTTGTCTTAAATGGGTGGTGAGTAAGACCTGTCTGATTCTGTTACAGCAGGTCCACTCAGCTGGAAAGGATATCGAGTGTGCCAACAGCACACTAGGTGAGAGGATATAGCTGTACTGGGAACAGACTTGTCCCTCCCTTTTGAATCTGCAAATGCTGGCCAACACCATGAGTGGCTCCATCACAACTCGGCTGCCACCTATCTGCTCTAAACACTACATAGCAGTATAGCTTCCTCAGCACTCAGCAGAAAGTTTTCCAATAATTTTTTTTAATAGTAGATCACTAAGTGTTTTCCAGTAGACAGATCTATACCTCCACAAAGGACTACCAGTAACAGCGGGTTTCCTTTTCTAGAATTGGGTTTGCCATCCAAATAACAGTGTTGCTTAAACTGCTTTTAGTACCTTCTGCTTTTCCCCTTGTTCCTGAATCATCCTCCAGGTAATGGTGGTAAAAACATTTATGTAATCAAGTTGCAAACCAGAGTGGGAATCTGGTCCAGCTGATAGATAACCCAGATAGAAATCATCATTTTACTATTATAGTGCTACTCTTTCACAAATGGACCAGTTTCTGAACCCAGTTCACAGAATGGCTGCACAAACATATACGGAGAGCAAGCACAGGGCCAGGAAAGCACAGCAGAGTAACAGCTACCCAAGGCAGAACTGTGGCTGAAAAGTAGTTCATTAGACTGCCCTCTTGCTTGAAAGGTCACAGTCTGGAAGCCACAGTGTACACATGAATACAATACCTTCTAACATAGCATGGTCAAAATCTCATGGAAAAAACCATCCGGTTGCACTTGCTGACATTCATGCCATATGCATCTATTAAATTGAAGCTTGAGACAACAGAGAAAACAATATGCATGATTCAAACACTTGTTGTTATTCACGATGTACTCCCTGTTTAGTAAGAGAAAAAAAAAAGGGGAGGGGAGAGAAAAGGAACAGTCTTTCTAACTTTTGTTCTGTTTTGTTTACAGGGGATTAAAATTATTTTACCTTATGCACATGGCTGGGAATTTCAGCTCAGGGAGCTATACATTTTGCGCTTGCTAAGACATTAATGTATTCTTAACAATTTAAGACCAGTATTGTTGGCCCTCTGTAAATGCAGGGAATTAAAGTTCTTTCTGCTGTGTTGCTGCATGCTGAGTAAGTCTCCAATTAGTTGAGCTGTTAATTTTCTGGTTTTCTATATCTTGCCTCTATTAAACTGATTTGTTCAATCATGCTGAACGGTCACCTGCCGTCTGGGCTCTAAAGTGTCCTGCTTGCCTTGGACGGTGATGTCTTTCTCACACTTTGTTCACAGCATTTCTAACAGTGGGGTACATTTCCCTTCATGGTATTTTTACTTGCTTCTAGAAATACATCTGAAATTGTTGGATGAACAGTTTCCAGCTTTCTGCCAGGTTCCCTCCAGCCCTCTTGTGCTGCTCCCAGATGAAAAGGACCTTATTGGAAAAAACCTATAAAATTGAATAGAAAATGAAACTCTCCCTCTGACCTAATCTGCCACTAATACATTAACAATATAGACATAGTGTTACCTGCTGTAGTCACTCTCTTTCCAACGGGCTTTCGATTAGGCCATGAAAAGAGATACATTTCTGTACCAGTGTATTTGACAGTTCCTTCTTTGGGGCCAGAAGCATTTCAGTGTAAATAAACAGAGCTACATTAAATTAAAACTAGTCTAGAAGGGTAATACTATCCTGAGCAAAACATTTGCAAAAAACCAAGTAAAGGGCACATACTTGCTTAACTTCTAAAAGCTTATAGAGCTCCTTACATCATCAAAGACTTCAGCAAAATGGCACTGTGATAAGAAAGAAAAACAAAACAGGGCAATTTTCACCTCAGTTCTTGAAACTCAACCACTCACACAGACAGGTGAGCATTAAAAAGAATGTGAATCACAAAGAAAGTATACTGCTATGGAAGTGACCAACCTCCACTAAAACTGTTGGCATCCCTCGTTGGTCGTCAATATTGACAAAATTCACTGCATTCCCCTGGAAAATACTGAAACCCAATAAGCAAAGTAGAAGCAATGTAACTAGCATTATTTTAATCACTGAAGGAGCTCAATTTTGATATAAGGTTTGCTTTGTAAAGGAGACATAACCAAGTCTCACTGTCTCAGACAAACAGTCCATTATCTAAATCATTTACATGTCAGCCTAAGGCTTTTCTGAGTATTTGAAACACATGCATTAGCCTACCCCTAGTTGCTAAGCATGTACTTACCTGCAGATTTCCAATTATTACACATAAACATCAGCTCATACATAAATGTGTGTTTGATCCACACCTAGAAATTTTGTCCTAATACAGACCGGTGCCTCACTTCTACTGACCTCCACATTCTTTGCTTTCTTACATCAGCTCTTTATGTGATTCATTACTACAAACCTACCAGTACCCTATCATAAAAATTGTGTAGTGTATATGATCAGACCTTTCTCAAGGACGTCATCCTGTAATGTTGTGCTGAACTTCACCAAAGTCTAGCTCAGGTATAACTGATCCATCAGTGAAGTTGCTGCTGTTCTCCCACCCCGTGTGTGCCCTCTGCAAGGTTACAACTTGCTAGAACTTTCACTTACTTACCTTTCATTAGCCAATGCCATAAACGCCATGTTGTTCCCCTCCCTTGCATACCCTTGGACAACTTTGAACAATCCCTTTCCCTACCTGACTTGTCCACCTGGATCAATTCTCACATTCGCTCAATAATGCACAAGAAAGCATGGGGTCTTCTGACAACGGTGGGAATGTCAGCTTCCATCGAGTGATGCACAAACTGTATGTTAATCATATTCTGTGTCTATAGGGGCTTGAATGTACCTACCTTATCAATATGCAAGCAGCTCTGTTTCTTTGAGTAAGACATAAACACATTTCTTGTCAGATAGGAAGTGCTGTTATGTATACATATTTTCTTCCCTCTTGTTCTTTTTGCATAAAGCAGATGAGATTTGGTGTTTGCCAGAGCAGACATATTTTTTTCCAGAGTAAAACAGCAACCTAGTACTGGATGATAAATGCTTTGCCTGCAATCCATATAATACAATCGCAGTTTGAGTGTTCTGGGTTCCTGTATTTCTGTGTTGCGCTTCACAAGCATAATGCTGAAATCACAGGCAGGGTGATAAATGTTAACAATTTATTCAGCGTTTGAAAATACTGAGAATAAGCTCTTTCCCTTGATCTGGTTTCACTCAGATGTTTAAGACCAGAAAGGACTATCAGATCCCCTTTTCTGACCTTCTGTGTGATACATGCCCTTAAATTTTATCATCACCTGTGTATTGAGCTTGGTGATATTTTTCTTCTTTTTACTAAAATACATCTTCTAAAAATATTATTTTCATTGCCCTGTCTTCATTTGGAGGCTTCAAGAAATAAGGACTCCATGTCCCTTAATAGTTATTCCAGTGGTTAATCAATCTCACTCTTAGAAATGAGACACCAATTCTTAATTTGAATTTGTCTGGATGAAACATTTAGCTATTAGTTTTCTTCATGCCTTTCCCTGCTAGATTAAAGAGGCCTTTATTATTTAGTAGTTTTGACTTTTGAAAGTACTGATGTCTTGTAATCAAATCTCTGCTCAGTTTATTTTTGGGTAGGCTAAACAGGCCTGGTTGTCAAGCTCTTTCTGTAATGAATTTGCCAGCCCTTGAACCTTACTGTGGTAAAGATTTGTCTTCTACAGTGTCTAAACTAGGGAATTAATCCTTTAAAAACAGTTGTCTTGTAACACGCCAATGTTATAAGACAATATGTGTCCTGCTACCTCGGTTACACATGTAATTCTGACTTAAAGCCTGTACAAATGTCTTATTTACGTGTGCACTTGTGTCCATTCTGTTCAGACCTGAAAGAGCAGAGCTTGCAGTTTCAGGAGTAATTATTTTGTTACAGACACTGATAACACATTTATATTGTACCCTGCATTCATTACATAAATCAAAGCTAACTGTAGACAGAAAATGAAAGACAAAAGAATTAAGTATCTTTTCTAAGTTAAGCACCAAAGCTTGGGAGAAATAGGCTTAGGACACTATAGCTTCCAGTACCGTAAGCTACCTGCCTTTCCCAAACCCCATCTCCTCTTTCAATAAATACTTTAAATGCACTTAGTGACACAAAAGATCCTGGAATCTGAAGCATCCTTCTGGTATTTAACACCCACAGACCTGGCACAAAAGGGGCGAAAATACTGTAAAATTCTGTAAACCTTCTGCAATCATCTCCTAGTGCCCAGTGCCCAAAGAGAGAATTTCCTAAAGGCATTAGAAAATGTTATCCCTCTTACACTGTTCAGTCATTACCCCCTTTAACTGACATTGCCAAAGTGGGCAGTATTCAATGCCATTCTTGATAGCAAACAACACATTGCTAACGTCACTGCTATGAACTAAAATTCACTTCCACTGTTCATGAGCTGCCAAAATGGCCCAGTATTTTTACTGCTTTTCTCTGATAGCTCAGGTAAATCCTTTTGCTTTGTGACCAGTGGTGCTCTCAGAGGAAGGCAGCATAGAGGCATGGTGCAGCAGACACCATTTCCTCAGTTGCTGCAGAGCAGGATGGTACTGCATGCTTTTCCTTGGCTGGAAGCAAGGCAATGAACTGCCATGGCTGCAGAGTAGCAAGAAACAAGCATCTTCCCGTCACCCATGGAAAGCCAGCAGGAGCTAAGGACTGATGCAAGCCTTTATCCTGTCTCACTGCAAGGGGACAGAGCCCAGCTCCTACCCACAACTGTCTTCTAAGCATGGTAAAAACTCACGGCTCTGCTAACTTCTGGGTCAACCAGAAGGTCAGAGACAGTGTTTTGATGATGTGGAAAGGGTCATCTTCTTAGTGCTCATGTTTATCTACCTTCCTCAGAACGATCTTGTGTGGATTATCATATTCCCAAATGATCTTGTGTGGATTATCATATTCCCATGCAAATTAGATAATTTGCAAGAAGAATATTTTAAGTCATTATTTTTGTTAAAGAAATGGGTTGTATGATGGGATCTTGCCCGTAACAGAACCTTTGACCGAAACGACGTAACTTTTGGTTCTTATGTTTCTGAAAATAGAGAGACTCACCCTGTCCATGAGCTTTAAAAGAAGCAATAAATTAATCTCTCTGCTGTTTTCCATCCTTTCTATATTTTCAGCGGCAAACTGACTGTCCCATAATTAGACAAAGGTGACACTCATGCACACATATTCACTATTTGCATGGCACATGATCTACCTGTCAGAAAATATGTTCAACTAATAACCAGCATAGAAATGCTCCTTACTGGATGTGTAATTTTTTCTGCCAGAAAGAAAAAACCTGAATTAAAATAGAATTAGTATTTTCACTTTTGTAATTTTGTTGGTTGAGGCCCAACTCCATGGCTAAAGAGAGAGCTCAAAATTAAATTCTTATACAGAACTGAGCCAATAAAGTGGTTTGGATTTGATCTGACCCAGCCCAAAGAAATTCCATAATGGATAACTAACAAAAGAGTTCTGACAGCGAACCTGACCTCAGGTCTCATCTCTGCATGCCACATTTTCCTAAGCAGGCTGTAAAACACTTTTGCTTATTTGTCATTTTCCTTAATCATGGGCCTTGATCCTTGACAGAGAGTGTTCCAGAGAACCCTAATGTTATACCGGAGCTCATACAAGATACATGTTTAGCTTGTGGGGTTTGAGTAGTGTCCTTTGGTAGATGCAGGGCGCAAAGAGTGGTTACATGGTAACACCCATCTTTCCTCTGTGCTGTGTTTGGACAGCTGAATAGCTTGGGTTTTTTCCACAGCAATCACAGTATTTTTTTTTCCTTTTTCAAACTTTTTACTATTTAGGCACATCTAGTTTCACTGGCTTTGCACTACACATTGCTACCATCATCAAAGAGAAGAGTTGTAAAATAAGTCTTCATCTCACTAGGTGAATTTATTGCTGTCATAAAAATAAAGGCCCCCGAGGTTCACTGCGTCCACTGTGCTGAAGACACAGAGTGCAAGCTTGGGGAATTTACTGTAGTATACCACTGTGTCATTGTACCTACCTGAAAACTTGGCTCAGCTGACATCTGGAGGCATTAATAAAGAAAATGCAACCTAAGGGGAAAGAACCAAGGATGTTTGATTTGTCGAAAGAAAAATGTACATTATTATGGAGTCAGAAAGCAAGTTATAAGCCAGAGTTTGTATTTTACACAGTGAAGATGTTAGCTAGGCTTTATTAATGTTTTCATAAATTATTTGCTGAAACAGAGCCCCTTACACAAACTGCACACTTATTTATCTGGTTTGGAAGTTTGCCCCTTACAGAAAACAATGTTGTTCGAGCAGGAACTTGCAAATGGTTCCACAGTTTGTTTTTTAAAGGTTGTTAACCTGAAAGTGTCAGGAAAGACTGTTTTCTCCTGTGAGTTGGTGAGAGGCAGAGACAGGAATCCTAGATTGCCTGTAGCAAGAGCATGAGCTGGAAGGCAGCATGCATCAGATGAGGTGGTAAAGAGCTTTAGGATCTCCAGTAAACAGTCTTTGCCAAAGCTGTTATAAGACTCAAGATGCTCACTTAGGAAAACAAGTTTGTAAGGAACACTCTGCCCAGGTTGCTTTATGTAGGTAACTAGAGGCCTCAGCAGAAGACAAGACCCAACTATGCAAACTGTTGTACAATCTCAGAAAAAATCCTAGCCCTGAAGAGACTATAACCTAAAGAACATGGGAAGAAATTTTAGGGAAATAGAAGTACACAGGCTAAACTGAGACTCCTATGGTTGTACAATAGGTCAGTGGCAGACCTCACAAAAAATCCCCCAAATCAAAGAAATCAATTCCATAACATGTACAACGCAACGCTGTCTTCTAGATCAGCAGCAGTCTCCTCTGGAGGATTAGTCCCCAGTTTGAGGATTCATCTCATCTAATTTAAAGACCTACTTCTGAAAGAGTTGCCTAAACTGTCTTTAGAATGAATGGAGAATTATCAACAGAACGTCTCCTAGTTTGTGTGTGTGTGTGTCTTCAGCTAAGAGGAATCACAACATAGAAGTCTCCCGGGTTTCCTAAATGCAGAGAGAAGAGTCTCACTCAACACAACTAGGATAATCATTACTGGAATCCTTTGATTCAAGTTGTGGTTGAACATGAAGAAAACTACAGCTGATCCCAGAATTAAAAAAGTAAAATCTTTAAAGTAAAAGCAAAGTATTCTACTGACAGTAATTGAAATTGCACATGCCGTCCAGAGAAAAGTTCTAATTCTCCAAGGTTTCACATAATTACATGAACTATCAACAAACAAAAATTAAGGGTTCTCACTAAGTTCCTGGGAAACTTCCCTGGTGATTCTAATGTAAACACAGTCCTACTGTATATTCTCAAAACAAACCTGCAACTGACAGATCATATGACATGAAAACACAGCTTTTAAGAGTCTAACTGTTCCAGACTTTTCTGGTATGAGAGATTGCTGGGATGGGAATGGGGAGATGGCTTTGCCATTGTTCTGAACTTGTTGCAGAAACATAGCCCAGCCAGAGATATAATTGTACAATATCCTGTGTTGAGAATATATGAGCGAATATTTTCTATTTTTTAATATATCCTCTTCCACTGTGTTGGAGTCTGTATTATGAACTTAGATCACTTTAAAAAAACATTAGGCAATTTACAGCCCTGAACACACACTGATTTGCTTGTTCTCAAGACACCTTTCTCCTTTTTTCCCCCCTCTGATTGTCCATCTCTAGAGAAGGAAACTTTCTAAGGAAGGTTTTTACATTATTCCATATCTTAAAGCCGCTGCCTTGAAATCTTCAAATAAAACAAACAGAAATGTTCAAACAGAGACCAAGATTCATAGGTCCCTTGTGTTAAGAGCCTGCCAATGTATGAAACACATAGACGGAGCCACTCCACAGAGGTGAACACCTGCAGAAAACATGCGCATGAGTGATAATTATTTTATGGGAGTGTCTACATTATGCTTCTCCATTATTCCCTAGCTATCAAAGGTGACCCTAGCTGTCATGTGAAAATCCCATAGCCAAAGCAGGTGAGTTTTGCCAGCCAGCTGCAAAAAGCCTATGGGTTTCCAGAGAAAAAGGAGCTGCACACGTTGTTCAGCACCTCACTGAAGCTGAGGAGTGGGCCAGAAGCACAAAGAAGGAAAGCCTCATGGGAGCTGTGACAGGTCTGGATACTTGGCTGTCTCTTCCCAGAGCAGGAACAAATTAAAGTGACTGATTTCAACGCAGACATAAATAATAAACCACTTAAAAGCTTCAGTTGTTATACCTATGTCTTCATAAAGCTACTTTAATTTGGTGTGAAAGTAACCACTGGACAAGCAGCCTCATAACACCCAGAGAGAAATTCAAAGTATGTGTTGTCAGCTGCATTTTCATTGCTACTTTGGTGATAAATCAGAGGAAGTCTGTATCAACGCAGCTGCATATGCCACAAACCAGCAGGACTGAGATTACCATTTTGCTCTCATGCTGCGAATCAGACATCAAATTTTGTGCTTCCTCTCCCCTGCATTTGGTTAGGACAGAGATGTCTCAGTCTGGGGTTTGAAGTCTGGAGTGCTACAAAAACAAGTTATAATGAATACCATCAGAAAACAGAAGAGGACAGAAAGACAGTAATCTGGAATTTTTCAGCATTAGTCAGTAAAAGTAGTGAAGAACTTAGTGGTTAGAAAGGTAATACTGGCGCACCTGTCACAGGTAAGCTGTGAAACCTTGTCTATTAAAAACCTATTCTTCAAAGTGCTCCAAAATCTGCATGCTTTCTTAAAATGCACCTACATTAGTCTTTCGGCTTCAGCTCAACCGTAGCTTGATTCAGCTCTGCCACCTTTCTGCCAGCTGTCTCCATTTGCCTGTCATTGATCTCAGTTTTGAAGCAGTTCTGGTGCTTGTGCACTAAATTCCTTTCAGAGGAAACTAAATGAACAGCTCTGCTCCACATGTACTTCGGCATTTAATGGGCACACAGGGCTGTGGATCCACCTATGGGCCAAACTACTGCAAGATTCCCCCCCAGTGGTTACCTAACATTCACCTACCACTGAAATGCTCTTGAACCCTTAAAGATCCTGTGACAATCTGGAGCAGTTCACATTTTGCAAAGGACCAAGTGTTGTGTTTCCACCTGGCACCAACTGCTAGCCCTTTACCTCCATTCCAACTGATCTATCAGCTGCTCCTTCTTCTGAAGAAGACACATTTTGCACCTTTGCCTGCCTTTTACCTGGTCTACATTTTGCTGCCATATCCCTTTCTAAGTCTTTATTTTACTCCCGTTATCCCCTGCTTTTTAACTTCTTTAAATTCTCTCAGCCTGTTGGCACCTAGTCCTTTATCCCAGCAGAAAATTCAAAGTGATGCAATTTGACAAACCAAGGAATATGTTCACTCACGAAATTTGCTTAAAGACTGGCAAGATTTTCTTAGGAGTTAAGGTTATATGGTGGCAATATCAGAACACTGTAAACCTTCTGTTCCCTGCTAGCTGAGACAAATGGTGATCAATACCCACTCACATCTGGAAAAAGGAGAAAGCATTTTGCAGAAAGACAGATGCAATGCATTTCAAGGTGACAAAATGCATGCCCATTTGTTATGAGCACTGTGCTGAAACTGCACCTCCAGTGGGATTTTTGTCCGCTACTTTCCCAGGTGATCCCACGGCACCATCACCAAGAGTGAGCCATCAGCATTGTTCTGGCCTCCCCATCCTTGTGCCCCACAGAAAACACTCACAAGGACACAGCCTAGGGTGCTGCTTTACCCCACCCAGACTCCCTCTGCGGTACCTTTACCAGCTCCCAATACCAAAACAGTTAGATGGAAAAGCAGCAGTGATTTTCTGTTCACATTTAGTCCAGGCTGGGGAGGCAGAGAGAGGACGATTGAGGTTTCTTGTACAATAATAACATTGCGCTCAGAAATGCAGAGAAGCGTTATATATCAGAAAGCAGAGTGATAGCAAGGGCTTTCATGCTCCTAGAAGCAATTCTCCCAAAGCCACATAGCAACTACCTGTGTCAGAAACTACCTACCCACTCCCCACCCTCTTCGAATGCCGAGCTGAGCCTCAGCATCATAAAGAGAGTGAATGTGGTGTGCCATGATAAAACAGCCCTGCTAGACTTCCACAGTAACCTCACTCAGTGAATGCCCTGTCCCTGGCAAGAAGCAGTGGTGAGAGTACTGTTAAAGGCACAGTTTATCCCTCTGCAATGGTTTGTCCTAACTTCCTTAACCAGAAGGATTAAGAAAGAGCTATAAGTAGGTTTAAGGGAACATGGAATGTGCTGCTGTTCCCGAATGCCTGCTGTGTGCGCGCAGCATGTTCACCTCCGCAAGAAGTGGCCTGCAAGCATTGTGAGTTTTCCCAAGCACATTCAGTTGCTTTTGTTGATTTTTAATTCCTCAAGTGGGCAAATATGATCTTTTTTGAAGTGGAGACCTGGTAGTCAATGGAAAAGGGGTTGATTTATCTGAAAATAGAGCAAGTTGCACGCAGTCTTTGAAAACACGTGAGGATGACCAATCGTATCATGGGGCAGAATACAGCACAAATTATAGGAGCCAACAGTGGCTCTCCAAACCCCTATTCCCATGTTCCTAGGCCCCTGCAACTGCATGACAAGGTGCTATTTCCCATTGAGAGGTCTGTTGGACCACAGTGAGAATGCTGGTAGAGAGTGGTTTGCACTGGTAATCTGGAAGACAGCTATGGTAATGTGAAATTGTATCCCTCATCGAGGCAAAGCAGGGCCCCCACATCACCGTGTATCACAGCCATGGCTCTGACAGACTTCTCCAGTTAAAACCTGAACCATTCATTACATCCGCACTTAACAGAGGTGCCCTAATACATACAAGTGAGACATCAGCCAGGTATCTCCCAGTAACTATTGCCAGCTCCAGGAACAGAATTAAGATTCAGTCAGAATATTTTAACTGTATCTCCTGTTTGTCAAGAGTTTGTGGCTGAAAGTATATTAACTTTAGTTTGTTTCCTGATTTTCACAGGTGTGAGTTTTGCTGAACCTGACATTTTAGAAGAAAGTACATACTACTTGGGAACTATAACCTTATACTGATGACTTGTTTCAGCAACATGCAGACAGAGACAGAAATTGCAAAAGAGGAGCTCATAACTAGCAATAACTCCACTGAGCTCTGTGCATTTAGTCACTATCAATATTACTAATGATCTGGATTGCTAACAGAGAAAAGGGTTTTATACTATAGGCCGAGGCTCTCATCACAAAAGTTTTCTAAGAAACAGAGGCAGCCCACATGTCTAGATAGCTATATGCAGCAGCGGTAAGTGCTTCTGAAACTGTGAAAGGAAAAAAATAGGAGAGAGACTCAGTCCTAGTAAATACTCTAAAGGATATTACACAGCAGTAGGGTTTAAACAGGTATAAAATGACATACAAACATAAAAGCAAGCATTTAAAAAAGGTAAAAAGAACTTTGGCAGATGGAGTTTCATCAACTGGATTTTAAAAAGAAGTGAAAGCAAAACAAAAAATAAGGATGAGGAAAAAAAAGATCAAGCTGCTCAGACCTTTCCAAGGAGCACTGGGGGTTTTGAAGTATATCCATTTAGCATACCTTGCAGGATCCTCTCTAGGATGGGAGTGCAGAAAAGAAGAGGGATAAAATGAAATGAAGGCATTGTGGAGAGATTAACTTATAAATGAAAAAGGGGAAGAGAGAGATTTGTCATAACCAAAAGTCAGGTGTCTGCAAGCAGCAGGGGGAAATGATAATACAAAAGAGAACTCTCTGATCATTTCTGAACTACCAGAAAGGACTTTCAATTTAATAAAGACAGCAGCACCTAGAGAACATACCAAGACATTCTGCAGCCCTGGCAAGCATCTGGCAGGCAATTCCATTACATTTGAGACAGGAACCAGAGACATTACAATACTAGTAACAGTTGTTGCATACATTAGGAGACAAGGGGCTAACAGAGGTTCACGTCACACTGAGGCGTTTTGACAGTGATTGAATTTCAGTAATCAAACCTCTCTATATAAAAATAAAAAGCCCAGACAGCTTAATATCCCAAGCAGAGGATCAGTGTAAACCCCAGCTTCGCCAGTTTTTAAGGAAGAAATACAACACTTTTAAGTGGCATGTGAAGATAGAAAACAGGGCATTGAAAACAAGGCACAGAAAATGGAGTACATTTTGTGCCAAGCATGGTCATCTGAGGTCCACAGTAGGGAAGCTGTCTTACCACGCTGCCTCCTTTTTTTCATTCCTTTCCTTAAAATCCACCCTGCAAGCTTCCTCTAACCCCAACTTCAGTGAGAGCAGAGTCTACCTTAAAGGAATGAAGACTAGCAGAAAAGTCCAGAGGATTTGAACTACTCAGCATGCAAAATTGGCCTCTTAAGAAACAGTTCTCACCTGTGAGCTCTAATGAATGATTACAGCATTTAAGAACAAGTTAGGAGAGACAAAGAATATTTTTAGCATTAATGTACAAGGAGTAAGATACATGCCGTTGATAAGTAAGACAGGAAGGCCGTACCAGAGCTGTGGCATTGCAGATGTAGTCTTTGCTTCACCAAGCTTCTTTTGTTTTTTTTCCCCCCACTGTCACTGATTCAATGGTGTTATCTATTCAACGCATGTAATTCATATTAGAAGCATATGTTTTCATCCACTGCACATTCTATTTGCAGGTGTACAGTTTGTGATCAAACGCAGTACAGCTGAAGTTAGCATTCAAAAACCTTAGAAAAGTAAGTTAGCACTGGCTTTTGAGGCTGGAGCTGGTTAGCAATGTGTTCCTATATGTACTTTGGCAATTAGAAAATATTTTCTCCCTACTCCAGAAAAACAAGCAATCCTTCCCATGTTCAAGGGCATTCTTGTGAGGGAAATAATGAAAATACATCAATAAGCATGTGGCTAGCCAGGTACTCACATGATATTGCAGTCTGTAATATTAAACAGGTTAGATGATTCTTGCAGAACCCCTTCCCAACCTTTTGCCAAGTTCACAAGCTAAGTGGACAGGTCTCTTCTTCAGGTAGTCTGGAGTTGCTGTGTTACTTAAAAAATATATGCAATAATGGTGCCTTTCTTCTCCTAATGGACAAACCTGAGAAAAAAATTATTTTCCTTTTCTTTCCAGGAACTATGCACCTTCCTTAACCCAATACAGAAATGTTTGCACTCAATCCAGGACAAACTAGTTGTCTATTTATTTTCTGGTGGACCTGGGAGCAAGCCCAAGGTTTATGAAGGGAAGAACTCAATAAAATTCCAGATCTAGGCCAGGGAACTGAAGCTTTAGTGACTAACGTGAGCTTTCAACTTCTTAAATTTTCTACATCAGACAAGAAATGCCTCTAGAAGCAGTGACTTTTCCACAACACATTTCCTTGCATTTCTCCATTTGCTATGACCAAGAAGTATGAGTCATCTTTAAGGTCTGTCTTTTCATTTAAAATCTGAATAAAAATCTTCAAAATCTAATGAGTTTCCACTTTCATTTTTACAAACTTCTATTAGCAATTTAGTATTATTTACTACCAGTCTCCCTTGACAGCTCTTAGCAGTGTTTAAGACTTATTAAAAGTGTGCTTATTATGCTAAACAAGGAAGTTAACGAAAACTGCCATATAAACCAGTGCGAAGGGCGAAAATCACCTTGCACAGAACACAGGCATTCATTGGGAATGATCAGTCATTCCTTTCTAGTCTTCTACCATAGCGAAAAGAAATTCACCCTTACAACATCGAGCAAATTTTGAGAAAGTTCTCACATACTCCTCTTGCTGATATAATGACATGCTCATCCTTCACTGCTCTGCAGAAAAATTACCCTTGAAACAGGCAACCTCCTTCCTTGTCATGTATCCAAGCATCAGTAACACAAAGGTCCCTCTCACTAAAACACCTTGGTCATGCCAGCCTTGATCCAACAACAGAATGTATTGCTCTCCTTGAAGTGCCCCCAAACCATCAGTACAAATTTAATGCATCTTCAGTCACAGATTTAAGTAGTTGAAGGTTTCAGAAGCTGTTAAAACCTGTTTCACAGAATCACAGAATCACCGGGGTTGGAAAGGACCTCTGGAGATCATCTAACCCAAACCCCCTGCCAGAGCAGGTTCACCTAGAACAGGTTGCACAGGATGGCATCCAGGTGGGTTTTGAATGTCTCCAGAGTCGGAGACTCCACCCCTTCTCTGGGCAGCCTGTTCCAGTGCTTTGCCACCCTCAAAGTAAAGAAGTTCCTCCTCCTGTTCAGATGGAACTTCCTATGTTCAAGTTTGTGCCTGTTACCTCTCATCCTGTCACTGAGCACTACTGAAAAGACTGGTCCCATCCTCCTGGCACCCTCACCTGTTTACAGATCTAGATTGACAGTATACCCATGCAAAGCCAAACTGATTTTTAACAATTTCCTGACTGATGCAGAGCCAATGAAATAAGCCTGCTTAGTAGCCCCTCTTACCACAAAGAAACACAAGGTTGGGAATGGCTCTGCGACCTTTCATTGCAATCAGCATTTTGCTTATAAAAAGTATAAGGCATGAAGTAGAGGTTGACTTTTTTGATTGGCATTAAGTTCTCAGCTGGGCCTTCTGCTAAATGGCATTTTTAGTGGTTGTTGTGATACTGATATCAGCCTACTCATTCTGGTTCTGACCCAAAGCACCTCTTTCATATAGGTCACCGAAAGGCTGTCATGTAGCAGATGTGATACAACAGAAAGCAAAAAAGCTCAGAAAGTGATGAATCTTAGTAAAACCACAAAAGTGTCATTTCTGATAAACTTGACTGGTTTATCAAAGCTGGAAATGGGAGAGAAATTGTCCATGACAAATTTAATGAGACCACATTTCAGTCCTTACAATCTGGCTCAATTAGATAATTTTACAGACTACTTTGTCTTTTCACCTTGGTGATTCTATGCAAATTATGGCTGGACACATGAGTGAAAAGGAATTTTGTAATCCCATTTCTAATAGAATACATCACCTGAATATATCACATTCTGTTTAGCACTTGAAGTTGTGGGTAAACCACAAACAGAAGAGCTCACCTAACCCAGTGTAACAGTAAGGAAGGTAAGAAAACTGCTCCTTAAAATCAGGTTTCAGGGAAACATTAAGATACATCAATAGATTTGTTAAGTGCAACAACATGGATTAGTATATGAGAACATTAAACATCCTTATTCAGGTTTGTGAAACCATCAGTCTTTTTCACACATCCTAAACATATAAAAGATAAGCCATGGGGCAAACTTCATGTTCCTGAACCTCTGGCAAACCCCCAACAAATAAGAAACATAGGCAAGATCCTGGCTTTATAGGTCTCAGTATGCTAAATTAAATATTTGGCCCTGGGACAGCTGGAGTCTATATTTTTGCGTTAAAAGGGTAGTTTGGTGAATTTTTCTCCCTTTTACAAACGCTAGGAACTTTAAACCTAAGTTTCAAGTTGGCTAACTATTAGGATCCCAATTTAGAGAAAGCCAGCATAGTAGAAAGAAGGCAACAACATATTTTTCTCAGGCAAACCCCTCTCCCCGATGTCATTCAGGTTTGCTTTTGTTTTCACACTTTTCAAGAATAACCTTGAAAGCTCTCTCAAGCGTCTCTGAGGCAAAATGACACATTTGTCTGAAATTCTTTAAATTCAAACTGGAAGAACTGACTGCTCCTTTGAGGCTATCAGAATCATTCTGCATGTCACTGCCTGAGCTGATTATTGCTACAAATACCAGCACACATTCAAAGAAGACAGCAGAGGGAATGGTTGAGTACAACACAATGGGAAGCAGCAGGATGCACAGAGGTGATGCAGGACTTGGTGTGAGTCAGCAATTGAAAAATAGAGACAACATGCTATTTGAAAACAATAAAGAAAAGGATATGTGTCAGAATTCAGGTTTCATCTTTCTCATATTTTCATAGCTGCTTCTCATTATTTGAGTTACCATGACTTCAATATGAAGTGATGGTAGAGTAGTCAAAATCAAGTTGAAAAATAGCAGGTGTTTCCTCAGAGCAAGAGGGACAAAGTGTGAAAGAAAAACCAAAAATGCTATTACTTACAGTTATGTCCAGGCAACCCTCACAGTAATTACTGAACTTTATCCACATAATACTTTGAAGGAATATGTCTATTTTGTAAGTGGATTACTGAGCAAACTATGCGGGGAACCCTAAACTAGGTGCTGTGTGGTAAAGAGTCGTCTTAAGCAAATGCAATCAACTGATGCTCAGCAAGAAGAGCAAACTTTTACACTATCTGGCTAATTCTAAACTGGCAAATCAGAATTGCAACCGGGAATGAATAATCACCTGTACTGTTAGAGGGACTTGAAGCACAGCTCAGGAGCTAGGTCAGGCCAGGAAAAGTTTCAGATTAAATGGCACAGATCAGGCCTTGCTTTTCACATATGCTGGCAGTGGCATGGTCCTACAGCAGTTCTGTGAAGGGTCTCAGGCCTCCACACACATGCATAACCACATCTTAACACACATGCTAGTCCATACTCACTCTCAAGAACTGTAAAGCAAGAGTAGAGCATCTCCAAAAAAGAAGTAGTGCTGTGCTCTGAAGGTGACCACAGCACAAACTGGGCAGCAACACCACCAGCAGGGCACAGTCGCCCAAGTCCCAGGCAGGGTGAGCAGAGCAGGAGTGGTAACCGCAACAGGTTCCAACTCCAGCATCAGGAAAAGTCAAGGCAGCGTGTCAAAGCCAAGATCAATCCAGAAAATAAGGACAATAACTCAGGAATAGAACTGGAGACAGGCACACCTACACCATAGCTCTAAAAAGGACTGGGTGCCCAGGCCTGAGTCCCTGGTACAAGGAACAGAAGGCATAGCAGGGGAATGGAGGGAGTCCCAGGTGAGGCTGATCAGGGCAAGACCTGCTGGTGCACTGAGGACTCTGAGACTTCTTGCTCTCAAGGCATTAGGGGGAAAAAAACCCTTACAAAACAGCAAAAAGGCCATAGGGAAATGAAAGGCAATCTTCACAGACATCCATAAGAAAGTAGTTCAGGACCAGTGAAAATACAGCTGTTCCTGAAATCTCTGAACATATGTGAGGTGGTAGCAAGGACAACCAAGAAGAGGAGCTACTGGTGTGATAACGCATACAGTCCCAGCTTCAACTTAAAGTCCCATGTTTGGGCCAGGATTGCAAATACTGGTCCCGTGCTGTTCAGCAGAGTTCTCTTTCTCATGACAAATTGACACTCATCACCCAGGACTCAGCTGAGATATTCCGGGTCTGTAATTTAAGATGCGCCTCCTCTTCCCCTCCAACTGTGTCTAGCACAAACAGAGAGACATCACAATCGCAGGTGCTTTTTCAGGGCTGTCTTCTTAACATTTTTACCACCCGGCCTGTAGTAGACTCCAGAGCAGAAGGCAGCAGCAATGAACTCTAGTGGCTCCTGCAGTTAACTTTCAGAAATAAGAAGGAGAGTGGACACAAAGACATATTTTCAGACTGGGTGACACTATGAAGCCTTTGACAATGGCACTGTGCCCCTAAATCACAAAAATTCAGAGCTGATCATCACAACATCCAGTCTGTCCCTCACGGTTATCTCCCCTTGCAGTCAGGCAGCTCACTGCACTCTCAGACCTCTCAGGACTGAAGACATTACCTTGAGCAGCACAGTTGCTGCCAATAGCCATACCATTTGGGACCATATTGGGTATCTGGCATCTGGCATAATGCGCAGTGGTGACATTCAAAGCTCACACAGCCTGATAGGCACTGGTGGGAAAAGGATGGACCTCTGGCCCCATACATGAAAAGTTGGGTTTTTTAGACTAGTAGTGTGGATGCTGTCAGTATTGCCAACCTACGTGTGTCCTGGGGAGACCACCACAGACCTCCTCTGCAGGCTTTCACATCCTAATAAACATTGCCAGTTTGGCCATGGGTGCACAATCTGATTAACTGTCTCAAAGGCTACTTAGCAAAAATCAATAAAAATTAGAAATATTTTTCAATTTTCAACTGAAATTGAAATAAACATTCAATTTTAAGGTAGAAAATTTTGACATTACTGAAATTTTTTATTTTTGTTTCTTCAGTATGAAATTTCAAACACTGGAACACGTTGATGAATTGGTATTTGCCAGACTAAATGCATCCAGCTATGTACAACTGAGGTCAATTTAATACAGACATACCTCAAGATAACCATCACATTTCCCCTTCCTAGGCTGTCACATAAAAATGGTTATTCAGGAAAAAACCACAATTCCTTAGCCTATGGCCCTCATCGCTGAGTCAGAAGTAACAGATATTATGTTTTTGCCTGGTGAGCTGATCAAAATTAGAGTAAGTGTTGTCACTGCACCTTAAATCTGAAAAAAAGGCAGTGAAGGCAGGAAGTGCCCTTTCAGCCAAGGACGGCACAAGTGAGTCGTTGCAATGTATATGGATAAAATAATGGATAACTGTACCATAATACGTTTTTTCCCTTGGATTCATTCAGTCAGTTTTTGTTTATTTTCTTTTTGTTGCTGACTGGAACAATAAAGAAGGTGGAACATATAATACAAGCCTGAGGGGTACAGTAATAAACCCACAGTTATTAATGATCTGTCCTGGTTCTAGCAATGAGATCCTGACAGCTGTCAGGTTTCAGACACATCAGACACCTATTGTGAAATGTAGCGAGAATATCCGAAGCCTGTTATGATTCTCAGTGTTGCATATGTCTGGCCTTGGGAAGTCTGACAAGCCCTTTGGAATTATGCATCATGCATTAATATGACAGAATTTTTATAGACAGGGAAAGATCAACTTATCATGGTATTCGTAACTTTCCTGGTTGCGCAGCCCTCAGCTTTATGGTGATCATGAGTTTGCACACTCTTCCAGTGGGGCACTGGGGCTGCCTCCAGGATCCAAATTTAGGGTATTTATGATCCGTTCAGTCAAAATATAAGAACAATATCTACCCATCCAGCTGGAATGCTGTATGAGAGCACAATGAGTATGTAAATAAGTATCAAAGGACCTTATAATGCAAGATTTTCCAAGTCTGTGGAAAGTAGCAAGTACCATAAATTTCCATTTATTTCAGAATCGCTTAAGCACCAGGCTCCAGTCTCATGCAGGATACACCAGGATGAACACAGTAAAAGTAAACAGGTTCTTAAGGTCACACCACAGGAAACGATGGGCTAGACCTTGAAGCAAGCACATGCATACTTTCAAATTGTTAGAAAAGAAGCAGAATTGTGTTTCAGAATTACGTAACGGTAGAATCATTTCTCCTTGGAATGTATTTCAGGCACATTTAGGATTGGCAAGGAGATACGGCAATTCAAATCCCAGCCAAGCCATCACATTGATCAAGGGCCAAATTCTAAAGTTCATTCTTAATATCCTGCCTTGGTGAGAGCTGAGAGAAACAGAGAGAGTAGAATTTGATATACTGTAACTGTATAAGAAATACATGCACTATACCACTAGAATTCAAAGAAGCAGAGTTTCTACATACTATGACAGTCAGTCAACAGTTCCCTCTCATCACTGATCTCTGTGTATTTTCATCACGCGAGGTATTGCAGACTGCACTCCCTGCTTCCAATATCCTTCAGAATTTTTCCTATTTGTTAATTTACTTCTGAAGCTGTCACAGTCATTGTACAAAGGAAGCTGCTAAGCTATTGTGAACTGATTCTTGTAACTACAGACACACTGTTCTCTTCTAGGTCCCAAAACACAGAAAAGCAAGTCCTTCCACCATGCTAATACATCAACGAACTGATACAGATGAAAAAATCAGCAAGGACAGACCTGAAAATGAGTATCCAATCTGGGGAAGCACTCTACCTGAAGGACTTGCTACAAAACTGGTTGTTCCACTGTTGGAACAAGCTATTAGTGGGGCAGGGTTCCTGGCACAGTCACATATTCGCTTCAGCTCATCATGCAGGCCACTTTTAATGCTTGTGAATATATTGCATGCCTATACGGGCTGCTAGGAAAACAAAGAGTTTCGATCACAAGGTTCTCAAAACACTCCTAGCTGTTGTGAATCTGTCTGTGACAAAATCCATGATGAAAGATCAAACTGCAAATTTTGTTAAAAGCTTAGCACAATATCAGTAGTTTTAAATAATCCATTATTAAAATACCTATTTTTAAATAATTCATAGGAACAGGTTGGGTTTTTTTCTCACTTTCAACCAAAGCATTGAAGCCATAGGTTGATAACTTAAGACTTGAAGGTGACAGTGAAAAATCTAAACGCAATTTTGTCCTGTGTACAGTACCTTGTGTAATATAATTCTGGTCTGTGTCTCCAGGTTATCATAGGCCCTAACTTAATGCCAAAACCAAAAAGTAATAAATCAATAGGAAACCCTAAGGAAAAGTTGAACTTCTGCTTCAGCTGATCAAATGGAGTAATCTGTAAAAATTAAAAAGACTACTTCTATTGGTAAAAAACCAAATTAAGTTATTAAATGCTGAAAATAATAATCCAAGTGACTGTATGTAGCCTAAGGAAAGAAATTTTAAAGGTATATAATTTTAACTTTGTGACTATCTTAGGCTATAGCAAATCACTTCTGTTCATGTAGGAAATACCAGAGTATGTGACAGGATTATTAATGTGTTTGTTTACAATATATATGTGATAGATGAATTATGTATGCTTGTTTGTATGAAAAAGAGTAATACGGATCTTTGTTTAAAACAAATGATGTAAGTTACAAGGTGCCCTCGCAAATATATTTACCAATGTGCCTTTAAATATAAATGGATTAGTGAACACGCTTCAAAGATAAATTGAATTACAATAAAGATGTATTTTGAGGATCTTCTCAGAAAGCATTGGGAAATGGGAGTTCCAGATGTTAGTTAGAGTGTTCCCTCTGGATATATGAAAGACTAGATTCTTTGGTAGTAAAACCATAAGACCTTAGCATATAGAGCACATAGTGAAATTTGTGTTCTTCTCAGACCTGTAAACAGGAAAAACGTTAAGTAGTGTCAAAATATCAAGGTAAAATCTTGTCTCCAGAGTTTCAATTGACTTGTGGTGGAATAACATTTAACCCCTCTAAGTGTCCTGCAGTCATGATGGTCAAAGACACCTCAGTGAAGCAGAGAGAGACTGGAAGAGCTTTTTTTGAAAATAAAGAGGAATATAACGAAGATTGTGTGGCAAATTACAACACAAAACAAAGGTCCATATACTAGTACCAAATCAAATATATCTCAGTGATATGTTAAAAAACAAAGTCTAACATAGGAAGTGGTTGTCTCAGCCCGGGAACATCCTTGAGGAAAAGGAGATAGGATGAGTGAGAAGTAAGCTGAGTAAGAATGTGCAAGGAAAACAGACAGATAGGAGAGAAGAGCCTGAACATCTCCTGGAACAATGGCTCAGAACAGAGTAATCCTCACCAGCTCATTTTGGAACTAATCAGTAGGAAACTGCTGTCACCTGTATCTGGCCATGCAAGCCTGGCCCCTTCCCCTCCAGGAGGGAAGCAGGTTAAATGGCGCTGATATCTACTTGTTCTACATGCAGTACAATTGCAACCTTAACCTGCTCTAGCAATCCCAGCAACTGTGAATCTGCTACCTTTGCATCTACGTGGAAGTACCATATTCATGGTGAATTCAGGTTGACCTCCTCTGCTCATTTAATTGCTTCATTGAGAGAGAAATAGCTTGAAATGGAGAATAGGAACAAGTCCATCCTACCACCACAGGATCCCTCACAGCTAGTGCATCAGATGCTTGCCTTAAGGATAAGAAAGATAAGTTCAAGTCTATTCAGGCAAAAGCAAGATAAAACTGGATTTCCCTGTGCTGGGCAAGTACCTTTGCCACATAGCCGCTAGATAAACTTTCTCCTCAAATGTCCTGTGCGGAGTCCAGTACTTGAGCTTAGACATGCTGCCAGCTAAGCAATGCAGTGAGACAGGAGAAGAACCCCTAATCTGAAGAACCCCAAAGGAGGAACAGGTATAAAGAAAACTGTAAGATCTTGCCATGACTGGGATGCTTTGTGATATGAGGAGTTCTGTTAAAGCATAAATACCTTCAAGAAATCCACAAGACACACTCAAGGTTAGGTAGAAGTTCACTGATATTTCTGATACTTAAATTTTTCACTGTTAACCAACAATGCCAGGCAATTCATTTCTGAATCAACGCCTCTGCAGACTAGTAAAGCATCAGAGATTACAGAGGACAAGTCCTACAGACTGAAATGGAATTTAGGAGGCTAATTCTCATGAGCATTTTTGAAAATCAACCCACCAGTTTTGCAAACCGTGTCCTGAATTCTTCTGCTGTAGTTTTTTACTAGGTAATGTTGGATCACAACTTCTTCATCCATCAAATCAAGAGCACCAATATATGAGCACCCACTCCATTTCTGCCTCTAGATACCAAGACAAAAGCAGCAATCTTAATTAGTTAAATTAAAATAGCAAGACATATACAATCATCCCTTTTTAGACCAAACCAGCTCCTAAAATGACAACTGATGCAAAAATAATTAAAACAAGACAGATGTGGGGGAGGAAAAGGAGAAATAATGTATTTAGAATTTGAAGAGAAGTAATTAGTTTTGGCAGGTTATTTATTTATGTAAATTGAAAAATTAGCTGTAGCAGGCGCAGGCAGCTGATACAAATGCCTGTTTTTCTCTCTACTCACAACAAAAGAAGAAAAAGTTATGGCAAGATAGCACTCTGGATTTCAAAGTATATATACTTCCTCAGAGAATACATAAGAGTGTTTTCCATAATGAAACATCCCTGGCTAGCAACAGAGAGAAGATAGTATGCCAAGAGACAATCCTAATAATCTTAAAGTTTGGGGGGTTTTTTGGTTGGTTTTTGGTTTTGTTTTTTTTACCAGAGACACTTGCCTGGATTTCATTTATTGTAGCAGTTTTTCAGTTCTTGAATTGCCACTGCAGTGTACATTGTATTCTCAAAATTTCCTACAGTTCAGAAAGTAAATTGAAGTGTGACTCAGTAATATAGCTCAGTGACTGGATTAGTCAAATGTGTCCTCTGGAGACATCAGTGATGCCAAAATAACAAAATTATTTAACTTCTCGATATCAGGTGCTACTTCTTGTATGTTTACAGAGGTGCAGTATCATTTCAGCTAACGTTAACAAGCAAAACTGGAGAGGGTGTTGTTAAACCAACACACAACCACTTTGTTTTGTAACATACCATTCACTGGCTTTCTTCAGCTTTTCTTTCTATCTTTCTTCCCCTGTACGTATGTGAAGACATATGCACACCACCACTATCGGAAGGCATAATGACCCTCTGTAGAGAGGTTAAGGCACCATCTCCTATGATTGAGAAAGGGTCAAATATCAATAATGCTCCTATCCCTTTTTCAACGGACGATGCCTTTGTCCTCAGACTCCCCTGTTTGACTAACCACTAAGCTCCAAATTTAGTTTTGAGTAGCAGTCTTCTAGTACCTCCAGATTTAGAAAAATTAAAACAGAACTATTTGAGCAGCACTTTCAGACAGGACTCAGGGACTCCAGTTCTGCTTTAAGCAGCACAGCCTGTTAGGGGATACAGCCTGTCACCTCAGCACCTCCATTTCTTGATTTGCAGACTTAAAAAACATGCATGCTGCAAGGCATGCTTAACATCTGCTCTCCCCAAGGAGATCAGCAGCCCAAAGGCAAAGCTCTAAGTACAAGGTAACAAAAAAGAGTCGTTATTGCTGCTATTCACATTCACTGCCTTTGACCCAGAAAGCCTTTCAACCTTTGAAGCACCCTTGAGTTGCATTTTAAGTCATTGCAGTCCACTCTTTCTGCTCAGAAGCAGAAAATAACAGGCAGCAGAAGGACTATAAATTGCTTTATGGATGCTATAAATACAAATAACCCTCACCCATAAAGTTGCATTGGCATTACAAAGATCTAGTCATTTATTTAATGCATGGCACCACCACTCTGCAGCACTCGGAGGAGGCAGATGATCATGCTGTCACAGAGACTCCATCCTTACCACGTGAAATGTCCCTCTGACTCACATAACGTGAGAGAAGAAAATGCTGTGAATGCAAGCACCTGCAGTACACAATAGCCTTAGAATCATAAGAAGCAATAAAGAGTACTCCTACATGTCAGCACTGAACCTGGATAGCTGTATCCTGTGTTTTATATCCTATGACAAATAACTCCTAAAGAGAAATAGAATCATGAAGAAGAAAAACCCTGAAAGAAGTTAATTTAGTAAGTCTTCCAGAGGCTTCAGCTTTACAAAGCACCAAAGATCTGACAGTCTCACTTCAGGAAGAAGCTGTGAAGCCCTGCGCTATTTCCTTCGTCAGCCTTCATACCCATATCTGTATTCACTCAAAAAAAGAGATGCATTTTAGACTAAAATGTACTGTTAAAACACTTCTATTTTGGAACAAATCTCTGCTTTGTTACTCCATAGTCAGATTAAGATAATCCAAGACTTCTTGGTGAAAGACAGAATGAGATTCCTCTTCCATTTGGAGAAAAGTGGCACAGCAATTCTCAGATGAGATCTATCCTGTACCTTCCTGAGAGCAACAGGGAGTAGTCATAAATCATACCTGTATATCTATGTTTTGAGAGTAGAAGGCAGTAAAAAGATCTCTAACATTGGTTCAGCTGTTAATCTGGATGCACATTCAACTCCCAGTAGCATAGTCTCCTTCCCCACCTTTCCAGTCCACATTCTTTCCTGATTGCAATTTATGCTTTATTTATTCATTCAGATTAGCATATTCCCCACTTCTGGGAAAACTTGTCACAAGATATCAGCACTGGACTAAAAATCTTCATGTGGAACTAGTATGATGGCAAATGAATATTATTTAAATGAATAACACAATACTCGGCCTTCAGGAGCCAAGGTTACAACAGGTAGGAATTACCTTGTTTACTCTCAGTTCTTATTTTCCTTTTACAAGACAGATATTTCACTCTACTTTTCAATTCAGAGGAAGGTCTTTAACAACGCCTTGCAACAGTAACCTCTTTCTTCTGGACAGTCAGACAGAGGTCATGGTTTAGGAGTTAGTACCAGAAATGGTGTTACCCTAGGAGTCTGAATAATAAGAGCTGTCAGAACTGAATGCTAGGGTTTTTTTCTGTCCAAGACTGACAGCTTGGGCAAAGTGGGTGGTAAAACATCATGGCTTTAGGAGGAGATTGCCAGCCAGGATATGTGGCCCCCACATCTAATAAGACGTCAATTTTAGATGGCCACAGGGAAGTCATTCTTTAAAGAAAAGACACTCTCCTGTGGTTTTCCCACTGTAAAATAGTTATTATAAGGCCTAATTATTTTGCAGTTGAAAAAGCTGTTTAAAGAAGCTGCAAACAAAGAAATTCTGGGTCAGATTAGGAATTAGCCACTTAACTGCTATTTAGATGCTTAGGCACTTGCCAGATTTGGCTCTATACTGATGTCTTGTGTTTATACAGGATGACTCTTTAATGCTTTTAATTAATATCAATTAAAAAAAAGTTTTCATCCAAGAATAAGGGCTTTAAATCAGTATTTAATTGCCTTTGTCTTATCCACCATTTTGTCTGGATCTTCACTATAGTCTACATAGTGTGTAATCAGATGATGGTCAGAGAAGACTTAAAAAAAAGCAATTTGTAGAATTCAAATATCATGATAATAACTTACATGATCCCTGTGGAAACTAAGTTAAATCATCATTAATATTTCTGAGTAAGTTGTATCAATACTGTCACAAAGAGCTGCACACATATGCACAGCAATTCCCCTAGGATTCACCACTGGCATATTGTAATGGTTGCCAGAGTATATTAATTTATTTGGTTTATTGATAAAGTAAGCAATTATGAAAGACCTTGACACCTATTATGACAGAAAGAAACACATCTAAAAGGACATGTTCATCCTGTAATATTATCTTCACAAAAAATAATATTCATACTGAAACTCTACCAGTCCTGAGCCCATACACTCCATAACTTTCTTTTAGGGGATCTTCATACATATGTCTTGTCCATTTTTTAAATTGTTTGAGGTTATCATTAGCCTCCAGGAACCTAAATCAGGCAAAAATTAAAAACACCCTGACACTAAAAAGGGTCCTTTTAAAAATCACTAAAACTAAGCAATGAGAGAATTGCTCAAAACAATTCAGAGTGAATCATTTAACCGGGTTCCCAAAACAAAGAACTGTCTAATTAACTACCTATTCCCACCTGTGAATGAACAAACAACTTCAACATTTGAAGAGGCAGCACAAGGAATACAGACTGGAGATACAGTGTATGCTAAATTCTTGTGGTTAGGATAGTCATGTGGCTGATGAAGTTCCTAACTAAAAGGTAAGCATGGGCAGTAAGTGGCATCCAGGTATTTAATGCATTTCATGGCTCTTGCCTCTGATTTGCTAGAGTGCTCGTTCAGTATTCAGTGCTTATTCAATATTCAGTTGTGAATATTCTCCTAGTATCGTTTCCATAGTCCTTCCTTGCAACCTGTCATTCAACAACTCTTCTGTGAAATTACTGAGTGTCTTCAATCAAGGCATTCTGAAAGTAAAATAAACTCATTTTTTCATTAATCAGGTGTAAGTAATTTGCTGTGCCTCACCTAGAAAGATAGGACCACTTGCTCAGGTAGAATTCAGCTGCAATAACCAAGAAACCATGCTTGCTTTTCTTGCTGTTTCCTCTTTCATTTGCCCACCACCTCCCAGTACCTTCAAGGTTTTACAAAGAAAACCCCTAGTATACAATGTTGTGTTCTGAATGAGACAGAAACCTTACTACAAAAAAAGTGTTTAGGATTACGTCTGTAGTACTGGAATGCATCTAACCAAAGGGAATTAATTGCATGGACAACTTTAATTGTCTCACTCCCCAGTTGCTTATTGACTGCCAGGCTTCTTCAAGTCTTTGCACCTAGAGCAGACATTGTTTGCAACGTTTCAAAGTTACAATCATAGATGAGGTTCTGATTATCTCTCACAGGGGTGCTCTTGCTGTGGGCACAGACTTTAGCTGCAAATTTCTGCGCAGAATCTGCAGAAGATATGTAAACACGTTTCCAAAGACTTTATAATGAAACCAAACATTAACTTCTTCCTCCAAAGCAGGATGGCATTTAAAACAACTAACCAAACTACATTTTCCCTATTCTCATTCTCAAAAACACAGAGCCATTTAAGACAGCATATTCAAAAAACAGTATCTGCAGCAAGCTGACATTCAGCTTGGGAATTGTTCAGGCCACCTCGTTAAGTCTGGCAATTGAAAAAATGGATCATTTAAAGGAATTGACCTTTAAGTAATATATGGTTCTCAACCTTAACTATTCTGGAGCTGCTACAATTGGCAGTCTAATCAGGCCCATCTACAATAGCTAAAGTGCTAACATTTGATGTAAAGCGGTAACAGTTAATTCTCTCCCTTGCTTTCTACATCACTATGCTTTAAACTGTTACCACTTGAATATAAAAAAGTAAGCAAACTTTAACATTAAGCATCAGGAAGAAAGCGAAATAGGAATCTGAGATGTGAAGCCCGAATTTCCCATGTACAGTACCGCAAAAGGTCAATTTGTCTCTAGGCTACCTGTACCAGCCTTTATGTAGGACGACTGATGATCTGATGAGCAGTAACGTGCTGCTGACTACAAATTATTGCTACTCCAAAGGGTGATGCCATACTTTTTATCCCACTTTTAAACAATTACACAGGGAGAGAGAGAGCTTTCCTGGAGTAGTTGCCACTACATTTGGATCATTTCTGAGTTTTGAGGCAATTTTTAAAATGCTATCTGGTGTTTTCTTTCCATCTCTGGGGAACATTACCTTAATATACCCTTCTAGGGAGATCATTTAGATAAAGTAAAAAATACAGGCAGCAATTTGGTTAGAAAAGGTTTTTAAAAGGGCTGGAAAGTCAAGCCAGGGCTCATACCCAGGCCCTATCAGGATCCAGACTTACACCTGAGTGTTGCTCAAACACGGATACAGCAGTTTCTGAGATGAAAGGCCAGCCAGTAGCAACCGTGGGAACTGCTTACCTGCTAAGGGAGGAACACAGTCACTGAGAAGCAAAATATGGCTGTAGGGGTTAATGAAAGAGGAAGAGTTGGTCAGAAAGATGTACCGCTTTCTCCATTATGGGGTTTACTGAGAATTTAGCAAGTAAGCTAAGCACTAGTCACAAGCTGAGATCCTCATCTCTAATGATTTTAATCTGTAGAGAGGTTCAGCACAGTGTAAAGGAATCCTAGTAGCTGTGGTTCCAGTCAGAGAAAGATTTCTGTAGTACAGCTGCCTGGTGTCCTATTAGTACACTGTAGCAGACCATGTTAGGCTTAAGCTCGGAAAAAAAGCTTGTTTCCTAGGCAGAAACTCTGTGCTAGAAAGCTTGCAGAGGATTAAGCTGTTCTTGAGGAGGTATTTTGGTCTCCTCAAAACCGACAAGGTAAAAAAAAAAAGGGGGGGGAGTTCCAAAGGTAACCATGAATAATCCCACAGTGTTTGCCTGAGATCTACCAGCATGTGTGTCAGCTTTATTAGCAGAAGTCACAACGCTTCTTGACCCAAGGGGCAGCAGCTAGTCTACAGAGCAGCCATGGCTGCAATGCCAGGGTCTGCTGCAAGTCAGGACAGAGCTGGGTATCCCCCCACCTGAAAGGCCAGGTCAAGAATTCGATGCCTGAACCCAGGCATGCCAGGGAGGCAGTGCAATCTATCTGAATTTCACAGGCACTAGTCATCTTCCTCCACACCTCTAGCCCAGGGAGAGCTCCTTCCCATTCATATCTCTCTACCAGAGCAATTCATAAAACACCATTGAGAGATGAAGCTCAACAAACACCAGAAAGCTATTATGAGGGAATTGTAATGCGTTAAACGTAGCTCAGGACTGTGAGGCTCTTAAATGATAGTAGCATTTGGTTTGGGACATTTGCCTGGAAATGTTAGAAGATCTTTTAATAAATGTACTAAATAAGATGCATAATTTAGCTGCTTCTCAGCAGAACGCTGGCTGGCTGCCAGATCCAGTCTCAGGCTTGACTCAATGTCAGGGCTACCCGCTGGCCCAGTACAAATAGACTCATTAAAAACGGTTGCTGCTGTGTGCTCAGGCTCTATTTCTCCCACTAATGGCTCAGCTTATGCCTCCCCCTCTTGAACAAATAGAGGAGCTGTCTCCAGGGAGGACAATATTCTCCTGTACACACATTCCACACATATGAATGCAGGCAACATGCTGGGAGGTAAAGGAAAGCAGAAGAGAAATGGCTGCCCCCATGCAGAAAAGGGAAGACATTCACGCTAGTTGTATCACACAATATGGATGCTGAGTGATAACGATATTTATTAATTGTAACAGAGAAAGATCACAGCCCAAATCAGGTCTCCCTTTCCCTTGTGCTAGACATACTCAGAGACAGATCCACAGGCAGACCCTGATATCTGAACAAGCAGCCCAGACAAAGCTGGAGGAATAAGTCGCTGAAGGAGCCAGCTCCCCAGGGACAACACTCACGTGCCTCTATTTTCAAGTCCCATTAAGCCTTGTTTCTTTTCTGGATTCAAGTGGGTTTGTGACTATTGCCAGACCTAACAGAGCTTCTGAGCAGTCAATTGTTTTCAGATTCGCTCTACAAAATTTCCTTTCAGATTTGCTTTCTGGTGGTTAGTGAAAACAGTGCTATAGGTAAAACTGGCTTTTTGACTCATTTGTATTAGGAGAGCAATGAAATCCCACTTGATATTCTACCTGGACCTCTGGCAATATGTAATAACACTACTGTGTTTCTTTGACTGAAAGCTTTTGTTTTGTCCCAAGGGCTGACAAAAGGGTGATCCTTGCACTGGAAAGCACAACCTCAGAGAACATTAACAACATATGTTATCAGAGGTGACATACAGCACGTAGTAGTTTAGAAGTGGATGTAAATGCAAAGGCGTAAAGAGTCTCAAAACACCTCTGTCTCTTTACCCAAACTAAAAACTCAGAACAGCCCAGAATAATGTTTCTGGTAGCTCTACAAGCATTGGTAACTCCTGAAATGGCCTTAAAACAAGCAAATTCAAAACTCAGTCTAAGAGAAATTAAAAGCAATCTCCAAGTTTACACACTGTCAAGACTGAAGTGCTAATCTCAGTCACTGTTTATCATTTGTGGGAGTCACGTTCAGCTACGGGATAAATGAGAGCACTGCACACCCACATAGCAAAATAAAGTACTGTTACCACATTTAGCTCAGTTGCTGTATTTCACAAGATCAGATCAGGTCTCTAACAGTGAAGCTAGAAAAAGTCACCATCCCACCCACCTCTGGCCTGACAAATCATGTCTTCCTTCCTCCACAATGTCTCACCAACAGTCAGAAGCACCTGCTGTGTTTTCCCACATTGCTGCCTCCTGGAGTAGCTTGTATCCCCGCACTCCCTCCACCAGACTAGTTCAAAGAAAAGGCAAGCACATGAAATAAAAATTATGTTTTACTTTTGAGAAGAGGAGCATAGTAGGCACCTTTTCTCAGGTAAGAATTCTGAAGCAGAAACCCAGATACCCAGTGCTCACCTTTTGGGCACACCCTTATACTTAGTGTTTCCTACTTACTTGCTCTGGACTATGACCCGTACTCTGGACTGTGCTCTGAGGTGCCGAACTTTCTTTGAGACCCTGCAAAGAATCCAGGCACCCAAACCAGGTTTCTGTCAGAGTCCACTTGTAGGTTCTAGGTGTTATTTATGGAGTGACACCTAGAATCAGTGATAGAAAAAAGGTACTTCTTTGTGCTTAAGCTCTCTTGCTCTGCTCAAGCCTGTATTCCCACACGCTGAATTTCAGAGCTGGAGTCTTTGAATCTGTCTTAGAAAAATTGCATATAGCTTTGAAAAGTGCTACAGTTTAAATCTAGTATACCTGAATCACCACCCATTAATTCTGCTCTGAGAGCATTTCAACCCTGCTGAACTAAGTTAACACCAGACTGAAAAAGCCCCTAGAGTTTTAGGTTATTTCTTCTGCAACTACACACCTTCCAAGCATGCACTGTTTATTTACAATCAAACTTGAGGTCTCTAGGTAGCCTATTAGCAATCATTTTTCATTCCTTTTCCCAGGCCTCCATTTCCTCTCTCATAGAGCTTAACCCATGCCGAAAACATACTCCTTAATGCTACCTCTGTATTTTCTTAGCATAAAAGGCCCTTTTTTTAGCTTTCAAAAGAAGCTGAACTGACACACCTGCTAATCATTAGTATCTTCCAATTACACCTGACCTTCTCCTACTTCTAAAGGCCTCCTCTTAGCCCCATCTCGTCTATTTAAGAAAAACCTACACAATGTTATTAGGGTAGTTATACATAATGGTTATGCAGAAGATGTTAAGACAGTTATTTAGTTTTTCTAGGTGTGTTTTTGATTTAGAACATGTAATGGTAAAAAGTACAGTTATGAAGACTTACAAATCTATATTAGATGACAGGTGAATATATACCAGGGAACATGTTTTGCAACTTGTTCGCTATCTGCTGAAACAGCTTTGTAAGTCCTATACAGCTAAAAACTTCAGAACTGCAGTAGTGTTTTGTTAGAACTGGTTAGCTATCTCAGTGATTCAAAGAAATCTAGACAAAGTACAGTTTAAGGATGCTGTCTCTCATGTACACTGTTATCAACTCTTCAAATAGTCCATTTTAGTCCTATAGAACAGGCCTGCTCAGATCCTAGTCTTTGAATAATTGTGTAAACTAATTACCCTTCTTTACATATGTGAAAATGTTCAAAACTATTATCAGTCCTGTGCAAAGAGGGTATTTGTTTCCTGTATAGCTCAAATAAGACTTTAAATTCTGTGCTGACTGGAGTTCTGCCATCACAAAAGTTTGCCTGTGTACTGTCAGGTACGAGTTCTTCATTTTAAGAATATATAGTACATTGTTTTGCAATTAGATGCTCCACCAAAATCAATGGAGTCCTCCTTTGCAGCAAGATAGCAAAGCAATTTTTCAAAGCCTTATTGATTTTAAGAGGGCTTTGCTAGGACAGAAAGACCTATTTGTGTGAAATGCTTTGTTGGCATGGAGGCTGGAGTTTTGAAAAAGCCTAAAAGGAAACGGCTTTGCTCTAAGGGTTATAAGCATTTGCGAGGACTACGAAGGATGCTTTGTAGTTCGAGTATTACTGCTGCAGCTATCTTATCCTGTTTGTCACTGAGAATTACAAGCCTTATTGACACAAACGTACAGTGTTTCACAACTGGGATTTCAAAGCCAAGCATACAAAAGAAAGTCAAGTTAATCTGATGTGTGCCCAAATGTTCCAAACTCTCAATATGCTAAACTTGCTTCCTGTACTCTCTCATCCAATGAAGGTAATTTTTGAGTCAAGTTGTAGAAAATTCCCTCATCCAAGCCACATCAAATTATCCACAGTGATTCTGAGTGGAAAAAATGATACTTCTGCTGTGCCAGCATCTGGAAAGCAGCCTGATTGACAAGACTAAAGAGCGTTCTTTCTAATTGCATGTGCAAATGTTTTAACTCTGCCCTTCCATATGGAGTAATCATTCATTTAAGAGCAAACAGCAAAAAATCCCTCGGACAGAGGTATTGGAAAGATCACCCTTTACCCATGTTAGGATGTCCAGGGTAAAAATTGCATAGGTTTGAAAGCCTGTAGTGTTACAAAGCTTTCAGATTCAGAAAGGCTGAGTTCAAATAAGAAGAGACAGATATATTGCAAAGCTGAACAAATTATTTAATAAGCTATATGTGCTTGCACTGATTAGCTGAATAGACTGAGCAGTTCCAGTGAACATAATGTTATATACTCAAGTATTCACAGAAATAATTCACAGCCACCAAACCCATTAAGTCTTTTTCGTTACAAGGGCAACTTGGGATAAGTCCAAAGGAAGAGAGAAACAGCAAGGCACTTTATTTTGCCAAATGCTATAGCATAGTCATAGGAAATCTGGAGTTGTGTAGCATAAATATCCCTCAGCATACCCTGGTCTCTGATTAGTAGGAAATGAATGACAGCAGTAGAGCTACTCAGTCTAATTATCAGTTTTGCTGCATTTCTAATAAGCTCTTAAAATCTAATTTTGGAAGCAGGAGTTTTGTCACCTGCAGGGAATGGCTGATAGAAATGAGCAAGATTCCAGTTTGCCAAGCCTGGTCATTTCTCTGGCAGTTAAGTTCTCAGTGAATCAATAGGTGAGGGGCAGAGCAGGATTTGTGTAAACACTAATCCACTTTACAACTATTATTCTACACTTTTCTAGGGATGTCAGATATTTCCACATTTAGACATGGCCCTGACAATTCCAAGCTCCCTGCTAAGGCTGGGGTATTAACGAGAATGACTTCATGATTTCTTACATGCCTGTCTATTAGGAGATAGACTGACCATCAATTAATCTCAGACAGCCACTGTGCAGCAGCGGTTTTCAACCAATGACTGTGTCATGAGGATCAGAGCTTGTGACTTAGATACCAAGTCAATGTTTCATTAAGCTACAGGAACCATTCAGTCACTATTTTAAGTACGAATTCATAATTACACTTGCTGTAGCAACAGGAATTAGGCTTTTGGCTGCTCTCAGCTCTAACTTCCCTTCCCTCAGGCTCTACTTTCTTTATCACTATGCTAGCAAGAAAAAGCATCAAGCCTTCTCCTGTGGCCAGCTAGGGGTCTTGGGAAGATATGTCTAGGGACGCAAACCAGTTTATGACTTCTGATGCAGATTAATTTCTGAAAGGTCTTCACAAAAGTCATTCCCTATTAAAGGTGGTAACTTATTACAAGGAAAGCTGGGATTCCATAACCAAAGGGGAGGTCAGGTGGGTGGCTCTTCCCAGCACATATATATCTTCTTTGGCTTATTAGATCATAGGAGATCAGTGAAAGAGCTGTTGGATTAAAGCTCTGTGGCTGTTATTCAAATTCAAATTCAAGGAAGGCATGGGAAGAAAGGGAAAGGAGTAAGGAAGTTTTCAAAATCTCCCCTTTCTTTTTCCCTGCTTTCTATCTTGTGTTTCATAAAGCTGTCCAGCCCATAAGGCAGGGTTCTGAGATAGCAGTGCTGGAGTTAAGGAGAATTGGAGAAAAGGAGGAAGAACCTACAGGTCAGTGTAGGCCATTTATCAGTCTAAATTGGCAACTCATGGGAAACTCTGAATTGTTGAGTATTAATGGAGAAAGAGTGAAAAAAACTCTGTACACAATAGGTACCGTTTACATTGCTAAAGGCACTTCTCAAAAGGAATAATGTTAGAGTAATAAGAGAATAAATCTGACTAGAAGAGGTATGACCAAGGCATCACATTCACTGAGGAACATTTTCATTGACACTTGCTTATGTTTCCTCCTTTCAGGAAAGAACCTTGCTTATGGCTTCGCTGTGTGCAAGAGACAAGCTGTACCAGGCTGTCCTTGATGTCTTACTGTAAGTGGCAGTTTTGGATGAAGGACATAGGCAGGCTGCAGAACTCCGATGAAAAGTGAACTGATGTGTAAGTTAGACTAAATACATTTTGTCCAGTGATGAGAGTAATTACCTCTCATATGTAATTAGAAGTGAGTATGGAGAGGGATCCCAACCCAGAAAAAATGCTGAGATTACAAATTATTTTCTCTTCCAAAATATTTCAGATTGGCAATTTCAAGTTATCCTTTTGTGGTTCTTTACTATAATTATAATTGAAATTTACAAGTGGAATAAGCATTTAAAAAGTAAAATGGAAACCTTTTCATCTGAAAATACGGAATGAAGTATTTAAAGTTTTTAATATCTATTTTTAGAAATAAAGGAACCAGAAAAGACAATTTCCTCCTTTTGAGTCTCAATGAATTGTTTTACCTTACAGGTACAGGGCAGAAGCATGGATAGACAGCTGAAGACTTCAAACTATCTCAAGAAAATATTTTCAAAACCCATCTTGATGATACGTGCTTTCTTGCAAGGAGGCAGAGAGCATATGTAGGAGTCTCTTTACTTCCTTTAGCACACTGCAATTCTGAGGCCAACGTCACATACTGCGTGTTGCTTTGGGGTCACTCTGTACCTTGTGGCGCTAAAGAGCTAATGACCTTTTTTAATCCTCTTGCTATATTTTTGTAGCCCAGAGAAGCTATGTGATTACTTCCTCTTTGTTCCTCTGTTCCATGTGGAGCAATCTACAGGGATGCATCTGACTCTCTCTCTCCTAGTGGGATTAGAGAGTCTGACGCCTCCAGTCCACAGACACTAACCATAGGGAAGCTGTAGCAAAGACTCTTGGTGAGGAGAACCTGTTTGACTAGTGAAAATTTTCATTTCATATGTTTTTTTGTTTTCTCCTGGCCACACTACATCTGGAAGCAGAGTTTTGTCAGTTCCTAAGCCACATTGCTCTAGTAACTTCTAAAACAGCCTTGCTGTTTTATTATCCTGTCTCTAAAAATTTCAGACTTTTAGGTGCTTCCCTGAACCAAAGTTCCAAATCATTCAGGCTTCATCTTTGGCTAATTTCATCCTTTCACAGCAGTGAAAGCACATTGGTATTATTTTATTTAGTCTTCTAAAGCTGTAGAAAGCTAAAGCACTGTGATGCTTTGATGATACTAAAAGCTTTGAAGTTTTTGTTTCCCATTACTGCTGTCTTCCCTTCACTCCATCCTCACAGTCCAACTAGGTGTTGTACATTTCACTTTGTCATACAGCAATCACTGAGGAGCACAAGCACCAGCTGATGACTTCTCTTAACAGGAACTGAAAGGGATACTGAACCAGGGCATAGGAGAAAGTGATAATTAGCTGTTTTTCAGACTGTTCTAGACTTGCAGCATATGCAAAAATAAAGTTGTGTGGCTACACAGGAGAGCTCCCTACCTCTCTCCTCCTCTTCTGTATCATACAGCTTTTCCCAGAATTTGGAAGTATTATTGATGGAACACTTAACAATCTAAACTAAGCTGGGAAATAACAATTGTGAGCAGCACTAGGAAAAAACAAAGTGGCTGAATAGCTTGGAAATCAAAAATTAACAAAGTGTGATAAAATATGAGTATGAAACTCCTATATTTACCCTGTACCTTTTTGTTCTAGAAGATATTCGCTAGTAGTTCAGGTATTTATCTTTGCTTTTCATATTACCTGGGTTTGATTGTTCTTCTAACAGATCCAAAAAGGGCATAGTAGTGTTAAAGTCATTCTGGTTATTCCTTTTCATAGAATCATAGAATCATAGAATCGTTTAGGTTGGAAAAGACCTTTAAGATCATCCAGTCTAACCATTGACCCTACTTTACCAGGTCTGCCACTAAACCATGTCTCTAAGCACCACATCTACACGACTTTTAAACACATGTAGGCATGGTGACTCAACCACCTCCCTGGGCAGCCTGTTCCAATGTTTGATAAGACTTTCAGTGAAAATTTTTTCTAAAAGTCTGGTTCCCATTGAGAACCCAGAACTTCATTTCAAGCACCTACCTCTCTCTAAACTTTACATTTGGGGCCCTGCGTGCTGGGTGTGGTCAAACACACACCAAACAGGGCAGACATTCAAAAATCAGCTCTCCTTCCATTTGGCATGAAAACTGTCACTCTGGGGATTCCTGTTCTCTCTGTTTACATTAAGCATGCCCGAGAATGCTCACCAAAGTCAAACATTAAAGTGATGCCTGCCTCCTGATTAGACTTAGTTTCAATCTGTTCATTTCACTCATGACCAATGAACTCTTGTGCATGCAGAGAACATCAGATGCCTCGGGAACTGAGAAGCAGAATACTTAGGGAGTTCAGAGACTTCTGAAATTAATGGCAGTTGAATGGGGTTTTCAGGACTGCAAACTTGAGCTTCAGTGTAGGATCTTAAATCTCACTGTGATGCCTAAATCCTATTCTGGACAGTGATAGCAGAAAATACAAATTTCTATCCACAAAATAGTATATAGCAAACAGACGCTCGAAGGGTGACAGCACTAGATCTCATAAATGGGGGAAGGAATAGAAGTAGTTATAATATCTTTGTTTAAAACCACTTCTGTCTGTACACTCAAATTGATTAATGTATTTCTCAGGTGAGCTGGAAGCAAGAAATGTATGCACCTAAAATACAAATTAATCAGCACTGCACCACGGTTCTCTATGTCATATTGATTAATTATACTACATAACTGATGCAGATTTAATCACTCTATCTGATGGATTTTGGTAGGGGTGGCAGTACTGAAAAGCTGCATTTTACAAAATTTATGAATTTTGTACAATTGCTTAAACTGTTCAAAGATTCCACGTGATGCTTTTTCTGACAGATCTTGGGAATACTCTTCACCAATAATTAGCAAGTTTGTGTGTGTCCTCATTGATTTATTTCAGTGCAGTATTTTCAGTGGTTTTAGTTAGGATTTCTTAGTATTACAACTGATAAGTTAAAAAATACTATGAGATGCCTCCTAAGAGAGAAAGAGGTCTTTGCCTAGATCTGTCAAATTGTTGACCCTAATTCGTTCTAAAATTGATTTTATTCCAGACTGTTCCAGGGAAAATAAAGCTTTTCAACAAAAGCAGCTTGAAAATCCTAAGGTTTTCTTGTGCCTTTTATGAACATCCAGGCTTCTTTACAGGGTCTCACCTTCGGAACCCCATACAGTGGTCCATAAAATGAACTGTCACTTGAAAGTGCGTTTTAGTTTCACTTGCCATGCAATTAGTGCTTTTTCAGACAGTAAATAAAAATTAATGCTTTGGTATTTTACTAGGAACTCCCCACCTGTCCAGTCAGCAGTCTATAGGTTGCTCATTAGTGAATTAAATAAATGGATAAGTTGAAAAAGAGGTAATGTAAGTTGTATCAGGATCTTTGTTTAAATAAGATTTGTAACAACGATTTTCTGATTAACATAAACAAGAAACAAAAAAGACCATGGGCAGTTCAATCAGCAAAATAATGAGAGGAATCTGAATTCTATACCATTCCAAGTATCTCCACCTGTGAAAAATGCTACACACTGAAAGGAGTACAGCAAAATCCTTTTCTAGATCTGCATGGTAGCTCTCAATTCTTTTACCTTGTTCTCCTTCCAGTCTTATTCCCTAGTTTGTACTTAGTTTTTTGATAGAGGAGCAGGAGTTACAGGTTAACAGTCAATAATTTATAATTTTTACAGATTGCTCCATTTTTTCTCTTATATGCAGCAAATCCATGACTATCTGGTTGGTTCCAGGCAGCACAGTAATAATTTCTTGCTTCACAACGACATGTTTAGTTCAGTCCCTCCTGCTTCAGCAAATCAATTCCTCACTTGAATTCAAATTCTGTTTCCTATCTAACAGAGATTTAGGGTTTTTTGATCAAATAAGACCAGCCGTGGTGATGGACCTGCATTTAAATGTACACATTCTCTCCAGTTGTGCCTTTAGAAAAAATCCTAAACAAAGGGAGTTTAGAATACCAGATACATTCAAGAGCAATGAAAATTCCTAGCCTGTTTGTTCAAACCTTTTTCTGGTCTCTGACTGGCTGAGAAAGCTTCTCATTATACTACTGAGTAATAAGAGAGTCTTCAAAACAGTTCCTAAACTACGTTCTGAAGGTGGAAAGCTGCAATAAATTTCACTGAATAGTTGAAAATGAGCCCCTAATGATTTGGAAATATATTTTCCCATAGTAGACTCTGTCTTTATTTGCTGCCACTGAATACAATCTGCAGTTGTGGCAGCTGAAATGAAAAACAGGAATGTATGAAGGGAAATGGTACAAATGCAGAAGTTTTGAACTATAGAGCAAGGAGTTAATAGCTTCTTTCTCTGCTGTTTCAGTGAAATTACATTGAGGATACAGTGTTTAGTCCTGGACTGCTTAATAACACAAAAGAACAAAGGGAACCTAGGAAAAGATGAAAACTAAACATATGGAGAGACTGATTTAAAGACAATGATATGATGAATGGACTAGTATCGGTGTTAGAATTCTTGGAACTACTTAATTTCATATCAGTCACAGCCAAAAATGCTCCAAAGAATATGCTGACAAGTCCTCCTTTTTTCCTCATTTCTGACTTGACAAGCAGATCATGATTTTGTTGAATTAATTTGCTATTCAAACTTATTTCCCAGATAAATTTAGTGGCTCATCCACAAGTACTTAGCTGTAAGGATTTGCTATTTGAAATTCCAGCTGTGCTGTTCAGATTCAATAAGCTACAGCAAACACATGGTGTATGTTTGTTCCTGGGAGGATGCCTGTAACACCTCTGCTGGCAAGTTTGGCTACGAAAATATTTTTGGAAGGCAAGCTCAAAAGGGGCAATAACAGTGACAGAATATTGTGTTCAGACATGCAGGCCGTGTTTTCAGGGGATGGTTCTATTTCAGGACCCCATCTTTAAGAAAAAAACATCTCTTAGGTCAGGGCAGTGTCAGTCAGCCAGCACACTCAGAACAGAAGGATCTGAATGTTAACCTGCTAACAGCAGAAAGGCCCATATGGCCATGATGTAAAGTGTAACAGGTACTGGTCATAGAGTTGTCAGCCATATGGTAAATGAAGTTGATGAGAGACAGTACATGAGAATCAATAATAAACACTAAATGTATTGGGATAAGGACTCATTTGCAGAAGAGAAATAAAAAGTGAAATTAAGCAAAAGAAAACCACACGAGGTAGCAGGAAGAATGTACAAACCTGTTATGTATTGGGCGATGGAATTAGCACTTTGAGGAAAAAAGGTGGAAGTGCCATCACTTCAGAAACTAAGAGTGGACACACGTACTGAAAGGAAATACCCCTGTTTTCATCATTATGAGAGAGACGGGCAAGAGATAATGAAATATCTTTGCACCGGATTTGTATACAAATATATTCAAGTATACAGAGCAATCAATATTTATAGGTTTTGTTTTCAGGCTCCTTCTCCACCCTTGTTACAGAGAGAGTGGAATCTGCATGCAGTGAGTGCATCTAAACAACTTGCAGCTCATTTCCATTTAGAATGTCTGTTTAAATACTGATTTGACCTCTGGCTGTCTTTGGTGTTGGGTAATACATGTAAAATTGTCACCAAGAATTGCGTATGAAGCACAAGTTGAAAGGAACATACTGTACCTCCTTGGGTTTTTTTGCCTGCTTGTTTTATTTTCTCCTTCTGGATGTCAAAGGGAGAGAGGATATAGGCAACAAATCAAGGCAAAGAAGAATCAGGATATTTACAGTAAAACATCAGGGAAAGGAAAGCTGGGGGCCTCTCATTTCATCATGTAAAAAATGCGCTTTATCACTGCCCTCCTGGAACATAGAATGCAATACTCTATTTGGTGCTCAGATACTATTCTGATGAGTTTCAAATACTTGGCTTGATAAAGTAAATAGATTCTTAAGTAGCTCAGATCTACATTAAGTTTTGTTGAAAAACTAGAGATTTACTACAAACAAACGTGGTATGCTGTTTCTTTTATCATTATTTATAATAAAGCTTTGGGAAAGGTCTTATGTTTCCTTTAATGTTGGCTTCCCCTGTAATACTGGAATCCAGAACACCACAGGAGGGAATGAAAAGTGATTATGCCCATGTATAACAAGTGAAATTCTGTGAGACATGTACCTTATGCAAAGTAAATAGTATTTTTTTGATTTGGGTTTTTTTTAAATTTTTTTAAAACTCTCCCTACTTTAAATTCCTCTAGTTAATTTTTTCATATGAGCCATATATCAAAGTAAGATTTATTCATAACTATCTTGCAGTATCATGGTAAATATGTTACACTGTCTCTGTGCTGTCCAGTGATAAATACAGTATTGTGTAACATAGGAAAAAGGAGATTCTCATTTGTGTTTAGGTTCAAAATATTCCAAATGCAGTCTTTACAATACTACATTTAAAGATTAGTTGAGCCATAAAGGTTTTTTGCCCACAGGAATCAACACCTTCATTTAAAAGTAGAACTAAATTGCAAATTTTCGTATATGAGGCAAGTCATTAACCTTTGCCAAATCATTACCTCCAGAGATAATTAACAGCGATCTCACAGAAAACCTAACTAATAAAGTAAGCTCTTGAAAAATAGTATGAAGAACAAATGTGGTCTGCCTCCCACCTAGGAGACTCATGTCCCTGGAGAAAGTAAGTTTCTATGGACTTAAAAGAAGGACAGGTGAGACAAAAGAGGATTATTTTAATCTAATAAACCCTGAAGTATTGGTGATCTTATAATCAGCTTTGATGTTAGAGTAGACAATTTATCTTGATATCAAGTATCTCCAGGTTACATAAATTAGACTATAATTCAATTAAACCACAACAAAACTTTTCACCAATCACTCAGTAACTAACCTGTCCTGAACCTGATGAAATATGAATTTGCCTGGTTACATAAGAAAGTTAGAGGCTTAATGTGGGAAGCCAATACCCCTGTCTTGTCTATTGACTTCAGTGCTCACTTTATCTGATTTTCTCTCTTACTCATCTCTAAAATACGTACAAAAATATTGAATTAGATTACAGGAAAGTTGAGAAGATAAATACATAAGTGTAGAGTCCACCAGGTATATTATAACTTATGTTCTCTCACCTCCTGGCAGTTTCATGATCTTTATGAAGTTGCAGGAAACAAATCACTTTAATTTTATCACTCTGTGTAATCCTTCTATACATTATTTATAAGAATCTAGTACTATGTCACATTGATTCATGCTATAACCCTATCAATATTCAAATAAAATATTAAACTATATGTGCATCAGAATCAAGCAAATTAAAATGAATATTTACTACTGTCACAAAGGCTTAGGCAACTAATTTTTTACAATAGATTAGGAGAGCTGGTTTCAGAACAGTGTCACAATAGCCTTTTCCTCCTAATGAATTAAAGAATAGGGACTATGGTATCAAGAAAGACCAACAGCTTATCTCATTTATTGTGGTATCGTGTTACTGCATCTGTCAGTTCCTGAGGGGAAAAATAAGTGGAAATTAGGCCATTCATACAAGATAGGTCAATACGTCTCGTTAATTCCTCATTCTGTTATTGGATCCTTTGGGGACCAGTATGAAACTTCTCACACAGTCCATCTACTTGATGAATCACTGTCCTTCCTGTATTTGGAGTCAGTTACAGTTTGAGTCTAAGGCTGACTGCAGCAAGGGGATTAGCTGGGCATCTGTAGCATCTCTTCTCAATACAGAGTGTGTAGCACGATGCTCCTAGCAGTATTAATGAGGCTAGGGCAGCAACAGTCATCCTCTGCATGGGCTCATGCTTCAATGAACCAATGCCAATGGGGAACAGCAACAGCCAGTAATATGCTATGCATTCATAGGAAACCAGGATTGTATTTTAACACAAAGATAAGTCCTGAGGCCTCTGCCATTTCTGTTTTAAGCAGACTATCTTCAGCAGGTATTAGCAAGACCATCTCTTGCACAATCAGAAACAGCAAACCTCATTTGTAAAACTTGCACAATACAAAATAATGCTCTGCTATTGACCCAAGACTAAGAAACATGTGTTCTCCACCTTTTCTGCCATTGACTCTTCTGTCTTGACTAAGACCCTCCATATTGTTTTTCTCCATTTTGTGCATGGCTGCCCCAGTGAGACCCTTTCTAGACTTGGGCTTCTTTCCTCTATTTATTACAATAATAGTGAAATATATTTCTTTATGCTGCCTTTTGTATTGTTGGGCAGTTGGGTTTGTCCACAGATAAGTCTAAAAAAATACATGAAAATGAGTGCTTTACCACCACAATCTCTCTTGCTAACAGAACGGCAGTGACCATGAAGTTGCAGCTCTATTGAATTTGTTAAAAAAACATTTGTGTAATCAATAACTGCAGAACTTTCAAGCTCTTTAAACTGGGCTGAGTAGTTTTCTGTGAGTGTTTTGGTGTTTGCTATAGTCGCAAATCAGAAAAGTACCAAAGTAGTTTGATAGATTTTTGTATTTGGGGTTATTCACACATGCAAGGTCTTTAAGCTGGGGTTTACTGAACTGCTGACTAGCTAATTGTTCCGATAAGCTACATGAGATCTTTATTCCCAGACTGGATAAATGTTTACATACTTCTGTATCAAAGAGTTGTTTTAACAAATTTAACATTCATTTTCTTCTAAAGCTTTTGCATGTAATATCACAGTACCTTCATACCAGTCAGCTGAATCTCTAGGATATTCCCAGAAAGCTATGCAAAAAGTATCTGAGCATGTAAAAAGTGAATGCATTAAAAATGTGAGTGAATATTGACAGGAAATATCCTGCGCTATTTTGCTCTTATGTATATGGTAGAAAAGGATATAGTTGGGAAGAGAGTGAGGTGACACAAAGAAAAAGAAAATATCAAATACTGGAGAGTCACATTGATGGATAGAAACCGAATGTCCTGACCCTAAAAAATAAGCCTAGTGGTCAGATGGGAGATACACATATATATTATACTCTTAAAGCTAGAGCAGAACAAGTAAAGCAAATTTAAAAATCCAGGAGACCAGTTCTGAAAAATTTTAGCTGATGGTAACCTGTAGAGGTGGCCTCAAAACACACCGAATTTGCAACTGTTATGAATAATATTGCATGTCTAGCTTCTCCCAATTTTAAGTGTCCCTCTTTTATTTATATGCCAAATTATTTTATTTTACTCTCAGAATTTGATTCAATGCTACATCAACAAGTAATACATAATTAAGAGTGCAATCAATGCCAATACTGAGATATACCAACTCATTAATGATAAAGAGCAGCTAATGGTATGAATATGGGACTAGGAAGGAAATTAATATATTCAATAGGATTTAAGAGATAATTATAGAAAAACAATGCTGGAAGGAAGCTCCAGGGGCCAGCTGTTCCATCCATGATAACAATAAGAATCCTGTCACAGTCACTGTTTGGCCTCCGATGAAAAGAAACTGTTTTGCCCACTCAAAAAATTTCATAAGTTTTTTTCACGTAAATTTCTAATTCCATACTGTGATGTCATGAGGATCTTCAAAATTCTCTCCAGAAAGAAAACCTAAGATTTACTGAGCTGAGAAAGATGTAATTTCAGCCATTTGTTCACATTCTGATTAATTATTCATTTGGAACAGACCTCCTTCAAGTTGTCCTGTTTAGCTCTGGTTAATTCCCTCATTACTAAGCTGTAATATTGAAGATGTTCATCTCTCCTTTTTATATTTTTTTCCCTAGTGTAGAACAGCTCCAACACAATAATGTGTTTGAGTCTCAGCATAAAATAAACATGTTTCAGGAAGTTACTAAGTGTCGGAATTAATAAAATTATTGGTCTGAAACAAGTAGTGATGAGGCTTGAACATGATTTCCTTTTTTTTGTTTCCCACAAAAAATCACCATGTACTCTGGACCAATTTTCCTAACCTAACTTTTGTCCAGCCATCTAAGTTACTAAGTGAAAATGCATGTTTTTACCAAAGAACATTTCTCTGATTATAAAGTTTCATCAAAAGCATCTTGAACTCCATTGCACCTGTTACAAGCAGTTATCAAATTTGAAATAAGTCTTCCACAAACCATCAGAACCACTATCATTCCAGAAAAAGAACCTCCCTGAGTTTTTTAATTCAGCAAATTTTGTCATCTGCATAGATATATATTTTACTGTTGTACTGTATTTTTCTGTTTCTAAAAATATGCCAGTATTTAAAGTTTTGAGGTATACAAAACTGTCTATCTGTTCTAACTAACCATACCGGCTCTGCGCTGATGTTCTCAGGAAAAAACAGTCAAAGTAAGGTGAAAGTTATTCTCTCTATATGGAAAAAGATTGTGTGATCTTCTTCAAAACAACTGTGAAATGAGAATAAAAGAGGCTTAAGAATCAAAAATAGATAGTACCACAGACAGGGCTGTGCTGGAAGTAAATCACTTCAGTTTAGTAGACACATTTGTAAAAATCCTATCTGCCTTCCAAAGCAGCGTCTAAAAGAATCCTCCAGCAGGATCAGCATCTCTGCTCCATGCTTCTCCCTCAATGCTCATGCTAGGAACGAGGAAGACTCAGTTCCCAGTCATGTTCTCCTTTCTGTTCCTGGCTCCACCGTTGGATGTGGCAACAGAAACAGAGACCTAAGGTTTACTCCTTAGGTTACAGAAGGAGTTACAGAAACTTAAATTTTATTAGGTGACGACTTCTTTCCTGGAGACATTAATTAAAACCACACACTCATATGGAATATAGTAGTTCCTGAGTCTTCCAGGAACCACCCCTGCAATGAGTACAGGGTAGCTGAACTACCAGAAAGAGTCGCTACATCATCAACACAAAATCCCATTGACTTCAGACAGCATCAGGAATGTAGAGATATTTAGCAACTTCTGAGGGCATGCATTCTGTCATGGGGTTCCGAGTAGTTTGGTTTGAAGCAGAAAACTAAGCCTTGGAGAGTGTTTTTTCATTTCTAAGACATCTCGCAATTTTGGACATCATTAGGATTTCTTTGAAACTGTTAAGTACTGAGAATACGTCTTCGATAAGTATATGTCGCAGAAGGAGCAGTGCACTTCACTCGTAGAGAGAAGCAGCATTACATTTATTGATATAAAACAGGGATTTAACAAAGTTTGATGGTAAATGCAACATTCAAGATGGCAAGGCACACTTGGTTATTTACTGCATAGAGGACAGGATCTGACAGAACTGTCGGGCAGACCCTCCCGTTGAGTCATGAGGTTCAGAGAGGACTCCCTTGCTTTCTAAACTCCTTCTCAGAGAGCAGTTTAGGTGCGGCTGGATCAAATCCTAGTCCCAGACTTGGTCAACGGTTTATGTCTAAAGGATTATATGTGCGCAATCAATCCTTTATATCACGTAGCTAAGATTTCAAAGTTCAGCATGTTATTAGTCGCTTACCAAGGATCTATTGTGGCAAGGAATCTCTCAGCCTCGAGGAGTAGTAACCTTGAGTAGCATCCCAACTCAAGGGGAGACCCTGGCGTGCAGCCCACTGCCATTCAGGAGAGCTCAAAGGGCTCTTGGGCTGTTCACTATTTATGGGGGTAAGGTGATTGACCTATAGTCATATTTACATATTGACCACAGAACCAGCATTGCTCAAGTTAGCCCTTGGTTATTGTGTTGTCAGCTGTCTCCCCAAAACCATGTTGAGCCATGGAGGCCGCCGTCATGACTAGATGTGCCCATTATGACCACCACGGGTGGTTATTGCTTGGGCAAGGTTGTGGGAGATAAAGATCAGGTGGCACCTGGAGAGGGGGGAGCACACCATCAGAGTATAGAAGGTGAAGACCAGTGAAATAATAATAGAAATAAAACAAACAAGGCACAAGGAAAGAAACATGATCTTCTGTCCTACATGCCAGACTGTAAGACACAGGCATTTTTTTTAGCTGTAAAATGCACTGGGACACTTGGTACCAATGGAAAAGAATGTGACAAGACAAGCAGTATGCAGTGGAAATCAGAAATTAGTAGTTAGGCTGCAGAAATGGATCAGATTCATCAACACCTAAACTTTGCATATGTTTAATTCAGCTCTTAAGTTTTTGTTATCTGGGCCCAGATACTTAAAATTCTGGTACAGATCCAGAGAAAATTTAATTAGATATCGAACCTGGCTTGATGAAATTAAATAAGCCAAGTTTTTCCAGTCCCTGAAGATTCAAGAGGAAAAAGTTGGGAGACTTACAAGGGATTTTGTATGTAATGCTTGCACTGTCAGCTAACCACAGGGTAAAACCATTCCCCTCCAGCTCCTGCTGGGATGAGAAAAGGTAAAATACACGTTAACTCACCAATATCAGTGTTCCAAAGTTAATGGTCAACAGAAGAATGGTGTTGTACAAAATACACAAACCAGTCCCTCCACAGAATAACTAATTAATCTTAAACATTGCGGACAGGGGTGCACTTGTCGGGAGAAGTACACAATGCACATGACCAACCTAAAGATAACCTCTACCCACCAAAACCATGCCTCTATCAAGTAGATTACTTCTTTGAAGAAACTTCTTGTTATGCACATATAATTGTATTATAGGCCACATACTACCCTATCCTGGAACATATACAGAAAGTCAATCCTCAAGCTATAAACTATTCTGGAAGAAGGTCGTAACTTAAACCCCTCTTTCAAATTCCCTTTTCTCCTCTTCAAATAAAGCTCTTCCTCTTCAAAATGCTCAGAAACAAATTTCTGTATGCCCACGTACACCAAATAGAGTAGACGCTGCCTAAGCAACAAACGCAACATCTTCCAATGCATTTCTCACACCCACAACAAAGTATGTTCACCTCGCCCCCATCTCAAAGCTCTCCCAGAATGTAACCCACTTCCTTCAGTGCCATCACAGAAGCTCTGTGGATTAAATCAAACAACTCCTTATACAGTGAGTAAACTTTCTCAGAGCAATCAGTAAGTCAGAAATACCCATTTACAAGGAGGATAATACTCTTCACATACCAGTCATCTCATCTGACCTAATAATCTCTGACCTTTCAGCCCAGATGTACAACAGAAACCTACAAAACACCGTCAAAAGACATGACCGGGAATGAAAACCCATGACTACCGATATACGCATGCCATGGTTTTAAATCATGGTTTTAAGCCCTCTACCAGGGTTCATTGTCAGATGCAGGTGATACTGTACATACTGGAATGGAAAACTGAACTAGTTCCATCCTGATATTAGAGTGACAGGATATCATGTTTATCATCTACAACAGAGGCACCATTGGTCCAGATAAAACATTCCTAAACTGAGTGACCTGGACAGCTTTCAGTACCCAACAGTTTTGAGGGAGAAGCAAGAGCCAGCTGCTCCACAAGGAAATGTGAGCCAGCAACCAAGTGTGATAATAAAGTATGTGGGAGCAGTGTCCTAACCAAGAAGGAGGCAGGATGGAGAGCATCGATTTCAGGTCAGAAGAGATTGTGATTGAGAGAGTGATCAGGGTCAGACACAGTGCAGTGACAACCCAGCAAGTCTGCAGTGGTGAGGCAGATCTGAGGCCAAGCCAGGAAGCCAAACCAGCACGTCCAGGTCAGACTCACGGAGGTGGGAGACTGGGCACAGACATAGCTGCTACGCAGTTGTGGTGTGGCACAGGCAGGGGTAGCGCTAAAGTCTCAGCTAAAAGCAGCTCCCAAGGGAAAGGAGAGGCAGGCCTTCACTTCTAGGTCTAGTCACAACAGCTCATTTCAGCAAAGGAGCCCCAGCCAGCTGATCTCCATATCTTCGCCAACTGAACTCCTATAACGGGGGTGCTCTCCGGGACCTGAGAACAGCCTTACCAGAATCAGTGTGAAGTGCTTTCTAAGCTGTAAATGCCAGTAGGTAACTATTTCTGAGAGCTGGATAAATGTCAAAGGATGGAGAACTGCAACTAAAATCTCAATAACTGGAAAGTGAAATCTTGACCAGGAAGCCTGAGACATCCTTGGCAAAACACTAGAACACTATGATGTAAAAATTTCTGAACAGAAATGTGGAGTGTTTCAGGGAATACAGACAGAATTTGTTAGATAAAACTTCTGCTTCCCTTAAGTTTTACTAGGTTGGTTGTTTAAAGGCAAATGGATTGATACAGTATATTTGGATTTTTCCACAGCACTTGATTTAGCATTGTAAGAAATTTTGATTTAATGTTTTATTTTCTGAACCTTCCTTTCAGAAGTAAACTTAATATTGTAAACTCTTGCATGTGCACTTAAGTACTCTTAAAGAGACAAATATAAGCAAAAAATCTTACCCCAAGACAGCTGGATTTGCCTTTGATACTTGTAAGAGAAAGTAATGCAAAAATGCACTTAGTGGAGAGGACAGATATACATGAAGAACCTCAACTAAAGCTCTTTGGTTAAAAATAAAAAAAGGAATTTTTTTTTCCTTCTTTTTGAAAGATCATGCATTTTCCTTTTTCACTTTCATTTATGTTACAGTTTTTCAGATGGACATATGATATAGTCACCTCACTGTCACTCCCTTATTTTAACACAAACTACAGTCTGGTGGGTGCTTATCACACGCATGTAATAAGAGATGCTCGTTTTCAGAACACTCCTTTGAGACATTCAGACTGCAGCCGTGTACAGTACAATATCATAATATATCCTGTGCGTATTGTACAACTCAGGGAGGCTAGAATTCAAGCTAATAAGAGCAGTTGCAGTAAATATTTTGCAGTAAACACATTTCCAGAGTAGGAGATGGATAACACTGTTGAGTGAGAGAGAGGTAAATAAAAAGCCACGATCATTCAATCAACAAATGAGGTCATGTGGAAGAGTTAAGCTGTGTCTCACCAGTGGTCTACCTAGTTCAATATCCTGCTCCTGGAAAGTGCCCACACTTAGTACTTCAAGAAAATGAAAAGCTATTGACAGAGCCCATCGTTATATGACAGAAGATTCTTGTCTGACCTGTATAAACAACATACTTACAGATGCATGCTGATCTCAGCATGAGTGAAGGGCAAGGTTCAAAATGCTTCAGGAGTTACTTGTTCCAACTGAACGACATTGTTCTGCTGTCTGCTTTCTCTTCTCACCATTTTTCAGATATTTATCAGCTCATTATATGAGGCATTGCAGCAAATGACTGCAGCTCCTACTGAAAAAAAGCAGAATGCCAGCAATCAGAAACTCTTAAAGGCTAGTCCCTCTTCTCTGCTTTTAGCCATATTGCTCTTGGCACACAAGTTAGCACACTCTAAACTGCAAGCTTGGTCTTGTCAACATATCAAACTAGAGTGCTAATCATTAATAACTCATTCTGAAATAATATTGACAGCTGCTTTGCTTTATTATCAATGCCATCTGTGCCCAGCTCCCCATCTTCTCCTCCCCACTACTCCTAAGCTTGCAGTCTAAATGTTTTTCAGGCTGCAACAAGCAGAATGGAAATAACAGCTTGAGCTTTTTGAGAAATATCACCAGCCAACTCAGGGAGCCCAGAAGAGAAGGAATAGTATGATTGTAGGGTCCCACTGAGTTTTCAGCATAAGTCAGCTTTATGAATAACATGCTGCCAGATGCCATTTCCTAGTAGTGATCACCTCCACTGTTCCCAAAGACTAATGTCATACATGTAAGATGATCAACTGGTCTTATTTATTTTGAGCAGCACTAAAGCCTCAAAAAGATTGATTAGCAGATAACAGTATCTGTAGCATTTCTGAGTCTCCTTATTACAGTAATAATACTATTGCCTTGATCACAAACTTCTCTCACTCACCTAAGACTGAAGTGAACAAATATTATAAAAAGGTAGCTCCCAGCCTTCTGCTCTGTCACTTGAAAATTTTTCTTTTGTGAGTTTCCAAGGTGTCTGCACTTCAGTACAGAACTGATAATGAGAAAAACACTTGTCCTTGCTAACTAAACCGCATTCCTGTGAACAAATGAAAAACTTCAGTCTTAAGCATAACTCATTAAAGACAAGCCAATTTTAAACAGACACCTGACTAACAAAGTTATTTAAAAAATTCTAAAGAAAAATGACTGAGAGTGTTCATTCAAGCCCCTCTTATGCATCAGCTCGATTGTGAGGAAAATGCTGAGATAAAATTTATAAATAGACAGATATTTGGCTGCTCTGTGATAACATTTTTGGAAGAAGAAGGGAAAAACAAAGATTTTTCAAAAAAACTTTGGAAAAGCTTTTAAGCATGGATGGCTTTTTAAAGTACAGGCATTTTTGATTTTTTAATAATACTATTTTGGGCAGAGGTGGAACAAGCCCTGAGGTCTACCATTTCCCTTGGAAAAAAAATCTGTCTTGTTTCTAAGTGAATTTGATCACTTGCAATTTTTAGTTCGAGGAAAGAAAATGATAAATTGTGCTTTCTTCATATGAGCCCATTCTGAAAGCAAAAATTCAAATGCAAATTTGGTCCAATGCAGAAAGGTCTGGAACAGATGGCAGAAAGTCTTCTGAATGTCAGTTGAAAAGAGGCTGTCAGTGGCAGACAATGATACCTTCAGCAAATAATAAAGGAAAAACTCTACAATGAAGGAGGAGTTTAGGTAGCTTGTTAAGAGCACTTGTCAAGAAAAGAAGGGAGTGAGTGCTTCCTGGCTGAAGAAGATACGCTTCTAATGATCCAAGGAAGGGACTGGGAGCTTAGAAAGCTTGTCTGGTTTTCCCAGTCACATCATTGATCTAATAAAATACACTATCTCTGCAGAACTTGCCTTTATTATATATTTAGAAATCATAGGTTCAGTAACCTCACAACTACCATGCAAGAGACACAATTCAGCATGAGAAGAGGGGCTTCAGAAAGATGATTAGAAGTTGTCACTTCAAGGTAAGGGTTTGGGAGGCCTATGGTGGCCAGGCTGAAAAAGATGATGAAGGACAGGAATTACTTCAAGTTCAGTGTATGCGATTATCTCACACGGATGACTGGCCAGGGCTGATAACGTGCTGGCAAAACCAACATGGAAATTATTTTTAGCTTGAGTAGTGGAGGTTGGCATCTGTGGTTTTCAGTCCTCAATGAATGACCACGATTTCTGTTTAGTTAATGTCCTGTTCATTGTGCTTCCTCAGCACACTTGACCTTTGACTGAATATTAGTAGTCAGCAGAAAGAAAACCAATCACAGTAACCCTGCATCCAACCTCAGTAGAAACGGGACCTGCTAGAGGGATATAATGCTTTGAAAACTAGATTTTGTGTCTCCACCCATCTGTAAGAAGACTGAATCCTGCAAAATCAATGTCTGTTTCATGTTACGCAGGCTCTCTGGACCACAATAAGAGACATAATGAACAGAGGACACACAAGGAGAAGCCGGGCTGATGAAAGCTACCAGCCTATCAGGGCATAAAACGTGCCCAGGAGCTACTCCCCTCTGACCCTGATTCGGGATTCTGCAGGAGACTGCAGCTGCTTGTGAACAGCATGAAACTTGACAGGTCTGCTTTGAAAAAGGAGTAGAAGAAAGGCTCTTTTTCATTTGGTCATTACTCTATCTGTCGAGCTGTAAAACACCACTCCCTTAGATCACGTTTTCAATACCACACACAAAGTCATCGATAGTTCCTTTTAGTTGTTATAGGTTAAGCACAGGGAACATTCGATCTTATCTCTCAATTCTCCATCCCTTTTTGCCATTCACAGCATTAAAAAATTTAAAAGCCAGCTCAGTCTTTCTCCAGCAACTAAAAGCATGAAAACAAATCTAATTGATGATTTCAATAATACTGAAAACACTTAGGAATAAGGATGGAAAAATCTTTCATTAAGTAGAATTCTAATTAAGATAGTGATTTACATGTTAATGACCAGGTGGAAATCTTTAGGATTAGTCTTTTTTATTATTATTATTGTTATCATTCCTTTGGTCTATTTTGAATAAAAGGAGCTTTATTTATAAGTTCTATTAGCCTCTGATGTGCACACATTTAGCTATGTTTCCACTAAGCTATCCCTTTATTTCATGACATTTGCAGTCTCAGATAGAATGAGTTTCCTCTCCCTTCAGGCACACTTTTAAAGTCAAAATAAAGCACTTTAGCAGTAGTCTTTAGAATTTTAAACGTGGATCTAGGCTTTTGAAATCATACTGGATGCCATGTATGGAAAAGAGTGTTGACTATGTCTGTATCTAGTCTAGCCCAAATGGTGTGTTAAGGATGTGTTTATTGAACTTGAAATTTGCCAAAGCACAGACTGACATAGGGTCCAACACCAGGTGTCAAACAGAACAACAAGCTGTACTGCAAAGATAGAGGATGGATTTTCGTTTTCTTCTCATTTTAGTAAAAACCTCAGAGCTCTTTGACCTGGTTGAATGTTTACCTCAGAAACAGCAACTGAAAGAATTGCCAGTTTTTGCTGAAGGACATCTGAGGGGGTCAGTGAAACTCAGTCCGTCTTGGTTAACAAAATACAGATCAAATATTCAAGTCACTGTGAGGAATCTCTTCCTTGTTTTGAGGAGGACTGTTTAATGTAAAGAAAAGCTGAACGTAGGCAAACTGACCTTGTACCAATACATGATAGACCTGACATGTATTAGACCTGACCTGTCCCAGAGAACTCCTCAGACCTGACATTTTGCATCTCTACTGTCTTAGAGGCTACTTAAATCTGGCCTGTGCTCAGAGTGCTTAGAAACTCCTCCTACCCTTGTAGCAGCTGATGCTGGGGACTCTTCTAGGAAAGTACCCAATGCCATCTGGCCTGCTGGCCATCAGCCATGTAATACCTCTATGAGACCAGATGGATTAGATGGAAGCTGCTCATCTAGGCAGAGTCCTGGAACTTATGTGTACAACAGCCAAGTGCACCCTTGAGTGGTGTGCCCTAGGAGTTTATTCTGGCTTGCTGAAGAGGCAGCCCTGACAGCACACCCAGTAACACATTATACGGATGGTTGGTCAATACGACTGTGTGCTTGGCCTTACGGCCAGAAAAGTGTAAATGCAGTGACTCAGACCGCAAAGAAGGCATGCCAAATTCTTTCATTCTCCCAGCAGTTTTGGACTTGATGAAATCTCCTGGGCTGTGCCATGTAGGCAGATGAAATGATCATAATGGTAGAAAATAGATCTGGAAGGGATCCTAAAGAAGGATCTAATCCAAGGCAGGACCAACTCATGTTTCCAGTTATAAAGTTTTCACAGTCATTTTTTCAGTGCTTCACTCTTACAAATAGAAAGGCTTTACTACTGCCTAAATTCTTTGTCCCTTCTCACCATAAATGCTGCTACTCATCAGCTGACTTTTTTTTAAAAAACTCAAAGTATTTTTGATTTTCCCAAGTGGACTTTCTCTCCAACTAGGACCCTTTGGTCTAGTGACTGAACAGGGCAGGAAAGGGTAAATCCACTCCACATTTAAGAACACAAGATGGATCTCATGAGGAGGGACAAGGTGAATAACCAAAGGTCAGCTATCACTTTTTTCTGTGTCTATGCTGTAATACAGATTTCTGTGGAATCCTACTGATTACAGCCATGGCACAGAAGTCCTGCCCACACTGTACGCAGCTCTGTTGCATGCAAAAATGCTTATGGCTTGCTGGTTTTCTCCATTAGCCAGTACACCTCTGATTTGTAACTCATCTTGCAAAGGCTTTGAAATTCCTTAACTAGAAAAGGTTTTATGACCATCTTTCCCATAGTCTATGCTACTAACATGTCTAGCACAGAACTGCCTTCTAAAAATCATCCCAATGCAAATGCTTACACTTTGCATTATACTGTGAGATACTGCATAGGAAAAAAAGAGGCTATAAAGGACAAGATGTCTGATAAGTTATTAGCTTATAGGTTTTTATATTTAAATCAATGTATTTTCACTACATACATATATTTATATCTCTAAAACCGCGTATCTTTATCCCTCAGTCCAACTTCTTAAGCTGTTTCAATAAGAAGACTCAATATTACCAATATCCACAACACAGCCCACTGAAGTCTAAGAGGCAGTGAACAGCAAGTTCATGCTTAGGAAAAGGTAAAAGCCAATACCAGGCTTTATTTATCAGGATTTATTTATTTAAACTTGCAAGTCAGTAAAATATTTGGAAAAGAAAGACTATTATCACAGGGTAGAGCAGTCAGGTAAACAAATTTCACTTACATTTCCTTTAACTGACACGCCTGTCAGTGTATTCAGATTAAGTATATCAGAAGCACCTGATGTTTCGGTTGTGAATCCTCTACATAGTTTCTTGATCCTGACCTGTTTCACCCACTGCTTGTGACTCCTGATGACTCCCTTACACTCATCCAGTTGAAAATCAGTCTTGCCTGCTTTGTCAATGTATATATGCCAACCCTGCCAATGCAATTCCACCCTGTAACTGTTGTACCTTCAGTTTCAAAAGCATTAACTGCTGTCCATCGCATATGCCTGTCCCAAGTCTGGTATCACTTGCTGATCATTTTGCAGTCTACCAAAATGTGTGGTAAGTCCTCTCGTCCAATGTTATGTTTTTCAATTATCCCTTTTTTTTTTTCATTTTAAGAGTTCTAACTGCTGAAATTTGGTAAATCATAATACATTGCCAGTGAATATCCACCTCTCCCATGTGCTGGAGGAAAGTACTCTGCAGAAGAGTTACCATAACAAAATGTATATCTCTGTTTCAGAGAGTCTATTTCAGTCTGGAGTATTAGCTATCAGGGAAAGTCTGTTGCTTTCCTCTCAGTAGCAGTAGCAGCAAAATGTAGTGGACGAATATCTCATGGAGCATAATATTTAATGCAAACATAGCATGACATACTTAGAACTGACCAGAAGCAGTGGCAGCACACATTTCATTCACATTACCTCTTTATAACTTAATCCTGAAGAAACTAGTATAACAGAGTAATTGACTATCCATGACAGTGCAGTCTCAATTCACATTCAAGCTTTTGTTTAGCATTTGACATTACTCAAGACAAGTTCTCCTAGACCAGCTGGTAGTCTTAGAAGAAAAGTGAGTTCTACCTATAACCAGACGTAACGATGGGGGCACTACTATATTACTAGGTCCTTCTAACTCCATTCAACTTTGCTACCATTTGATTACTGCTTGGTGGTGAACCACTGGGCAATGCTGAGGCTGGATATATTTAAGCAGCAAACATAGGAATATGTAACTCCAAGTACCAAGCAGCTGGGCTATTCCCAAGTATAAATCCACCTACAGAAGTTGACCAATTCTCTGTACTAAGACTTCAATCAAAAAAACCTAAGATCTGTACCTATTGTAAAAGTAAATGAGTCTCAAGCAAAACTTAATCATAATTGTGCATCTGTTGTTGAGTGAAAGGAAACATATTAACCATTTTTCTTTTAGGAACAGAAACTGTACACAGAAAGCTGGGAAAATGACTATATGGAACCAGTTCCATGCCAAATTCTTCTGCTTATTTCCACTGGCATAATGGCCTTTCTGGTCAGGATGCCAAGTCTGCTATAATCAGCAGAGTTAAGGGCTTTTAGCACTTCAAAAGATTGGGCCCTAATTGCTGCAAATTTAGTTAATGTCAAGGGGGAAACACAGGCATCAGGATTTGGGCCTTTGCCCCAAAAGAGCAGTACAAATGACATCCATATTCATTAGACAGTTGACAGGAGAGTGCTGAGAACTGGGCTGTACAGCAGCCTGCCTGCAAATTTGATGAACTAAAAAAAATTAATGAGCTTTGAGTTCAAAAGGTTTCCTTTAATGTGCATCAAGCACTTTCATGAAACACAAGTAACTACACAAATTTGCTATTTAGCAATAATGGGTCATGTCAGAGCTGGATATCTCTTGATCTCCTATTGAGATGACAGCATGCACCACGCACCAGTCTTCTGCCAACATGAAATGAGTGTTAGCAGATTTACCCTTAATGAGCTCATCACACTGAAGTACCAGTTAAAGACAGTAGGTCACAGATTATGTTTGTTTAGTTGCCCTGATGTGTCTTCCTTATTAAATCAACATGTGAATGTGGTGTTCCAGATAGGAAGCACTCCCAGTCCACTGTGCCTGACCAACCTCTGCACTGACATTTACAAGCTTTCTCTTTGCCTGAACCTGGGGTAAATTGGCTCAACTCCAAGGCCTACAGTTGAAACAATTTGATCTGCGCCAGCTTTGGACCTGGCCTTGCACATGTGCATTCTCTCCTCTCACCATCTTTTCTGACCTCTTTTGCTACTGAAAAAAGTGTTAAGCAAAGTTTGGGGTAGGGGGACATTTTTCAGCCCTATTATACTGGTACTTTGAGATCATGTTCCTGTTTATGCATTTCCCTTCTCTTGCGTGTTTGTATGTGGTAGAAGCCTCAGTCATGCAATCCTTTTGGATTCAAAGATGATTACAGCATGAAAGGAAGATTAGGAATGAAGGGGACAGCCACTGCAGGGATACCACAAAATCTGCTGAAAAACCAACACTACATTCTCTTCAAGTTATATGAGAAATCTGGGATCAGCCAGTGGGTATTACTACAGCACATGATAGCATACACAGCCACATTAGCAGATATTAATGTACAGAGAACACCACAACCCTTCATTTCCTCCCCGTCACAATGAATCCATGCCTACCTTTTACTGTAATGCCTTTCTGCACTACAGAACATCCTTTACGTGAAAGTAGGGGACTTGGTAGAGGAAGATCTTCAAGACCCAGAAGCTCTGCTGCATCTTCATATTTTATTGTGTAGGGAAACTAGGTCGACTTTTTGCTCTATGACTCCATTTCTTTGTTGGAAAATGTTTAATCCCTTTCTCCTGTATGGAAAAACAGTATCCAGTGACATAGTAGGAAGAAAAGACATATGTTAAGATAAAATAACCTTATATAACCATATACATACCAGTATACTAATTTTCTTGCAGCTGCATCATCTCTCCTGCTATCTTTCTAACATCAATCTCACTTTAAATATTCTGTCTTGGATTTCATAGAAGAAGTATGCATGAACATTTAACAGCAATTGCTATTTTCACTGAAATCGATTTTGCATCATAGCCCATTTGGTACTTCAAGGCAATGCAACATTTGAAACTGCAAAAGCTTTAGTAGGGCATATAGATTACACAGTAGAATCTTCTCCTTGTCACTACGTGCTTAAATTGTGACTTTGATGATGAAGATAGCTAAAAGGGCTCCTGTTCCTCCCTTCTCATCAGTTTTGTTCATAGGCTTATTTGGGAAACCACATTACAAACCGATTTTTTGAAATAAGTCAGCTTAAAGATAACCCTTTCTCTTTTTGCTGGAGGGGCAGAATCCAGAACACAGTGGTATAACCCCACTAACAGTTGTACTGGCACAAAGAAGGGACAACATAGTGTTCCATGAGAGCACTAACAAGCAACAAGAGCAAGAGCTCCTTAAGCCATTTTCAGTGCTTGTAGTCAGTGTCTTATATAACTCTACGCTTACCCGAAAACTAGTCCTATCAATGACTAGTTCTTGCAATTCAAAGTACATAGAATCATAGAATCACCTAGGTTCGAAGGGACCTTTAAGATATCGAGTCCAACCCTCAACCTAACACTGCCAAAAACCGATAAGTTCTCTCCTCAACCTCCTTTTCTCCAGACTAAATAACCCCAGTTCCCTCAGCTGCTCCTCATAGGACTTGTTCTCTAGGCCCCTCAACAGCTTCATTGCCCTTCTCTGGACATGCTCCAGCACCTCAATGTCTTTCTTGTTGTCAGGGGACCAAAACTGAACACGATATTCAAGGCGCGGCCTCACCAGTGCCAGATACAGGGGGACGATCACTTCCCTAGTCCTGCTGGCCACACTATTCCTGGTACAGACCAGGATGCAGTTGTCCTTCTTGGCCACCTGGGCACACTGCTGGCTCATATTCAGCCGACTGTTGACTAACACCCCCAGGTCCTTTTCCAGGCAGCTTTCCAGCCACTCTTTCCCAAGCCTGTAGCGCTGCATGGGGTTGTTGTGACCCAAGTGCATATTTTGGTCAATGATCAGTTTCATGAGGGTTTGTCCCTTGTGATTCTAAAAGTATACAGGGATTTTTCATCAACTTAGACTACATTATACTCCAGAAGAGGCAATTATTTGGAACATAGGTAAAGCATAAGAAAATACTACATGGTAATGGTGTCAAAGCTGGCTTCCTTTTGAAAGCAAGGAAGTTAAGGCAGGAATGAATTGGCATTACTCGTAAATGATAAACTCCACCCCAGCAACAAAAGCATTTCACTGGTGGAAGGAGAGTAAATACACAATAGCACACCTGTGGAGCAGGTTATGCTCTTATGTCTCTACACAAGACAGAGTTCAGTAGTAGTAACAGTGGATCGATGAGAAAGCCAGTACCATGCAAGCTCTTAAGAACAAAAGCATAAACACTCTCACCTGAAAGTACAAGCTGTACATAAAAGCTGTTATGAGCACAAGCTTTTTGTCATGAGAAAGCTGTACTGGTAATACCACTTTCCAAGCGTTGCCGCTGCTTCAAACAAGATGGCTGGATCCAAAGTGTCTGTTTGCAGTCTTCACTTTAGACACAGCATGAGACTTCATTATCCACCTGCATAGTCTTCATCACGGTTATCCCTCCAAGTATTTTCCTCCTTTCCTTTCTCAAAGTTGATTGGCTCAGCTATCAGAAGTCATGTCTTTGGCAGCTATCAATTTGCTCTTATCAAAAATCCTCTGTACTTCTGCTTCAGACAGCATGGTACATGCCCTGTCATTACCTCACCTCTTTCCAGATGTCTTAGCTATTCAGTGTTTATATTTTGCTGAATTGCAGGGACTGCATTAAAACAAAAGCATCCGTTGCTTTCTTCCCCTCTGTATACTTAACAGAAATATATGTATTACTGCAGTACAAGCACGGAGGTTAAGTCTGTGTTTAACAAATAACTCTGTCAAAACTTGAGGTGTTTGTTCTGCCCTTACTCATACACAAATGAAAGGGAATTTGGCCAGTGTAGGTGTAAAAACTGAGGATTAAATTCTGCTTCATTCACTCAACGCAACGCTTGACTCTGCCAATAGTTCCATTTATTTCAAGCTATTACTCAAGGGTACAAGAATACAGGACTCTGGATGCAGAAAAAATGGCAGATCTGGTTCACAACATATGAAGTTCTATTGAGATCCATAAGAAATAAAAATTGATGAGAAATACTGAGTATTAGCTTGTCATTCATTTCATGGTTTAGCATCCCCAGATTGCCTCATATTACTTAGTTTTCGATGTATTTCTTTAAGGCAGCAACGCTTAGAAGTATTTTTGCAAACATACATCTTCCTTAGCTTTTGCATACTTGTTACTTAAATCAATATCCAAGTAATTAATCCTACAATCAAAGTCTTAGGCCTCCTTACTGTCTTTTATCTGTAAACACATCTCCTGATCCTCTCCTTTCTCTAATTGCTCTAAAGGTCTCAGGGGAGACATCATCCAGCTCCTTTCAATGCCCTTAATTTCTACTCAAACTGTGTCAGAAGTTATGTTGTTTCTCTTTACACTCAGTAATCAGCCCTCTCCAGGATACACCATCCTTTCTTCTGCTTTATTTTGTTTCTTGCTTTTGGCAGCTCCTTTATTCTGTTAAGTCCCTTGATGTTTTCCAGGCTTGTCTGTGATGCTATATGAATACTGTATATCCCTTGGAAACAAGTAACCCTTTAATTCTGTAGTTTTGTGCTATACGCTTCAAGAATTTGTCTGGAATATATTTACCTTGTACTTTGAAATCCCTCAGGTTTATAAGATACAAACTTGAACACAGAGTACAAGAACCTAAACGCAAGAAAAATTTCCTATATGTGAAGAGATCTGGACTCTGGATTGGGATTTAGAAGATCTGGGATTACCTCTTGGCTCACAAATTCTGCACATTATCATCAGTTATAGCTGTATCGTTATAAAACAGAAGTCTCTACAGGGATAATGAAGTTCTCTCTCCTCCTATCCCCTCTTCAAATCATCGCCTTGGAGATGAATTGGAGAGACTCTATATGCCCTAGGGTATAAATGTATTGGCATTATATTTTAACACCCAGATGTTTGAACACGTTAGTCCTGGTGTGCTTCAGAAAGTATAGTCTAGATCTATATATAGTCTGCATTTGCAAGTTTGCAATCTGTACTTGCAGCCTGTTAGAACTTCCTTAACCCAGTGGTGTAGGTATAACATTATTGTCTTTTTATCTCTATTCCTTGCCTTCAAGATCTCTTTTTCTTCTGCTCTTAATCTTAACTACCAAGATTATAGCTTACTCTGGGCACAAAGTGTTTAATGAGACAACAGTTAGGGTATATGTGCAAGTAACAGTAATTAGGACTATGCAAAATGTTCAAACAAATGCCTTCTATTCTGCACAAATTCAGTGACTTGTTTCAGTATGAAAAAATCCAGATGACTTTTGCCTCCTAATATTTTCAGTGCAAATTTACAGCCTTTTATGTTAAGCAGCCTTTTTGTTACGAAGATTCCTCCCCTTTGTTTAAACAGAAATGTCAGGAAAACTTTTGTTTTTTAAATTCCTCCAGTGCTGGAGCAATGCGATCCCAAAATGTTTTCAATTTGCTTTACATGTAAAATGAATCTATAAAATTATGCCCCTGTTACAACCTTCCAAGCTGACAACAGTCAACTGTTTGGGGTCATTAACAGCCACTCTATGGCATCTCTTCGGAGTTTTCCTTACACTTGCACAGTGTACTATTCAAATTCACTAAACATCCTTAGAGCTGCGCTGATACCAAAAGGATCCCTCACAGTCTAAACAGAAACTTGGTAACAAGTGCAGACTACTCTGGACAGGCCTCATGGCACCAACATGGCAGGAGACACTCAAACAGCAAATATACCTGCACTAGTGATCTCTTGGTGCAACACATTAGTATTCAAAAAAAAAAAAAAAAAGTAAAATCAAGGCCTCTATAGCCGTTTCCTGATTCTGGTAAGTGGGGTATAGGGTTGAGGCACAGATACCAAACAAGTCACCTGAGACACATCACAGGCCCTCAAGGCCTCTGGTGATTAACTCATTGCACCTGAGCCATAGGGGACTTCCTCTCGGTGCTTGCCAGACAGCCCACCACTATGCGCTCTGGTTCCAAGGTCAGACAGTGAAAGTGAGCAGCAGAATCTGAGTTACTGGAACTCATTTCACTAATCAACTTAATTAATTTAAATTGATTAATTTAATTAATTGATTGTTTTAATTAATTTAAATGTCATTAATCACTTTACTTCATTTCTCCAATAACAGAATTACTGTGGGAGCCAAAACAGCACAAAGCAAACAGAGGCAATCTGGAGATTCAAGTGAAATGTGAGCCGGTTAAGGCTAAATCAATGGTGTAAACATGACACATTACTGTATTGCAACATCAGGGCTGCCCAGTCAGAGCAGGACTGCATCCACCTTAGCTGCTTCCAACATTTTGTGAGGGGAAGTATTCTGAGGGGGCTACTCCTGGCTGCTATGCAGACACATATTATGACTGAATTTAACCAATAAACTCAAAACAAGAAATGCACATTCCAGCACAGGGTACAGCTTTGTCCTGGAAGGGAAGAAATGATACTTCCACAGGACAGTTTAGCCTACAGTGGTCCTTACTGCCACGCCTGGCCTCCCTGGCCCATCCCCATGGCCCTGCCATCCCAGGGCTGTGTCCGACCCCCATTCTCCTTGCTGGGCCTGATGCAGATTTACCAATTTGCTTTCCCAGCTTGACCCTGGACCTGTCTCTTAACCATGGACTTTCCTGATGGCCTGGGCTCTGGGCTGACCCTGGCCGCCATCCCCAGGGCTGCTGCCTAATGGCTTGTGCAGTGCCAAAGCTGAACCAGCAGAACAAGGGAGGTTACTTCAGAGCTACAGCCTCTGCCAGAGGCTGATCAGGACAGTCCCAGCTTGCCTAGGGTGGAACCCCACTGTCCTGGAGTGGTGGGATGATGGTTTCTCCGGGAGGCTTCAAGAGCCTGTGGTGGGTACAGCCCGTGTCCCACCACAGTGTGGTGCAGAGCAGCAGCCCCAGACACCTGCCAGGACCCAGCTCCAGCGGTCTTGTTACGAGTCAAACCGGGGGTGTGCAGGTGGCAAAAAGCCAGGGTGATACCTGGACATGGTCAAATTAGGGGGCACTGGGGATATGCTGAGACTTCATAATCCAGTTTTATAACACATCAGGGTGTTTCTCCTTTAACGAGTCCATATAGGTTTTCCCATTCCTAGTCTTCCAGTGATGACGTGACACTTACTTGTTTGCTGATGTGGACTTTTGGGATCCCAGCAAATCCAGGCCCAGACTGTAGATTTAAACTCAGATTTTGGGCAGGCTGGTTTGTTTGTTTTCTCTAATAGGATGCCATCCCCATCAATATTTGCTGAGCTTCCTTCTTCTTCTCACCTGTCATCTGAGTAACACGACTGCAAACCCGTGGTTATGATATAGGGGATACTGTTGCTCTGCCATTGACTGAGAGATCACAGGCAACAAAGCTCTATGCCTTCAGATACTCTGGTTCCGTAAGAGCTGCACATTCACATTATTTGTTTCAGCTTATTTCTGTGACCTGGTCTGTGCTCCTCTGTTACTTCCACCACCCTATAGTGACTAGAGCTGCTTGTTTAGTTCTGCCATAATCTCCTTCACATGTTCTACTTCAGTCTCCATTCTAGGGAACGAACTGCTGGACCCGGTTTTTAGGATACCAGTATGCCCATTTAAATCCTTCTAAAAGATGTATGGACCATATCTGCCAAAGCAACTCGGTGACTGAGTTGATTTAAAGTCCAAGTCTCAGCACAGAGTTGTTCCATCTCTCTCTCTACAAAAGTAATTGTCTACTAAAATACAACTGGATTTTTTCAATACATTATACTCTTTTCTCCTACTCCCCCCACACCTCTGTCTTCTAATTACCATTACTAAACTAATCATGTCATCTTAATGTCTTGTGGATACCATCAAAACCCATTAATAAGTCATCTCAGAAGTCAGGTAGTCTGAACATATAAAAAGAGCAGATCTCTTAGGATGATTCTATCATTCTTCAGTATAGAATTATGCTTTAAAGCTTTGGACACAGATACAGGGTTGGTTTTTTTCTAAAGCAGATAGCCACAAATGTCACGTTAAATACTTACACAGGACTGTGGTTTCCATGTAATTTTTCATTCATTTGGATCGAGTTTCACTCCTGCCTTGTGGGTCAAAAATAGTCCAGCAGCTATACTACTCTGAAAAGTGGAGTTGTTGATTCTTGTGTGGCCTGTATCCTATACCCTCACACTAACTAATCATTTCAATGTCTACATGGTAGGTTTTTGCACTTCAGTGAAGCATACAAAACAGAACCTTATTACTGTGTAATCTAATTTGATAGTTCCACAGAAAATAATAGCTGAAGCATTTTTTATCCCTCCTTCCCTTCCCCCTCCCCCCTTATTTTGATCGAAACTACACCACTTGGTTTAACTTGAGATTTGATGGGGGATAGCCAGCTGGAAATATATATTTGGATTTTCTTTAATTGTAACTAATCTTAGAAACTGTTCAGAGTCATACCTGTCAGAAATGGAAATGTATCTCAATCACTCCACAGTTAAAAGAAGGTTAAAATTTGGATGCAAAAACCAAGGAACAGCTTTAGCACCTAGGTAAGTCCCAGGCTTGGTTAGTCAACACTTCTGTACATAGCATTAGTGATCTTTGCAACACTGTCTTCTGTCTCTTTAAAAGGATGATGAAATTGCAGTTGACAAAGTACACAGGTAGTGGGAGCTTTAAGTCTCACTTGTAACAAAACTGAAGTCAAAGGACTGAGATACTTAACTTTGAAGACATCAAACTCTCTGTTCAGATGTGATTCTGAACAGTGCATGTTGCCAGCGGCTAGAGCAAACTGTGTGAAGAAAGCGAGGAGCAGCTTCAAGCTCCCAGGAGGGCTTAAATTCTCCAGAACTGCAGAAAACTGGAAAATATCCAAACAGCTTTGTCTGTTGTACCTGTGAGGAATACATGATAATAAAAACCAACGTTCTACATATCTTGTGCTTGACAACAAGTGATCCTCGAGTCATTTGATGTGGTTTAGCAGCTTCAGTTAACTCAAGCTAAGTAGGCTATATATTAAATCCTAATACCGAAACATGACTTCCAGACAAAATAAAACACAGGCTACAAAAATTGCATGAGACTACAGGAGATTTTGCACCTGAGAGGAAGCCAAGGAATGGATCTTGTTATTTCTGGGATTCAACACTAAGGAAAGATCAGCTCACAATAGTGATCACGCACAGACGCCATCCCAAACAAGGCACAATCAACCATTGACAAAGAAATTGGAAATTATCCAGCCCAGATAGCCACCCAGCCCCATAATAAAGTGTTTTAGGCTACAGTAGTGTTCTGGCAATGTAGATATGAAAAGAACTTTGAAACAAAGACCAAGTGAGAGGCTGAGGAAGCACAGCACAATGGACGGCACACATTACTTGCAAAGACCAAGGTTTTCTTTTCCATCAGAGAAAAGACTATTCCTTTTAGGACTGAACGACTGTTAAATTGTCTGTCTCACTGGAAAGTAGAAATCCAAAACAATTAAGAAAAAATCTCAGGATGTTTCTATGAAACATAAGCAGTCTTACAAATCCAGCCTTTGTTAAAGAATTAGTATTTTTTCATGTGCTTAATAATCAAGCTCTTGTTAAAAATCTCCACTGAAATTCTCTAAGTCTTTGAAGGAATGATATCTGGGAGGCAAATACAGGTGCATAATAAAAAAAAATTACCTTGATTATTATATCTTGAAACATTATATAAAAGAATTATCTAGATTATTATATCTTGAAACATTCCATGCAATCCATCTCAATGAATAATATAACCTCTAAGTTAACAGCATACTGGTAGCATCTTTAAGGAACCAGGTGAAGAATCTACCAACACAGCTGAAAAATTGTGTGGTGTGTCTCATCAGGATTGCTTATGAATATTTATGTCACATATTTAGACTAACATAAAAGGCCACTGTCAAGCAGAAATCATGAGTCAGATCCCAAGAGCCCATTCAAAGTTCCAGACTGCTTTTTCATCTTTGATGCTGTTTACTTTGCACCTTTCAGTCATCTTGAAATACAACACTAGGCTCATCTTGCTCTGCCCACAGTACAGATGGCCAGAATCTGCACCTAAAATTTAAATTACATTTGGTAGACATGGAATGGATTAGAGGTGATTAGGGCCTCCTTTTGCTGCAGTAATTATAATTCTGACATGCTAGAAAAGTCTATGGCTTTTAAAGTCATTTTTATTTCTAAGGGAAAATAAGTCCCACCCAATGATTTACTGATTTCTCAAACGCTTCCATGTTGACTTACCCTATTTTACAGCAATCACCAAAAAAAAAAAAAAAAGAAAAGCATATGTCCATCCAGTACTGAAGCATGCCCCAGAGATACTTGGCAGGAAAGATACTTGTGCAGCCATGTACAGCTGCAGGGAATCAAGCTGGGTATATTGCAAGTCAGGAGATAACCCCACTGACATCATTAAAAAACCAAACCCTTTCCCCCTACCTGGGAAAAAATAATTCTGGAGCAGGGATGAAAAGTTTAGAGACAGATCAACAGGACAAAACCAGTCCTTACTGCTCTAGAGGGAGCAACTTAAAGGAACTCCTGTATGGGTACAGGGAATCATTGACAAAACTTCTATTACTACCTCATTGAAAGCCCTGCTTATGACAAAAGATTGCCAGCTGGTCCTCTTCATCTGATGAATAATGCAGTGGCAAGTAGCAGGAATATCCAATCAGAGGATCATATGGATACTGTTTTGATCAGGACAGCAAACACACACCAGCCGGTCTCCATGGAGGGACTCCCTGACATTGTTGTTTCATAAGTTGATAGCTGCTGGCTGCCTTTCCATCCTCTGCTTTACCTTCTACCATTATCTTTACAAAAAAAAAGGTTAGCGCCTCTCTTCCCTTCTCCTTTTTGTTACAATGATAGAGGTTAAGTACAGATAAGAAAGACAATTAAAATGGATCTGTCACGCATTTGTTATTCTGATATGTCATGCTGTATCCCTTCTCTGCAGTAAGCTGACACTCTACCTCAGTAATTGAAATTCTTCACTGTAGACAGCTCATAACTAATATGGTGATTTTCATTACACGTTCCTCTCAATATCGCAAAGATGAATGCATATTAAACTAGAAAAACTGGCAGGTACTTGGGTCTGGAGAAAACCATTGCTTGCTTAATTCAGCTCTATCATGGCCACGTGGCAATAACAGTCACTAGCATTATAAAAAATAATAAGGAACCAAGGCCCAAATCCAATCAAAGTAACTGCCATGTCTCCCAGGCACCTTCTGGCCAAAGTACTTCTGAGCAATCTCTCTTTAAATCACAGCACATGATTTTACCTGTCCCTGACAAAAGACACTTTGTGCCACTCAGTTTCCCCACAGGATCAGCCAGTAAACAAGTTCAAATGAAACCTAAATCTGCTCCCATTATTCCATGCAATTTGGAAAGCCATGGAGTACCCTTCAGGTGGAGACCAAAACTTGTGAGGTAAAGAAGTTGCTCCACCATGATTCAAGCCTTGTCTAGACAGGCATTCAGAAAAGAAATTATAGTGAATAAAAAGGTGGTAGAGCAATGAAGGGGGATGTTGCATCCCATCTAAGCATCTGTCATAAGTGCTGTTATGGGTTGTTCACACTATATTTGTGTTTCCCTGATGAAGCACAAAGAGAAGCAGAAAGGGTAGTGTTTAGGATAGTAGTTGTTCCAATGTGAGAGACTATGCACAAATGCAATGTCCCAGTCAATTTGCAGCTCCCACCTCTTCAGAATCACAGTGAAAGTGTCTCTACTGTCATTTCCATGTGCCAAAAATGATCACTCACTTGGCTTTCCTGAAAAACTTATTATGAAACACCATTATGGTGGCTGAGCCCAAATAGAATCGGGGAAGGACCAAAAGGGAAGAAATGTACAGTTATGTGTTTAGGATTCAGTGTTGCTATAAATCTTCCTAACTTAAATTGCTTTTCTGAGCAAACTTTGAAAATCCAACATCCGAAATTCAAATGCTGAAATTCTACTTCATTACTCACATTTCTTTTTTCCTAATAATGACATGGAAGGAAAGCAGCACCCTATAAATCAGCTGCAATGCCAAAAAAATATGGAACAACTGTTGGCATTTTCACATTTCATTGATGTATAATTATGTGAAATGAAATTACAAATGCTTTCATGCAAAGCTCCACAAGGGAGAAACGGCATATAGATATATCTAAGACCATCTTCTAAGTTACTGAACAGCCTCATTGGTTCAAGAACAGACTTCTTTATGATCCGGTTTTGATTCACAAACAGAAAAACAAAGAGATTGGTTTTGTTTGTATTTTTGCTGAGTGTTTTTTACTGTATATGAACTTGATGTAATTTCTTTGCCAAAACCCAGTTATGAAGAAAGGCAGCTGCTGAACAAGCAGTGTAGAACAGCTAGAACTTACAGAGAGGAACAAATCTGAGCCAGGTTTGTTATCTAAACTATTTTGCACGGTTCTGTAAAAATACACTGCACAACAGTGAGTTCTGTTCTCTGAGCCACTGTAAAGATGATGCCAACAATACCATTTTCAATCTTTTTATCTATGAATGATTTAGTTCTGTGGATTAACAACCCTAGAAAGCAACAGCTTCTGTACACTGCAGAGTAAACATCACCAGCCAAATGCAATGTGGGGGCATCTCTTTGCCGGCCTGCGAGCATGCACTGATTCCTACTTGGAGATACCATTACACGCCAATAAACAAAATAATCTCTTGGGGTTAATGTAAACATTTCTTTCATAATACTCAAACGGAAATGATCCATTTGATCCCTCCTAGCACTTATATTGATCTAAACAGATAACCCAGAGGGAAAAAGTTGCATAAATCTCAGACACAGACCTGTCTATTTTTCAGCCAAAAGCACTCTGACATAATAGCATGGAGTGTTTTTCTGTATTTCATGATGAAACGTGCTGTGCTTCTCTTGGCAAATGATGGCTTATACCCATCTGGCAAAACATGAATCGCAGTCAGAAACATAGCCTAACTCTCGTTACGAATTTAGGACAAGTGAAAGCTACAGAATTAAATGAAGTTTTCAGATTTCCCCTGGTTGATCTGGTCTCAGGGTGTAAGTTCAAGCCCGTGTTTACTATAGGTTGGTTTAAACACTACTAGTAAACATTGTGGCATTCCTGAGTTTAAGCAGTTAGTAGAGATGAGTGACCACAGGAAGCAGAATAGAGAAATCAGTGCCTCTGAGCAGAAGCCCTCATTTGTTTTTTTAAAGCCAAACCTGGCCATAGAATAATAGAATAATGTTTCCATGTTACGTATGGGTTTTATGGCTTGCAATTAGATCCAAATGTGAAAATCAATTAGTTTAAATGAAGAGAAACTGTGCAGGTTCCCACTGGCTTTTTCATAAGGGTTTAACCAGAAAGAGTTAGATGCCACAACACACATCTGAGAAAAGTAACAGCTGACCGGTATCTTCTTCAGCTATTCAAGCATGTAATGGGTTCATGATATGTTTTTAAAGACTTAAATCCCATAAAAATAGAGATCTTTTTCCCTCTATGCTATCTCTCTGGTTATTTCCATAAATGATGATATAGCAAAACCTGCTTTTATTTGCCACTAGAGGTGGCAGGCTGATTTATACCAGAGAAAGATCTGGCTTTATCCACTAAATTTATCCCCTGAGTAACATCACAGACTTTGTAAACATTTTATTAAGGAAAAAATTGGCCTATCACCATACTAGATCATTTGCTTGGTGTCTTAAATACAAATTTAATTTTAATTGTAAAACTATGATATTCATGCAAAAGCCAATAGGCTATTATTGGCCTGCATATGCACTATCACATATATTTAAATTTAAAAAAGTATTCTTCATTCAAGAAGTGAAAGGAAATATAGGTGTTAAAAATACTTTTTGTTTGGGTTATGTGTATTGGCACCACTCAACAATGACATATAGTCAAACAGCATTTATTACACAGTAATTATACATTCATAAATGTTTTCAGAGTGTTTTGGAGAGGATGTCTTGCTCCTATTTAGAGCAGAAACTAATACTTTGAACAACAGCAGGGGATGCAACAAAAGAAAAGGGAACTGGAGCATGCTAGTCAAGTTCTGAACTTCCTTGATTGGAAGACTCAGCTTGAAAGTATATTCTACCCTTACCCCTGTACAAATGGAACTAACACTGAATACAGTTTGACAGCCAGTAATCTTTTAAAGAAATAAGACTGAAACCTAAAATGAAATACAGAGGCAATTTACCTTTGCTTATTTAATAGGATATTTCCTCCAACTTAAAGTAAGCTCTAAATGATAACAGTATTAAGCCAATTTAAAAAGGATCAGGACTGAGTCTTCAAAGTCTAAAATCAATAATTTGGAAGCCCAAAAGAATTCTGTGTATCACAACAGGAAGAGAAAGTTTGGTGCGGTCAGGAGTCATAGACTGGAGATCATAGAATCTTAGAATCGTCTAGGTGAGAAGGAACCATTAAGATGATCGAGTCCAACCATCAACCTAACACTGCCAAAACCACCACTAAATCATGTCCCTAAGCACCATGTCTACACATCTTTTAAATACCTCCGGGGAGGGTGACTCAACCACTTCCCTGGGCAGCCAGTCTCAGTGCTTGATAACCCTTTCAGTGAGGAAATTTTTCCTAATATCCGATCTAAACCTCTCCTGGTGCAACTTGAGGCCATTTCTTCTTGTCCTATCACTTGTTACTTGGGAGAAGAGACCGATCCCCACCTCTCTACAGCCTGCTTTCAAGTAGTTGTAGAGAGCGATAAGGTCTCCCCTCAGCCTCCTTTTCTCCAGACTAAATAACCCCAGTTCCCTCAGCCGCTCCTCATAGGACTTGTTCTCTAGGCCCCTCAACAGCTTCATTGCCCTTCTCTGGACATGCTCCAGCACCTCAATGTCTTTCTTGTTGTCAGGGGACCAAAACTGAACACAATATTCAAGGCGCGGCCTCACCAGTGCCAGATACAGGGGGACAATCACTTCCCTAGTCCTGCTGGCCATACTATTCCTGGTACAGACCAGGATGCAGTTGTCCTTCTTGGCCACCTGGGCACACTGCTGGCTCATGTTCAGCCGACTGTCCACCAGGACCCCCAGGTCCTTTTCTGCCAGGCAGCTTTCCAGCCACTCTTCCCCAAGCCTGTAGCGCTGCCTGGGGTTGTTGTGACCCAAGTGCAGGATACAGTGATGTTCAGAAGCTAACCAGTGAGAAATAAACATGAATCATTATATATACAGGCTGAACTAAATTTACAAAGCTAAAATTCAGCAGAAAAACATTCATAGCCTTGAACAGAAAAAGAGGTTTGACTCCATGGGGCTTTGGCATTGGGACTTTTACACTCAGATGGACTGCAATCTGTAGGTCCAGAGAAGTTAAGCTTATTCTTTACTTACTCAACTGGGTCTTCGAGGTAGAAAAAGTTAAATGAGAAGGTTCCTGCTTTCTTGTTAAGGGTGGACTCACTTTTTTTCCCACAACAGGATTAAGCTCATAGCTTAATCATGCTGTCCATACAGAAGTCCAAAAAGAGGTGAACTTATATGTGGATGTTCAATAATTAATGCTTCAATTTTACGTTTTTTCGATGAAATGGCTTATGCTTCGTTTGAATATATTATTGCCATTGTTCTTACTTACCCATGTGTTATTTGCACTGTGACAGGTTTAATTCTAAATTCATGCGTTTCCTAGGATTTTCTAACAATTTTATTCTCCATGCTCAAGGGATGTATTTCTGAGAGTTTTGAAGTCTATTAAAACCAAAATAATTGGTTACTTTTAATATTAAAGTGTGCCTGTAGATATAATCTAGTACAAGGTCCAAACCCCTAGGAATCGTACAAAGAAAAAAATTTACAGACTGCTAAAATCTTCTGATCCCCTCCAAGCTTTATAAAACAAAGCTTTACAAAAGCATCTTAGTATATGCAACAACTAGCTGAACTTTCTTAATGTTTTGCCTGGAGCTTAAAAAAAAAAGAAAGCTACAATTTTGCTTTACAGGGTACTTTTTCCATCTGCAGGTGAAGGACAGCAAAGCTACCCAGGGGAGGAAGGAGGGGGTCACTGACTAGTCATAGCAAAATTACATCCTTTTAAAGGACTTGTCTTCAGCAAAAGAAGCCTAAAAGATAGATAGGAGCAAACAAAGCTGTTTCAATGTAAAGAGCTCCATTAAATGCTTGAATGGCCCTTACTAATGAATAAAGCTCTCTGGGATGGAGCAGTGAGTCAGGTGCTAGGCTGAGGGGCAGTCAGTGGAATGCAATTGCCAGTTAGGTTGCCTTTTTCTGCCGGTTCAAGATAATCACTTCAGTGTCCATAATGCATCTTTGTGGCAGTTATTGCCACAAATCAAGAGTTTTAAAGCCTGTAGCAACAGCTAAAATTGTTCAGTTTGGAGACAGGATGGAGAACACTGAGGAAATATAAATAGCAGAACAGAGGCAATTCACTTCTTTTACAGTCTTTGTGAGAAACAAATGGGCTGACCTGGATTAACGAAGCTAATAATATTACACAGTGCTTCGTCCTTCTCCTGTAGTTTCCATCTGAGCCTCTCAGCATTTGCTTGAGGGAGGGAAGCATTTATTTCCCTTTTGTGTTTGGGGACCTAAAGAACAAGAAATGAAGGTGATTTGTCCAAAGCTGCACAAGTTTCAAAATGAGCTGAACATATAACCCCCAAATCTGGGTTCCCTTTCTCTGATTTCACCAGCACCTGCAGAAAGGTAACACTAGATACCAAAGTTTTTCCATACCATATGGATTGTTCGAACAAGGGTTAAAAAAAGGGTGATGGTTTTAAGCAAAAAAAGAAAACCAACCACAATAACTTGTGAGAAAGGTAGTGTCAAAGAATTTGTATGCACTCAATAAAACTAAATGAAACCTTTAACTTCATATTGACATTGATATGTAGAAGATGGATTTATTTGGGCACTTTTGGTGTTGTTTTGTGAAGTTTTTAATTGTTTAAATCAAATAAATTAATCTGTTTTTTCTACTGAATCAAAATGACAAGTACTTCTTAATTAAAATCATACCTGGTGCATAAAACTCACAATTTTTACATTTCCTGCCACAAAAAAAACCCTCAGTACCTCTCAGAAAGGTATGCTTTTGTATAAAAAATTGATTCAATTACAAACCTTTCTTTCAATAAGAAAATTTGCAGCAGGGAAACTAACAGTGACTTGTACCATTTCCTCTTTTGTTTATATCCATGCTATCAGTAACCTGGCTACTTACTAAAAGCACTTTGACAATCAAGTCCAGCAAACAATCTCATCCTAGCTTTGAATATGAGCGCGCTATAGAGTGAGACTGAGACTGAGAATCCTTGTCATATACTTAGTAATTTCAAGAATTAATTCATCTGCTAAAAAACTCTCCAGAACACAGCTCCCACTGAAGCAAAGCATCCCTCATTCTACCTTTATGTCCATCCTGTTCACAAAGCCAGAGAAGCAACAATGGTGAACTCAAAGTCACAGGACTTGCCTGACTTTCAAATACACAAATGCAGAATGTTTTTCCATTGGGTTTGCTAAGGTTCTTAAAACCTCTGCCCCAATACGTAGTTTTCTTTTGAAATCAGTTTAAAGCTAGCTGTTCATAATTTCATATTTTGCTTTCTTAGCCTAAATTAATTTGAATTTGTGCGGATTAAAATGAAAGGCAAAAGTGTCTGGTAACTCCTGGTAACAACATCAAGCAGGATTTAAATTCTGGCAGCAGGTTAATTTGTTGAGAATCAATTCATACTTTCTTTTTTTTTTTTTTTTTTTTTTTTTTTTTTTTTATGTTAATATGGCTCAATTACTGCTTCTTGAGGAGAGGAAACAATTCCACTCCTCTAATATACATTAAGAGAAGAAGTGTAGGATAAGAACTTATATTCTATCCCAGATCTTCTCTTACAATTTAGGATAGACAATTTTACCCTGTATTTCCATTTTTTTGTCTCCAAAATGCAAATAATAAATGTGACTATGTACCTTGCATACATTTATTAGAATGTGACATGCTTTGGCGAATTTTACTGTAAGAATCTATCATTAATATACACTTCACCCTTCTAAATCCTGTTGACCATTTATTTTATTGCTGCAGAAGAGCTTGTATGCATTGGTATAAATTCTCTCTGACATGTGTACATCCCTACTGTGCCTGATCAGATCACTGTACCTGTGTGCTTTGTTGATACTTACCATTGTATCAACAATTCAGTTAATCTGGATAGTTTTTAAAACCACCATTTTCTCATCAGCCATTATTCTCCTCTTAGCTGGCACCCTGCTGTGTTACCGCTAATTACTGGTCTTCTGACTTGGCACCTCAGTACCTTTCAGACGTGATGGAACATTAGCTGTTCCACGTTTCCTTTCAAAGCACAAGGTGGCTATTTCATCACTGGAATCTTTGAATGTTCTTAAAAGTAAATAATATCCTTCACCCTTAGAAATGGAGGAAGTATGGCAATGATTCACAGTGTGGGATTTTTAAACACTTTATTTTCATCTTACTTGAAGTATTTTATGCCTTTGAAATAAAGAAGCTAACATGAGATGAATTGCTTTTCTGCCTAACAGCAGTGTGTCTTGCATTAATGATCAATCACACCTACATCCAAGAACAGATTTCTGCTAAGAAAAGTAATAGGATTTAAACTTGAAATTATGCTGAATGGAATTGTAGCACTTTTGCACCTCTTTTCACTTATATGAGAAGATCTCGCAACTGGTATGATAATTCTATATTTAACACAAAGCAGCATTTGTTAGGTTCATGGTTGGACTCGATGATCTTAAAGGTCTTTTCCAAACTACATGATTCTATGATTCTATGATTTTTCCAAGAAAAAATGTCATGTGATATTTTTCAAACGTGTGACCAGCTAATCCTTACTGGGCATCAATCAGGGAACTCAAGAAACTGAGCTTTGGGGCTTTTGCGTTCAGTTTTTCCTCAGACTTACATCAATTTCCTCATGTCACATAGTCTTTGCTTCTTTTCTCCTCTGCAGAAAGAGGACACTACTTTATCTTTGTCAACACAGTGTTGCAAAGTCTACTCAATAGTATTGGTAAATCACTCCTGGTATCTTCAAGTGCAAGGCACTCAAATTACTTTGGCCAGTAGTTTGCTATTACACAGAAGAAATGTACACTGCACTTCCAGCTAGCCTTTAAGATATACAGACTGCAGTGATTTTTTTCCCCCCACTGAATCATTACGCGTAATCCAGGCTTAAAATTTTTGGAACAGTCTGTCTTTCGTTCTCTAAACAAAGTTGAGTCTTTGTTTCCTTTTTGATGCAACAATACTTGTCTCTTGTTCCACAATAATTTGAAAAAAAGCTGAAGATAGGTTTCCCTGAGAAGGTAAGGACACAGAGAAAAATTATAAAAATGAGTATAGAACCAGGGGAAAGAAAAGGTTTTCAGTGCAATCTTAAATGAAACTAAACATATTAACCACCTTTGTCACTAAAATAATGAGTAACTTGATTGTTTCCACACAGATTCCTATAGGAAGATGTACTTTCTACTATAGGATTCTTTCAGCCTAATTCAGAAAGACAAATCAGGAAGCAATTCCTGCAAATTAAAATCAAACTAAAATTAATACAATAAGGAGCATTTTTAAATAGTGCAGGTGGAAAAAAAAAACTTCAAACAAACTACCCAAAGAAGTAGCAGATTGCCAGTTTCTTGATAAACATTTTTTTGAGTCAAGGTGCTAGATTCAACACATGAAAAACCGCATGAGTCTAACTGGCCCATGATATGCACAAGGCTAGACTGAATGATCCTTCCTGGCCAAAGAAAACTATGTGTACTCCTTATCTCCAGCATTATGCATGGATTCAGTGGCAACACCCTTCCTAAAAACTCACCTGAGAAGACATGGCTCCCTTGTCTTTTAATGAAATTCTTAGCTCAGAAAAAGATACAACACAGATTTTCACAATGACAGACCACTTAAATGACTGCATTGTGATTCCATGGCTTGTGGAGCATCCCTTGAAAAAGGCCACCTCCTATTTCCATGCTATCAACTTCATAACATAATCTTTACCCAGACAAAACTCAGCTGTTCTCATGGAATAAGGCCTGCGCAGGGAAAATGACGCATGGCCCTTCTGTGAACAAATGAACATCTACATTTCTTTCCTGAAATAGCAGGCTGCACCTTATAAACTGGATTCATTATTAGCCAAGTTGACAGTGCTGCCTACCATTATAATGAAAATTGTCTGGCAGCCTTAGAAGTTATGATGTCATGCCATTTACACAGTTTGAATTTAAGTTTGTATGCCAGCTATCTGCCAGGCTGATGACCATTACCACTGTTTAACAAACGAAAAGATAACCAAAGGTTGTTTCTGAGAATGCAGCCACAGGAAAATATTTAGTTCTATTAAAATATTATTGAGACTTTATTTTCTTTGAAATGCATTATTGCCTTCCTGCTTTGAATCAGGCATTGAAGTTTGCCAGGGAAGCCAGGGGATTTCTTTTGCAACCAGAGAGGTGGCCTTTATGGACCATATGAGAACTTCTCATTTAACCAATAAGTCTTTGAAAAACTGCAGCTGTTATGCTCAGCAGAGGCATATTTTAGCAACCTGAAAGTTTCAAAGGCCCTAGCTCTAATGAAAATTTTCCATCCTCTTGGAAGCTCTTGTGCTAAGAATCTCTACACTGTTCACACACATCAACACTGGTTTTTAGTGGGTTTTCAAGAAGGAGTGTTTAGACTGCACACTATATCCAGAATATACCTGATGAGGGTGTTTCCATGTGTTCATTCTCCACTACCTTTGTAATCTTTCAGTGATGTGTTTGGACAGATTTAGATTCTGCTCCTTTTTCCTCTAGTCACACTGGTGAAGTAAGATGCTACTTCATGCCAGAAACATCCAGGGTTCCTGAAAGATAAAAAATCTTGACTTAGAAAGTTGTTAACAAATCAAACAGCCTAGGAACTTGATGCTCCCACAGTTAGTTACCCCTGGAATAAGGAAGAAGAGAGGAGTTTAGGGACACTTGAGGAACCACTGAAGAGATAAAAAACCAGATATGTCAACGTTTTATTTACCTTCTTACAAAATGAACTATTTTCAGCAGTTACAGATGACTCCAAATATTGGCTCTGAGAATGATTTTGTCCATTATTTTCCTTTCTTTACTCCTCTCCTCTCCTTCTAGGTTGATGTCCTTAAATGGACAAACCAGAATAGCTTGGGTTCTGAGATCTGATTCTACCTGAGTTTCAGCAACGGAAGTGAAATGATTTTGGCACTCATAAAATGATTTTGTTGCACTCAAAACAGTGTCACAGATTCACCATAGACACATTCCAGGTTTCTGGTACAGAGAGACAAAGTAAGCATGTATCTTAATCCTGGGAAAGAGCCACAGTAAAATCAGTTCCTTGGGTAATTATTGTGGCAGTCAGCCAAAGCAACAGCAGATCCATCTCAGTACAACTCAGACAATTGTCTGTTTGGGGACAGCCCATTTTAGGTTCAAATCCAGTCCTGACTCATGCTTAGATTTTAAACAAACACCCTTAAAGATACAAGAGTGTACAGATGTAAATTTTATTTTTGCAATCACCTTTCTTTTGTCTTGTCAGAGCCTACAAGTGTGACATATTGTGAACCAAACTGCTTCTTTAGAAGGTGAACTCTGCAGTCCTTTTGAAGGTAGCATTTCTGTTAATCTCAGTGGGAGATTCACCCAGCATGATTGCCTCCATTAATTCCTTCTAGTTACGCGTTCATGGTCTTTCACTGAGATCAGTGAACCTACCCTAGTTCATACTGATACCACAGAGAATCAAGTCCAAAAAGAATTCAGGCTTTTGTGGCACCAGAAGGGAGGCAGGAACACTCCAGACAACTGAGGTGGAGGATGAATAGCAAGGAGACTAGAAAATGATGTGGGCAGTACAGTTCCGAACAGCCCTTGGAGATCAGAAAGGAGGAAGAGGACAAGGTGGTGGGAGAGGGATAAAAAGTGACAAATATTCAACTTTATTGCAAACATTGACTGGAAGATAATGAATTCTGGATCCGGTTACTGAAATTCATACTATCTTTGTTTAGGCAATGAAGAAATGAGTAATTCATAATGTATTTCAAAGTTCAAAACTGCCAGCTCTTCCCCAGAGGTAGTTGTTGGAGAGGTAACAGTGAACTAACAAGAGGACAAGTCATCACAGCCCCTTACAAAGCTTCATTCTCATCACTTCCAAGATTTTCGCAGCGGTACAGTCAGAAAGAGACCTGAGACATGGCTGAGTCCTGCCCCACATACACTTATTCCAGCTCTGCTTTCATGCAAGTGCATAGAAGTCAACTAGGACATTGACGTCGGGGAGCAACGATACAATAGTGTTTACAAAGCATTCAGAGGTAAGTTTATGGGAGGTGGGAAGATGAACTAGGTTAGACTCAGAACAGAGGGACACCAGCCTAGGAGTTTTGACCCTCCAAACCGATGTGTCAATCTTAGACTCAAACCATGCAAACGAGTGTGAGCATAGAAATAGAGTTCTCCAGAAAAAACACTAGCTTAGCCACAAAAAACATAAATTAATGAACAGCTTCAGAAGTAAGAGCCTCCACTTCCTGGAAACTCTTTATCCATTACAGCGAAAAAAAATCTCACTGAAGGCTCCAAAATTTTCCAGAATGTCATGGTTTGGGCTGGCCACAGAATCATTGTGGGATTTACCCAAGATCAGAATATAAGTGCCAGGTTACTCCAGAGAAAAATTATCTCAGCAATATTTTGGGCTAGACCTAATAGCATAGACGACTGGATAAGAATGAAACTTCCGGCAAAATCTTTTGATAAGTCAGAGAGGGAGAAGTTCAGATGTGATCTAGCATCCAATAATCCACTTCTTTTTCATAAAGAAGGAAGGATATAAAGTTGGGTAGAAGAAGGCAAAATCCTGTATTAAGTAACTGATCGATTTCTCTTGTATAAGAATGTCTACACCAAGATTTCTTCTTGCATTTAATTGCCATCACATGGGACGTACAGGATGACCAGATGATCAGGCCCAGTGAGCACATGTTTATGAAAGCCAGGTCCTGCTTGACTAATCTGATCTCCTTCTATGACAACATGACCTGCTTAGTTGATGAGAGAAAGGCTGTGGATGTTGTCTACCTAGACTTTAACAAAGTCTTTGACACCGATTCCCACAGCTTTCTCTTGGAGAAACTGGCTACTCATGGCTTGGACAGGCGTACTTTTAGCTGGATAAAAAAACTGGCTGGGTGGCCAGGCCCAAAGAGTTGTGCTGAATGGAGTTAAATCCAGTTGGCAGCCAGTCACAAGTGGTGTTCCCCAGGACTCAACATTGGGGCCAGTTTTGTTTAATAACTTTATCAATTGCATGGATGAGGGGATCAAGCACACCCTCGGTAAGTATGCAGATGTCACCAAGTCGCGTGGCAGTGTTGATCTGCTTGAGGCTAGAAAAACTCTTAAGAGGGATCTGGATGGGCTGGATGGATAGGCCAAGGCCAACTGTATGAGAGTCAACAAGGCCAAGCGCTAGGTCCTGCACTTGGATCACAACCCCAGGCAGCGCTACAGGCTTGGGGAAGAGTGGCTGGAAAGCTGCCTGGCAGAAAAGGATCTGGGGGTCCTGGTGGACAGTCGGCTGAACATGAGCCAGCAGTGTGCCCAGGTGGCCAAGAAGGACAACTGCATCCTGGTCTGTACCAGGAATAGTATGGCCAGCAGGACTAGGGAAGTGATTGTCCCCCTGTATCTGGCACTGGTGAGGCCGCGCCTTGAATATTGTGTTCAGTTTTGGTCCCCTGACAACAAGAAAGACATTGAGGTGCTGGAGCATGTCCAGAGAAGGGCAATGAAGCTGTTGAGGGGCCTAGAGAACAAGTCCTATGAGGAGCGGCTGAGGGAACTGGGGTTATTTAGTCTGGAGAAAAGGAGGCTGAGGGGAGACCTTATCGCTCTCTACAACTACTTGAAAGCAGGCTGTAGAGAGGTGGGGATCGGTCTCTTCTCCCAAGTAACAAGTGATAGGACAAGAAGAAATGGCCTCAAGTTGCACCAGGAGAGGTTTAGATCGGATATTAGGAAAAATTTCCTCACTGAAAGGGTTATCAAGCACTGAGACTGGCTGCCCAGGGAAGTGGTTGAGTCACCCTCCCCGGAGGTATTTAAAAGATGTGTAGACATGGTGCTTAGGGACATGATTTAGTGGTGGTTTTGGCAGTGTTAGGTTTACAGTTGAACTCAATGATCTTAAAGGTCTTTTCCAACCTAAATGCATCTATGATTTTCTTTTCTACAGTAACATTCAGACAGCTCAACCTAACACCTACAGGAAACCATGTTCAGGTCTTCTCAATGTTTCCAAAGGGCAAACACATAATTCATGTCTGAATTTATTCCTCCCCATTTGTAGGATAACCATCCTTTCCTCACTTACTGACTAGCAGAATTTTCAAGGACAAATTTTCAGCCTCAGCATAAACAGGGACAGCACCTATTAAGCTCTGCGTGGCTGTTACATTTTATCCATATAAATATGGTTTTACCTAAACCTGGCTATTTCTGCCTCAGATCAGTCTCCAACGCAGGAATCCCTGAATAAAGGCCCCAAAGGGAAATTTCAATGCTAAGAAGAATACGTTTTGACTTTTCTACCTTCAGTTATTCAGTAGCTGCTAATCTGTTACAACTTAGATACTACTGAATACACAGGAAAGTTAGAAAGACGTAGAGCATCAGGACCTAATGTCATGAAACCTGAAGGTAAAAACAAACCAAAACAAAACCCAAAGAATCAGAAATCCACTAAAGAGTACTTCCACAAGGAGCACAGAATCGTTTCCAATGTTGAACCATATTGCATGAACCTTGTATTTGTTATCCAGGGGGAATGAACAACAGGTTTTCCCGATGACATACACATGCATTTTGGATAGACTATTTGGACACCTTTTTTTGAAAAAACTGAGGTCCTGTCATTTTAACCAAATACTATTTTGCACCCTCCTTCATTCTATATTTATTAAATAGATTACTTCTTTTTAATGAATTTTCTCTCAAGGAGCGCTGACATGAAGTATCACTGAAACAAAGAACATGGGCTCAGTTTTTATGCATCCATATGAAATTTAGCCAGTGTTTTCAGAAAACCTCAGCCTTCTTGTCTCCAATTAGCAAGCACACCAAGACTATTATCTCCATTAAGATTAAAAGGTCTAGTTTGATCGTGAAACTAGATATTTGAAATAGTATTTTTCTAAAACCAAAACACTAGTATGCATGTTTGTGTGAGCAGATGGAAAGCACATCTGTTTTAGTTCCATCGATGACCTTATTTTAAAGCAATTAAATATTCCTGCATAGTGTATGTAATACAAGCAGTGGAGCTACATGCAAATGCACCAAATCTGGGAATTAAAACCAGTGATTAATCAACAAGTTTACTATTTCCATTGCCGAAACAGAGAGACATGAAAGAAGGAAACAAAATAAATAAAATGAACTTTTTAACCCATTTCCATCACAAAAAGATATATTATAGCTTTATCATAAGTAAATATACCTATATAAGCTTGAATAAATCAATATAAACTTACAGAAATATTTCTTATAGCCAAGTGTTCTAACTTCAGATGTAAAAACCTAAGCCTCAGTGGCACAAGCCAGAGTACCATAAAATTCCAGTCTTCAGGAAAGAACCAGACAGCCAGAATTCTCCTTCATTTTTTCTAAGAGCATTAATTATTCTCCACGTACATGAAGTGCTCAGGATCTGGTCCTGATAGAGTGCAATCCTTGTGATTATATACTCTTTGTAGAACAGAAGTGCTGTCATGTTGCCAATGAATCAACTACACAAAGTTCAAGAGTGGGAGGTAAAATTTTATTCTCTTTGACAATGAGCGTTTAGAAAGCAGCTAATGATACTGCCCAAGAGGTAGACCACCTAGAAAGAGAGAATCATGCAAGCAAGTAAAATCTGACTCTTAGTTTTTCATTCAGTCTTGTTTTCCTGGGCCGTTTTCCCACAATTTACACTATGCAGCATCAAGGATCACCAGCTCTTATTCTTTTGTTCTTATTATAACCTTTATCTCTAAGACTAAAGAGAAATTTAGACAAGTTTTCAATATATTTAGTGGAGCACAATGCATCTCTTGAGATAATTAATAACACCACAAGAAATTCCTGTAAAATCACATGCCTGTTTCTCATGCTGAATATACTTTTCCCTCAGTATAGTTTTGCAAAGAGTATGCTGAGCATTAAATGAGTTTCTGATCACCCAGGGCAAGGTCAGTGAGACCATCGCTGCTGTCCCAAGCAGAATAATAGAGCTATCAATAACAGTTAGATCAGGGTTAATAAGTGGAAGATAATGAGGGGGAATAGGAGGTCACATTGAAACACGCTGCAAGCTCCTTGGCTTACAAAGATGATCTGCAGCAAGGCTGGCTCTTATTTCCACCTTGTCCATAGAAAGAATCTATTTTTTACTATGCATTTAAACTGATTCAATCTTCATCAGATGTTCATTTTCCTGTCAGCTTCAGGCAAATAAGGGCCAAATCCTGCTGCGTAATTGAGTTCCTGCAGTTTAGAAAAAAACAAAATGAGGCCAGAATTGAGTGAAGAGTATTGTAGTACAGAGATAGATAGCTTTGTCCTGAGTTTCATTGTTTAAGAACAATGAGGTAAAAATATCTAGATTTATTTTTTCAGTGCATTACACAAACACACATAGTTCATCCTTACAGCTCTGCAACGACTGAGATTCAAGGGGTCTTGCACAGTGTGCTAGACAAGGTCATGGCAGAAGTATCACCCTGTGGTCTACCCATTTGTATAGCCCAACACCTATCACTTTTTTCCTCCCTGAATACATGCTTGAATAAAACATTAGATTGTGCTTAACCTCTGTATGTTCTCCAAAACGCTACCTCCTCTGTGCAAGAAATAAGCAAATTCCTGAGTATAATGTTCAAGAGCCTGGAGCATTTTCACCATTTCAAGCCCAGCAGCTCAATCCAGCTCAAAAGCAGTACCACTACTTTGCAAGTATTGACACTCAGGGGATACATGTGCTGCTCTGCAAGAGCACAGAAAAGGACTGTGCGTGAGCCAAGTGTCCCACCCTTCAGTTCCCATCCAGTCCTTGGGCTTTGCCAGCAAGGCCACTATCTGCAACCACAGCTGTAACTAAAATTTTTAGATGGACTGAAATGTTACAATACACTACAGTCTGTGCTTGCATGAAAACTTTCAGTAAAACATTTATTTTCCTTTAGCTTCTGAATGCTGAAATGGTTAATCTAATACAAACTATTGGGCTGACCTGGGTAAGCTTTAATAGGTGAATCCAATCCTCCTAGCAATTTACCCGCAGAGTTTCTGTGGTCTCTCACCAAAGCCATTTTGTGATATAATGTGTGGTTTACGCTCTACCAGTATGTGGTAATTAAGACTGGCTGCTGACCGAGTAGCAGCTCCACTTAACAAGTGTGAAATTCAACACAATGGGATGCGTTAACACCAATCCCTGTCAAAGCCTGCAACCCACTGTAGAGACCACTAGCTCCGGAGTTCCCAATCAGATCCAGGCTGATGTGACAACTGCCTTTCATGCATGACTGGATGATAAGGGATTCCAAAAGCATTGTAGGGCTGTAAGATTGGTCACAGTATGCAAAAGGCTGAGAATGGTTACGGTGGGCCTTCCAATCTCTAATTGCAGAGACTGACTTTTCAGTCTCTACATATCTTGTTATCAAGGTTTGGACCTAAAACCAACAAAAGCTTATCAGCACTTGATAATAGTGTGCTTTAGTATCAGCGTAGCATAAATGGACAGTATTCAAAAGCATATCCACACACTGTTCCCTGGTTTAGTTTTAATTCGCTGTCTGGTACAGCTATCTGTGCCTCTTCATTCTGAACAATGTGGTTATGCTGAGGTTTGGAATTATTGCTGAGGTTGAATTAGAGATATACATTTGGAAATGGCTTCAGTAAAAAGAGATGCATGCTGTAAAGATGCTGAGTGAAACCAATTGTTATAAGGCTATTTTTCATTGAAAGAATAAAAGAGGCTTATGAAAAACGGTCAATCGTGCCTCCTCTCACTGGGTACTTTACGACTCACATGAAAGAATATTTTACCACACTTGACCGCCACTGAGCAATTCTAATTTCTTACATGTCACCATGCACTGCAGCTTCAGCTTAACGGGCTGGGACAAGGGCTTCTTCCCCCTGCACCCCACCACCATCGCCTTTTTATTCTACCAATGTCAATGTTGGTATCAGGATTATGTAATAGCTGCTCTTTGGATCCACGTCCATCCCACCCCAGTTTATTCAGACAAAGAAACATTACTTCTCAAAAAGGACTTATCTTTTTTAGCCTCCCCAATGCTCTGCGCACACATAAAGAATAGTGAGAGCTTCACCAAAAAGTTATTATTTAGGTAGGTCAGTCAGTGCTGGCCTGTTGTTTATACTCCTCATTATTGCATTAACAGTGAGCTCCCCAGTCAATACAGAGGTAAGAGGGGCCCAGAAATAAAAAAAAACCAAGGTTGGCAGTTGATTTCTTGGTGTAAAGGAAGGAACAAGACCTAAGAAAGTGGTGAATGCAAAGAAAACAGCACTCTCTTCTCATTAGATGTACATATTCACACACAAATCCACAGTTAACACACTGCTGCTCTTTGCATAAATGCAAATCAGCAGTACCTTTGAAGAAGCTTTTTAATCAATGTGGGTATAATTTGGTTCTTTGTAGAATTACCCGTAGTTCAGATAAACTTGTATTTCCTGATATGTATTCAACTCAATCTAAATCTATGTGATGAAGAGACTTCACTCAGTTTAATATTTTCCAGTCAGCTTTCCTGATTCTCTTGCATCCTGATAATAGTTCATGGAATGTACCACACCCGCCCTCCAGCTAAACCCCTGCTCTCTCCTGCTTTTATATTATGTCACACTCCATGCTGATTTCTTTTGGGGAAAGAGGGCACAAGGTTAGAAACACCAGCTGCATTTCTCAGGATCTATCTTTGGTAAAATTTCCATTCACAGGAAAGATGTAGCTGACTTACTAACTCTCAGTAGCTCTACAATTAAAATAACAACTATTTCACAACTAAACAAATCAGGGAGACAATTCTACATTATAACAAGGTCAGTGTGGCAGTGCAACTGCCAACAAAAATTCATGTCTAAATCTGCATAGAGCTGGCAGCTAATTGGTACATTTATGAGCAGGCTCTTCAAAAAAGAAACTATAAATCTGCTTCAGACCTGTCTGTCTTCTTGATGATATGCTACGATGAAACACAGCAGAGGAGACTTCATATATCTCTTCCCAGAAGATTTGCAGTCTAGATACTGATGTGGAAGGCATATTGGATAGTCCACATTAAACAGGTAACTGCATAGACTTCATTTGTTGTCAGCATGGTATGTTTTATACAAGTATTGCTGTTTCTTTTTTTTAAGGAAAAGGAAAGAATTGAAGTTTTGGAGTTCTAAAATTTTACTTAATGTCTAAGGGAATTTCACATAAAAGCATAATGGCATGTGTGGTCACACTGCATCTCCTCCTTTCTGGAAAATGGACTCTGACTACATTGCATCACCTTATTTTTTTATAACATGCTTGCATTTTAAAAGTCACAAGACTATTATTGGAGACCATATAAGCAGACGCTTGCACATATAGTCAAACATGCAGTCACCAAAAGGTACTCCTACATGGAATATCATATGTTTGTTCATATACTCTCTTTCATATTTTTTTTTAACAGTCCAGTATTTTAGCATTGCCAGAGGATTATAACATCCCCACCCTGATGCCACCCAGCTCTGGGATTCTCTTCGACTCCAAGGAAAGGTCATTCTGCAATATGCTGCTCTCTTCCATTTCACTCTAAAAGTGGTTTTGCCTCTAAAAAGATTTCCCAAACACATGCTCCCTCGCCTCAGTTTGTGTGGTTCTTGCACTGCATCATCTCTGGCCTTACACCAGACTCATTCAGATAATCAATGGACCTTTCAAACAGTCATCTCCTTCCTCTTTCCCACACTAGTCTGGCTGTGTTAGAATGACAGCTTGCCTGCCCCTAGGGAAATTAAACTGTCGATCCTAATCCTGTAGAGCTGTAAGAGGGCACTTCTCCACCAGCTCTCTCTCTGCTGCTGTCTACACAGTTGGAATCTCTTCTCAGAAGAGAGAGAAGAGCAATCAATAGTGTCTCTTGAAGGAGATGCCATCACCAGCACGGTAGCACTTAACCACTGCAGTGAACCACACGCTTCTGATTAAGATGCCTGGGCAGGGGCCGATTGATTTGTCTGTCTGCACAGCATACTAACCATGAGTCTTAAACTCATCAGCTTCTCTGCCCAGTCGCCCTCCTCCTTCCTCACACTTCTCCTCCTCAGGAAGGAGGGAGCATGTTGGTGAACACAGTGCTTGAATCCACAGACTGGCAGAAGAAATGCTGATAGCTGATCGCACTCTGTGAACTCAGCTACTGAAGTAATGAAGTGCATGGCTACAACTCCTGGAGACACATAAGGAAGAGATAAAAATGGCCTGTTAGATTACGCTTAGCCCATCTCCCTGGAGACTAGTACAAAACACTGTATTCTTTAAGGGCTGTGTTCAGTCCACTTTAAAGTGACTAGAGTAATTCCTCAGGAGACTATTCCAGAGCCTAGCAGACTCCACTACTGGTAACAACAAGGAGTTTTTTTCCTCTCAATACTATCCAATTTAATCTTTTCTGAGTTTTCATGGTGTCATTATTCCCTTAAGATCCACTTCATTGGAGCACTCAAAGTCACTCCTTTCTTACACTCCTTGCTGGTGTTTGCAGTCTCAGACGTTTGCCACAGGAATGATTGTTATTGCCATTAGCTATTTTTGAAACACTGCCACTGTATCATGAGCACTACACAAATATAATCTCTAAGGATGCTCTCTAACCCATCGATTTCAAGAAGAAATAGAAATGGGAAGGAAGGGGAGGTTAGGAAAAGCAGTAAGATAGAAAAGCTGGAGACACACTACTGAAGAGCAGAGCCTGTTGAGGAATCTGACGTGGCAAAGATGCTGTTTAGTTCTGGGAGGATATTTCCATGCTGGCATGGAAAAAGATCCAGAAGGGCTTCATTCTTTTATTATACTGAATCAGTTTCTGTCACAGCCTTACATCGAGACTCTAATCCCTCTTAAAAAGTCAATGCACACAATTTAGTTACGGCCTTGCCTTAGGACCAAGCAAAGTAAACTCTTGCCCAGAGTAACCAGGAAGCAGCCGAAGGATCAAACAGCTGTTCTTCTTATTTTGCCCAGCCTGGCTCCTGCTGCTGCCACCATCAATTAGGAAAATTTAAGGATATAGGAACAGTAGTTTTGGAGCAGCAGTCAATACAAGATTGATTACCACCATCAATCACTTATAGGAACAGCAAACCTGACTTGTCACAGCTGTCTTCCCAGCACAGCACAGCAGTTCCATTTTTTTCTGCCTCTCCCTCTTTTTCTTATGACAGCAGCAGTTCAGCCACAACTTGATGCCAACGCTTCATCCTTCTAGGAGACACAACTTAGTTTTAGTGGTATGCTGAGAGCCCCAAAACATCCTTGCCTTCAAATATTCCTCTTTCCTTCTAAACTTCCTCAAATTTGATCACATCGCCCTGATAGCAAAAAAGAAACACAGAACTTCATTGTAGACACTTCTATGCCATAGACAGTTCATCCCCATGCAAACAGCCACTGCACCACTTAAAACTAACCAAAGCTTTCAGAAAAGTGCTTAAACAAAACCTGGGTTACAGGTGTCTAGTCTGTTGTCTGCTCTGTTCCTTGACAAGATGGCTCAGCACATGTGTTTCTAAATCTTTCTACAATATCACTCTCAGATGCAATTTCAGATGCAACTTACCACTAGCTATATTTTTTGTCAGGGATTTGCATCTCTCAGAGAATGTGTCTGATTCCTTCCTACTATACAAGTTCAATTCTTTTCCTTCTTACAGGATAACTCTGTGCATGTTTCCACTCGCATGGCAGTGACACAGGCATCTAGGGAACTGATGGCTTCTCTGGAAGCTCCTTTTAAATCCACCTGGCATCTCATGTTTAGTAAATGCCTTTGTGCTTGGTCATCTTACCTGCCTAGCAAATCTTGCTCTTCTAGTTCAACAGAACTGAAAGCGATGAACATGGTCGACATGCCACCTCTCTCTCCTTTTTCCTTCAGCTTGAATTTTTTTCTTCCTTGCATAAGTAGTCTCTCGAAAAATGCAGAGGTATAGGCTTTTAGACTGTCAATATCTGGACTTATGTTAATTCTCTGTGTTGGCAGCACTTGCAGATTCCAATAAAAAGCTGTTTTATTCCACTTCTTAGATCAGCAACGTATGCCTCGTGTAAAACCAAGTTAGAGCAGCACTTCACTTGACACTAGCTCTCTCCAAATTAACACATTACTGTTCACTATTACCCTTTACACTTCAATACAGAGTTCCATAGGGCTCAGCTCATACATACAGTTAATTCATATTTGAAATAGACTTTTTCAGCAATTAGGGAAAACACAAAGGAAAATAATGCCACTGATTTCTGCAAGCCATAATATGAACTAAATCCACAGGCAGGATACATCTCTATAGGCAGTACCGTTGGAATATTAAAAAACAGCCTATATAATTATACCCTTGGGAGCCGTCCCGTATCTCAACTACCAGGTGGCAATTTCATCCCATTATATGTTCCATTAAGTAGGCAATGGCCTAAATGGTGTGGAAAGATGAATGTGTTTTCAGTTGATGCAGTCTGTAGAAGGACTGAGAGGTTTCTGTGGCAGGCAGGAAAAATGGCTTTTCAGCAGAGAGGAGAGCTGATGTCTTCACATAAGTGGGATAGTTTCCTGTCTTTTATTTGTGGCTATTCTAGTGTTCACTCACAATCAGAGAAAATCCCTAGCTTCTCATCTGAGAACTAGCATTTATGTAAAACTTGGCAATCATAAGGGAAGTCCTGACCTCACTGAAGTTAAAAAGAACTTATTTCCCATTCAGTCAGGGGTTTTGATCAAGAAGTGGACATGAAGAGAAAACAATTCTCAAGAAACTAAACTAAGTCCCTTACCAGCCCTTTCTCAAATGGAATCAAACCTGACTTTTTTTGTATTACATGGGTTATGAAATGATTCCCTGGCCCTCAACATTTTCTTTGCAAACACCATATTCCCTGAAGTCTCTGGTATCTCTCTTCAATCCCAGTGAAGTTTGTCTTCATCCCTTCTCCTCAGTAGATCTCTTAGATCTAGGGTTGACTAAGAAAGAGAATATGTCTCCTTTGCAAGCCACATCAAGGAGTGACTCTTTCCTCCTCTGAATCATTCATTCTTGATCTTTACACACAGCATAACAAACTAACTAATGCCCAAATGGCAGCAGTCAACTGTTCTGTACTGCAACATCTCACATCCAGCTCTGCTTTGAACCCAAAAGCAGACGGACATTACAAATCCAGAGACAAATTTAACTTTGTTCTGAATTTACTACTATCCATGAGTTAAGATGCTTAAGATTACTAATGAGCTATATTTCCTATTTTGTTTATAAAGGGTACTGACTATCAATCTACTTCTGAATTTTGAGTGTTCATATTCAAAACTACATGGTTTTGATATCAAAAAGAAGGCTGAGTCACATTTTATATACACCTATATACAAAGATCTGCTCTTTATATAAAATATACAAACATTCTAAATCATTAATATTTAAAGTATTTACATGATCTGACTGTGTTCAACTTCCAGCTTTAAATTCTCCAACTTCCTGGAAGGGAATAATTAATGTACCTATTTCACATCTGTGTGGAAGTTTTGATAGAAATACCTCACACCTACAGACAAAAGGGTATAAGTTAACTCAGTTCTTTTCAAATCTCTTTTTCAAACAGGAAAAAGGATATATTCATGTGAGGATGCTATTTTCAAACCTTCAGCAATTACAGATGATTCATTCTGCATTTCCTGAAGTGCTCCTGATCAAGTTTGTCAAGCAGAAAAGTTGTCTGGAAAGCTCAGCTCTGGTAGTGATTATGCATTTTCCACTGATGCTGAAATAGTCAACATTTTAGAGATAGTAAGTCGTGAGGTTTATGTATGACTTGAGGATTCAGTTCTTCTAACATATAAACCAACACTGTAGAAAGCCAGCTTGGGAGGAAGTCTCTAATCCCTTTATTATGTTGCTCCCATATTTGAAGTCTGGACCCATTGTGTATGACAAACAACTGGGAGCGTAAAGGGAATTATACTTCTAACTCCATTATCACAGAAATATTGTTATACTAGAACAGATTAGTTTCATTTTGCTTTGGTGAGGTGATCAACAAGCTTAACCTTTGTTTGAAACCTCTAGGGCTTTAACAAAACAAGTGCTATGCTGACAGGAGAAAGACCTTGTCAATGCATCCTTCCAGTGGGGCTATTACCCATGTACAGACTGAGCATGCCCTTCCCTAGGAGAAACCCAGCAGATTGACAAGAATACTTGTAATTTCTTTAAAACAACCGTACCTTTTCTGAAAAGTAAACTTAAGATGATTAAACCTGCATTGTGTTTAGGTGGCAAGGTTTTGGTAGTGGGGGGGACCTCTGTGAGAAGATACCAGCCCCCATGTTGGACAGAGCTGGGGGAGAAGGAAGAGGAGAAGGCGTTTTTAGTTCTGTCTCTGTTTCTCACTATCTTATTCTATTTTTAACTGGCAGTAAAGTAAATTAATCTTCCCCAAGTGTTTTCCAGTAAGCAGGAATATCAGCTTGGACTGTCATTTCAGAGGCTCCAGTCACACTGTCAGCAGGCCCACAGAGCCTCCGTAGATGTTGTTGCTCAATTAAAACCATGATACCCTGGTGACTCAATTTTTGACTAGCCCACTTGTAAAGTTACCTTCGCTTGACATGCAGCAACCCTCTGAAAGATGAGCAACATCATGGCTGTAGAAGGAGATGCCAACCTGACAGCCCAGATAGAGCTAGGAGAAAGCGAATATGAAATTACCCGTAGTAAAGCACTTTCTGTATAAATGAGTGACCTAACAGTTAGTCAGTGTCAACTGCAAATATTATCCACTTCCCTTTTCTCAAAAGCCATGAAGAATATACAGGTGCCTCTTAAATCTGCTTGGGGACGCACAGGTTTGCTTGCAGCCATTGTCAGCCATCTCATGAACCAAGATTGTTGAAAGCATTTGGCAACCAGGCCAGTAATTGAGAAAATTTACTCTTGGGATAGCTGCTTAAAACAGTTGTTACTAGATTCATGGAAAATTATGCCTTTAGCAAGAACTGTATTATAAATCCCTTCAGCTTCAGACAGATTATTTTCATTTTTTCACATTGGTGGTATATCAGTGGAGAGCAACCACTTCCACGTTCCACAGATCTGACACTGAGAGCTGTACAAAAGAACATATGCAGCTGGTGCACCTGGCCAGTAAATAAAGGGAAGATCAGATGGTGTTCATTAATTGGGAAGAGTTTGCCAAAGGATATATTGTGTTTGTCTTGTCTCCTGATCAGATGTGTGCACTATTCACTTATTAAAATGGGGAACTTTAAAGCAGAAACAAACTTCTCAAGAACTTGATCGTTCTCTGCTTCATGTTGCTGTGTATGAAGTTTTTAACACTGGTATAGAAAAGAAAATACTTTTTGACTACATGTAAAAATGAACTCCCACCCGCCAGAAACTTCACAGGCAAATTCTAATGCATAAGTCCTGATTTGAAAATGGTTTTCATTCCCAGTGACATCCTGCTTTTCCCCCAACCCTGTTCTCAGTATTACATTTTCTAGAAAGACTATGAAATGCTTATACAGGAATACCCTGAGAAATATGAAGTATTTCAGCCTAGAGTTCAAAAACTTCTCTGTTGTCTGAAGTAATGGCTGTACATTTTTCCTACCTCACAGAAAGAAAGGCTGTCTTCTGAATGCATTTTGAAAGCATATTGTGATCATTTAGTATGAAAAAAGTAATGGTGATGCCAGTCATAAATACACACAAAATATATATTACAGATGTAGAAAATCTATGTGTACTAAATACATATACTATATATACTTCACATGCTATATATACTCTATATGCTATAGAGAGTTTTTGACAGTCTGGGTCATTTCAAAACCTGTTTCTACAAATCCACTCATGCTTTTGCAAGTACCACATTTCTTAATAAAATTACTCTGCTGCAGTCTTGTTTTATTTTTAGATGCTTACAGATACACTCTGTAACAACTGAGAACATGCTAAGGAGACATGGGTAGGTTTATATAAATACTAAAATCATTATAAAAGAAAAAGAAAAAAAACAACAACCAAAAGACAATTATTTTAACCAATTTCCACCTTTTAGCTGTTATATTTGAGAATAATAGTACGCAGTTGATGTTTCAAGTGTTCCCATATGACCCTCTCAGTATATCTGTGTGTAGCAGATGAGTTCTTCAGTCAGACCAGTGCTTTCACACAAACATCCCCATGCTTCATAAAAGCATCCCCAGAATTAGGTGGGTTTTAATGACACAGACTAGAGCTTGGAGGGCACAACAAACTAAATTGTGCATATTATAACTATTAAAAAGAGAGCCCTTTATTATCCAGAATTTAAACGTGTCTGCTGGTGCATCTTCCTGAACAGACATTTCTTCCTAAAATGTGTTTCATGCAATACAAGGCTTTCTAACTTACAAGGTAGGTACTGAGTTTGTTACGGATGTCTATTTTCTGCCTGTTTTAGAAGAAACATATCAACTTCTCCTTTATCCACATCATCCTGCTTTAAATGTCAGAGATTTCTGAAGCATAAAGAAGCAAGTTGTAGCTTTCTCAAATTCATTTAAATGTAGTCTTTAGAAAACAGCCTTCACCTCCACAGCCGGGACCTGAGCTGTTGCAGTTCTTCTGTTTTCCCCCTTTGCAAGAAAAGCCCATCATTCCCTCTCTTGTGACTGAACACCAGATCTATTTTGGACTGTGCACTGATTTTACTGTCTTGGATTAAAACAGCAGAAAATACAGTAAAATTTATTAACAGTCTAACTTACATGATTTCCCCGATTGTTTCACTGCCATGGCTTAAGAGAGAGCTTTCTATTCCTCAGACTTTTAATGGGGTTTTTACCCCTTTTTAAGGACTCCCAATTTTGAATCCCATCCAAAGAATGTTTCCTGTTACAATGTTACAGGGTATTTCTGAAATGGTTGCTATTCAACCCTGTGAGACCAAAGTGCACATAGCGTTCTCTGTTGGGGAGAAAAGACTGGATGAGTTGCTTTAGAAAGGGTTTATTTGTTTTCACACTGCTGGACATGTTCTCCTTCAGCAGGCTCAGGCTTTAAAAGAGTCTGTTCCTACAGCTTCATTTTATACCCAGCAGCAGCTCTTTTCAATATATAAACGACTAGCCAATCTGACGGAAGAGCTCTACACTTAATCTAAAAGCTTCTAGTATAAGAACATCCAAATCCATCAGTTTTTTGGGAGAGTCTTCAAATTTTTCTAGAAAAAATTAAATGCTACCGGTTTCCTTGTAGTTGTAACTTGCATGTTACCCCACGAGGTTTTAAAAAGAAAGATATAGTTTGTGTTTAAATTAATGTTAAAAATTTCTTTCTATCTTTCTTTCTTGTTTTTTTTTTCTCCCTGGGACCATGTTCTGGGCTACCCACCGACTATTCAGTTGCCTATGATGTAGATTTTCCCGGTGTCATTACTGTCACAAGCAGACCACATCAAATAATCTACAATAACTCATATTTATTTCATGGATGGAGAACAGCTAGCTAATCAAAACAAAATATAAGCTATCATCTACAGTATTAATAAAAGGATATTTATAAAGCAAGTCTTTACACAGAGGTTGCCAACTATTATAATAGTCTATTCTGTTCTCACACCTAACAATGTTCACTCGGCATTATTCAGTACTGTTTTCATAGAACAACTTTTACCGAAGTTGGTGGTCCCCGTAAAATTTCAGGAAAAGGGGTATTTCCATCGTACACCAATTTCTAAAAGCCATCAGACTGCAATTTGTCTTTTTGGGTTTAAGCCTCTAATCATTAACATGGCTGAGCTAAGGATTTTTCTTGAAGTGTTTTTGTTTCTGTTGCCTGGTAGTGTTCTTCCTAACAATTGGCACCTGCAGTGGCTCTCTAGATTTTTTTTAAGGTTGTTTCCCTTAAAAGCTGCACCATAATCTGAGACTGAATTGTTCAAAACTGCCAAAATTGATTTTTCCTGATTCAGATTAAGCCCTTTGCTTTGTATACACGCCTCTCTACCTGACATTTACCCATACTTTTTCGGTCCTGCTGACACACAAATCGTGATGTGCTGATTTTCTGGGATCTCATTTATGAGTTCCCTTAAGTAATTACCCAATGGATGGTTCAAGTTTCCCTTATGTTTCATGAATGTCGCATCACCTGTCAAGGTATTGGCAATGATCTTGCATTCCTATAAAAAAATGCTAAGTGATTGTAAGCAGGGGTGAAATGGGCTATGAAAATATTTTTATTACTAATATGTAACTATCTTTGGCATGCTTCAAAGGCAGGCAAACCATTTCATCACATCTACAATCGTATAATGAACCCTGGTAATTACTGAGAGGGAGAACACTAAAGGCATTTACTGGGATCAATGACAGTCCTAAAAAAGGAAAGGTTAATTCTTTGGCCACATTTACTACATGAAGAATTTTAGAATAATTTAGTAATCTGGCATTTAGTTGATTAAATTGTTTGATTAAATTCATCTGCCATTCTGACCATGGAAGCAGAAAGAGATGCAGCACATGTTAATGCTGTCAATTCCCAAAATAACTGAGGGAAGAGAATATGTCATAAAAAGTCGAGGGTTGTCCAATATAATATTCCCTGCTTTTGCTTACAGAAAGGAATGGAGTATCAAAAAAATAGGAATAGATGTCATCACCAGCTTTAACTCCGTAGCACAAAAGGATATAGTTACTCCTCTTTGCAGACGGCACATAACTGGGCACTAAGAATTGTGACAGACACGTCTTTTTTAGAGAAATCCCCAATCTTTCACCCGAATACAAGCTGTTCTGTTTTGCTTGTGCTCCCAGTGGGTTCTACTGGCACATTCTCATCTTTTGAGATAATTGGCCTTTTTCTGTATCTTGTAATAAAGAAAAGCATTATCCCACATCCCTTTAAAGTTTTCACTCTGTTTTAGAGTAAGAAACGCAACCATGGAAAAAATATTAAATTGAAATTCTGTGGCTTTCCTGTCTATCTACAGCATGACCATATAAAAAGGACTTGCTTTCAATTCCTCACCCTGAAACTCATAACAGATTTTAAGGTTTTTTGTCTGCAATACACAGTAGCCACTGAATAGATGGAGATGAGTACCTGTCTGCTATTACTGCTTTGAGGAGGAAGTACTATGATGCTCTAAGAACATAAAGCTGTAAATATTTGTGAAGACAGATGCCTGGGTTATGCACTGAAAAGGATTATGATGTCGTCTTAACAATATAAATTTCCAGTATCTTCTTTTTACGGAGTACTTATATACTAAAAAGCCAGTTCTTTATGTAAGTCAGAAGTCTTACTTCAACATATTCAAGAAATTCCCCTTTTTCTCCCCAGCACATTGATGTCTCGGATTCTCTATAGCATCTCTATAGAGATGTCTCTGTAACATCTCAGATACTTTCCAAGCAGATTGATATCAGCTCCACAGTACCTGACTGGGTAAATGACCAACCTAACACTGATTATTTTTTTCATTTCAGTCATTCATACACAGTAACAACCCATTTACCTCTGAAGTCCCAGCACTGAAACCTCAGTAGTGAAACCTCAGCAAAGGTTCACAGGTGGAATTCAGAGCACTTAGAAGCTGTACTTCTCCGCATGCTAGATCTTCTGACAGGTGAAATCTTTCAGCAGTTTTCCATCAATGAAGCAGACAGGTGAACTTTGACAGCATACATCTATGAAGGTGTACATCTCTAGAGCTGCAGATCCATAAAGGTCTTCATAAAGGCCAAAATGTGTTGCCTGTCTTCTGCACAAAACCAAGTCATTGAGAATATTCTTTTCTACTGAAGTGCATCAAAAAATCCATCCCCATGAGCTATCAGTGCTCATAACTCTTCCCTTCACAGGTATGACTGCTTGATCCATAAGAAAAATGCCAAAACTTTTAATCTGGTTATCAGACACTTAAACTCTTGTGTGTAACCTAAACAAACTACAGACGGGGCATGTGTGAAGCAGTTCTCAATGCTTGCATGTGCGTGTTCAAACAGATGGCACTGGACTCTGCACATGTAGTTATGGCTGCACAGTTTTGTGTGTCTGGCATGACTTTTGAGCTCACTTTACTCCAAACAATTTTTTTTCATATCTGGACCTCTAGAATTAAGGTTATCAGGTACCTAACTGAAACAAGTCTTGGGATATAAAAAGATTCCCCTTCTACAGAACCATTGGTGTGTTTGATCTGAGAATATTTTCTAAATGTAGCTATAGTGCTGATTGCTCTCTTTTTTTGTCTGACTACTCCAGTGTCTCCTGCAGCTTTTTTGCTGCTGCTGCTATTTCTGCATCCAACAGAAAGAGACAGGATAGCACAGAAAGCGCAGGTCACTAAAAATGTTATTTGGATCTGCTATATGCTACCTCTCTTTGTGCAAGAACATGCTAGAGGGGACAAGATTTACATCTATGAAACATCAACTACAAACAGATGCAATTTCCTTTTGAGTTGAATTCCTGTATTCTGTTCAGGCAACTTACTGATCCAAAGAAAGAAATCCATGTCAGAAAATCCCTTCATTTATTTTCAATGAAAAGGTCAGACAAACTATCAAACAGTAAATATCACTGTAGAAAATAACCTTGCAATCATTCATTTCACTAACAAATTGCTGTATCATTATGTATAGGGCTTCAGAAAGCAGTGGGCTCTGTACGTGCCTCATACCAACAAAGCCAAATCCTTCCAAATAGATCCCACCTCTTGCCCCAAACCACACTGTCGTCATGAGAAGCCAGATCTTCCCTGTGGAAAAGACCCCTCTTCATCCCTACCCTCTTCAGCAGGCTCTCTGCCATTATTAGCAACTAGGAAGACACTGTTTTTTGGAGGGATTTTCAGAGCATTCTCTCCTCAGCTTCCCCCAGGTCATGTTAGGCTATCATGTCATCTTCAGAGCCTTTCCTGTTGGGGAGTGGGGGTTTTTTTGGTCAACAAATACCCCTTAGCTTTTCTCACCCTCTCAGACAAGCTCCCACTCTTTTATTTTTTCTAGAAAAGAGTTTGTCTCCTGAGGCCCTCACCAACAGTATTTACTCTCTTTAAAAGATGAATCATGTCAATTTGAAGATTGTAGACTTGCTGGTGTTTAACACATTCCATTGTATACCTGCCTGAAGTTAGTATTTTGCCCAGAATTTTCTTTTTGGGTTCCTGTCCTTTGCCCATATTTAGCATATCTTTTGCACAAAGCACAAGCTGTACAGTCTGGTTTGCAGAGGCTTTAATCCTATTATGAGTAAGGTTCAATGCCCCTGATCATTTCCTCTTTTTTTTTCAAATTCTTATCAGAGTATGTCTCAACAAATATTACAGCAAATATCATGCTGTATATAACCTTTTATTTAGCAGTAGCTGCTAAGCTGGGAGTCCTGGGAATCTTATCGCCAATCCTGAAATGTATGCTTAGAAACTGGAAATCCTGAAAAACTTAGGACACATATGCAAAAATATCTAGTTCTTATCAAGTTGTGAGTATCTTAAAAATGAAAGCCTGAAATCAAGTACATATACGATATATTTACTTCAGCTCTTTTATATGTTTGTCCACAAAACTTGAGAATTTTCGCTTTCTGAGGTCTCTTTCTATTACTTTCTAGCTTCTCAGCCCCCTGAGGAGGGGTCTGGTTTTGCCAGAACTGTTATTATTACACTTTTATTACATAACTAAAATAGATTTGTAAACTGTAAGATGTACAATATGGTTAGAGTTTTTCTTGAATATGTATTGATTTTTATAACATTCAGAGCTAACTGAGATAAAACAGCAGAGAAAACAAAAAATAAAATGTAGTATTAGCACACAGGTTACAGACACACAACCTCCGTCACAGACTCTCCTGCAGGTTTTTAGAAATTTTTCTTTCTGCTCTGGTCTTAGTCACAAGCAGTCCCTGGCATTCCAGAAAAACCTCTGTGTTTTTTGATTAATGAGCAAATAAAATGTTAGTATGGAGTCTTATATGAGAAATATAATAAATGACACCGATACTTCCAAGGTGCATACTTTTCTGGGGAAAAGCATTACAAAGTATTAATTGTAGAATTGCTGAGGGCAATCTTACCTTGCCTCATGAATTACTTAAGGATTCCAGTATTCCACTGTTACAGAGAAAAGCCTTAAAGCAAGATAGAAGCACTCATTAGTGAAGGTAGGTATACACAATTTTTCTATCTGAACACATATAAATGTAACTGTAAAAGCAGTTATAACCAGTACTGCAGTTTTGCAGCAGTCAGTTTGAGGGATTTTCAGACAGAAGAAAATACACAAATTTAAAGGAGGAGTTTTCCTATCCTGCAGCAGGAAAATTACTTTAAATCAAGATGCAGTGTAGTGTGAAAATGTGAAAAGTCCCAGAAATCTTCTGTGAACCACCATCCCCCATCACCTCTGCAAGCATATTTTGCTATGAAACTCACACAACTTTTTTTTCTTTGTAATAGCAAATACATTTCCCAAAATATATGGTTCTATACTTAAAGGATATTTCTGTGTTACTCTGAAATGCAGAAGAATAATTTTTTTTTCTTCCAGCCAAGGACTAGAAACGTAACGTTTTTAAAAAGAGAACAGAGATTCTGCCAGAATCTCTCATAGAAGAAAATACCTTCATCTATAGTTGTAATCTCAATATATTTGTGGCAGAAGTAGTAGAGTGGTAGAAGTAGCTGAGTGCTCCCTGAAAATTAATATTGTTAGATAGAAGAAGTTGTTACCTCATGATTCTCCATGTGCTCCAAACTCACATTCAGAGAATCTTTTATCTCCTCACATAATATTACAGGTGGTTTTTTTGTCTGTTTCTTTATGTTTTATAACATTTTGAAACTTCGGGGTCACAAGACTATGCCTTAAGGCACAGCTTTGCCCTGCGTCCCTTGTGTGCGTGTATGTGTGTGTGTCTTTGCCTGAAGAGGCATCATTATGATACATAGCTTCTTCCATATTTCACAGAATCCCTCTGGTTGGAAGGGACCTCAAGAGGTCTTCAGCCCAGCCTCCTCATCAAAGCAAGGTTAACACTGAAATTAGACCAGGTCACTCAGTGTTTTATTTAGTTGGGGTCCAAAAACAATGTGCTTGCACTCTCCCCTTTTCAGTTGTTGTAAAGCTTCAACTTGGGGTGGTTTCTGAAAACTTGAACTAAAATGGGTACTGTTAGGCACGGGAATCAAATCCATGCAGATTCACATCTAGCACAGTTTAAATGCTATGCCTTTACTCTTGGCTACCTGGTATATGACTTTTTAAATTTAATTTGATGTACCTAATACTTACACAGACAGGAACCAATTACATGAGGACAAATATATGTTTTCAGCTTATTTTATCACAGAAGTTAAGTTTCATTACATGAGTCATATATTTGCTTCTTTAGCACCTCTAGGTTTTTCTTTCAAATAAATGCTTTTCAAAGAAGTCATTTATAATCTCTGTTACAAAGAATTCATTCTTCATACTGTGTTAAGGGTTCATCAGTCTGCTCAATTACGTTAATTAAAAATCATGATGTAAGACTTCAAATTCTTCCACAGCTTTTAAGGAAGCACCACGGCAGGTTTTTTTTTAACTAAACAAAGAGTCTATCACAAACAAAGAGTCATATCCCAGAGCTAAAATAACATTAAGAACAGTTTCCAGGTTTAGTTCAGCATACGAAAACCGTAGTATTTGTTCCAGGTTTTCTCGGTGATGTGCAAGGCATGCAACCAGAAATCTACTGGCCCAGGGAATCTGTCCCACAATCATTAAGACACAGTTAAATAAGGTGTGTGTGTGAGATGAGGGTTTTCTGAAAATATTTCATAACTAGGAAATGCAAACATCCTATAGCTTTTGAAGTACTTGAAATGGACTTTGTTCCCTGTCCTGGGTGCAACAGACCTGGTTGTGTGAATCTTTAGCAAACATAGTGTTTGAGGGCCTCTCAATCTCTAATATAACTACTCTAACTACAAATGTTATCTGCACTTCACAGGTTGGCCCAGTGCAAAGACATATAGTAATTTGCCTAATGAAGCAGCTCAACAGAGAGTTGAAACCAGATCTCCTTAGTCATAGATCTGACTTCCTTTCTCACTCTCATGGTAGGTTTTATAATTTCACTGCCACACTAAACCACACATGTATCTTTGGCATCTGAAGACATCAACCATTCCACTTGGCCTGATAATCAGGGTGTACTCAAGGAACTATTTGGTGCATGCATTTGTCATTAGCACCTGCATTTTTGTCCATCTGTATAGCATGCTCCCTGTAGGTTCACTGTGGAAAAGTTCCCCATCTTTCTCCTCCTTCCCCCACTTTTGGTTAGCAAAATGATCACTGTAGGTCATCTGAGAGCTGATACCTAATGCAGGGAAGGGCAGCTTGTCTTTCACAGACCTGTAGCTAATAAATCCACTTAGGCTTTTCCCCTTGCTTTGACCAATCAGTTTAAAATTCATGAGCTTGAGCCATACCACTTCTCAGCCCAAATTAAAAAGCCATCCATCCCCAGTCAAAAAGAGAAAGTCCACTCAAAGTCACAGTCTCTACAGTGACCAAAGCACAGGGTTGTCTTATTACACCACCAGCACAAAGGGAGTTAATGGGGCCAACACAGTCATATTGTCCTATTTTCCCTGTTACCATAAGCTTTAATGTAAGCCTCATTGCAAGCTTCAGAGGTAGAAGGCATTTAGCATAAACTACTAATGTTCATAAAGTTCTCCAAAGTCCAAACATTGCATTTCTTTCCGTGGCATGTGAGGATTTCAGACCTCAAGACAGTAGGTGGAATAAGTAGGGCAGAGTTGCTGTGACTGTGCAATCATTGCTGAGCCTTCTGCAGCATCTCTTTCCCCAGATCCTATTTAATTGAGACAAAGGTCATACTCTCATGTCAAATTAATGAAAGATAATACAGTTAGTTTTCCTTAGAGACATGTCACTTCTTAGCAGAAAGCTTCAGTGAAGCAATGGCTTGCAAGCTCCAGAGGATACAGTTCTCATCTTGTGTCTTTTAACTGTCAGTCACACCTACGGCACTCTTGAAACCAAGATGCAGTTGGATGGTTCACCTGGGTGAGCTCTTCATTCAAAACCCACATCAAGAGGAGACAGATTCATCCCAAGGACTCACAAAGGTCACAGAACTCATGCTGACTCCTGTCTGTCTTTCCATTTCATTCTTCAAACTAGGAACACTGTTGCCACAAAAGAGCTAATGAACCTGAGTCCGTGGTTCTTGTCTCCTGCCTCTCTTTATCCAGTAAGAAAGGGGGCTAGGGACAGGGATTCCTGCTTTCTGGGTCTATGTGAACACAATCAAGTAATGAGCTGCAAGGAGAAATCAGTTCAGTATTGACCCGCTGGACTTGTCCCTGGGATACGTAACCAACACACATGCTAACAGGAGGGAAACTTGTTTGGAGTGAAAGACAGCAGAAGAAGCTCTGGTTCAATGCCTTGGCAAGGCTGGGGGCAGAAGGGCTCTCACCACATCCTGCCCGTCTTTAGACAGATGTAGCTACTTGTCTTTTCCCATGAAAACTACCCTGAAATCAGTATCTGAAGGGCCTTGTAACAAGGTTTTTGCAAAGTGCAGCTCTCCCTGTATCCCTTGCTTCCAGTCAAAAGTCCTAATTCTTGCACCTGATTTCCCTTTCCACTGAGAGCGCTGTGCCTCTCACATGCTGCCATACATTTAAAACATTGTTCTGGAGCTCATCTCCCAACCTGCTTCTCTCTCTCCTCCACCAGACTCTTCTGGAACTGATCTGTTGTCAAGTGTCTTGTCTTATATTTGTCTTCCCTTATCCTAAAATACAAGCTCCTCGGGGCAGGTAACATGTCTCTTCCTATGTGTCTAAAATGTGTGCGATTTGATCCCGCTCTATAAATGTTTTAGCATAACAATAGTACCAGAGGATGCTTGCACATCTCAAGTGTCAGACCAAATAAAAGATGAACATTTTACACTCTAAATATTAGCTGCTAGATTCTTCTATTTGTAGCATAATTGAAAGACATTATTGTAATTGGCTAGCAAAGCCACCAAAGTTTCAGCACAGGCCTTTGCAAAATGAAAATGAATGAAGCAGCTATGGAAATAACATCTTAATAAGAATAATGAAATTCAAACCCCTAGTGCAAGTACGGTGTATAATCCATTACGTGAACATTAGATGAGGTATAAATACCTCAAGGATATAAGATTATTGATCTGACATAAGTCATCTGTTTTTGTAACCACAAAACGACAAGCAACAGGCATCTAGACACTGCACAGTGCCTAACTACAGCTTTTTCATGGAGGGTGAGAAGAGAATTTAACAACCTGCACTGTCGGGCAAGGTTTACTCTATTTTGGGTGCGGCTTTGTTGCTGGGCTTTTTTTTCTTCCCGTTAACCTAGATAGTACTGTCAGGGCCCGAATCAATTTTTAATTAATTCCCTGGATCCGAAGCTCAGCGGATGAAGGTTCAATTCCCAGTCCAGCCACAGTATTAACCTCTTTATAACTCAGTTGCTTGCTCGCGAGATGAAGCAATAAAGCTTCCCTTTACCACACACACACAGAGGAGATATTTGCTAATTTTCATTATATGTTAAAACACTGCATCAGTGCTGGATACTGGTGTATTCAGACAGCTAGAAAACCTCAAAGACATTGAAAAAGGAAGCATCAAGGCTGGATTGCAGAGCATGGGAGCTGAGGAAGGGTTGACTCCTGGAAAAGGTTACTCCTCCCAGGGAACTCAGCTGAAAAAAGCTGGTAGTTTTTAGTAGATTGTCTCTTAGTTCTAGAAATTCCCTGTTTCTCATTGATTTTGAGGTGAAAACAATGAGGGTTAACAAGTCTCCTCATCCCTCCCTGTTCAGCTACAGAGAAATTCTCAGCCAACTGCAAGTTATTACGACGAAATGACCTATCTTGGTGTTTGTATCATGCCTATTTCTGTCATGGTCCAGCACCTTATGAACCGGTATCAAGCAGGGAGGCAGCTCAACAGGAAGGCAACACAGGCAGCCAAGAATTCAAAGGGTGGCAGAAGTCAGAGACTGTTTATCTCTCTTTACAAAACCTCCAGCGCCTCCCTAACGCACCAGAAAAGACACAGCAGGTCTCACACTAGGCAGATCTTCCTGATTTCACCCAAATCATCCAACAGTGGATGGTAGCGAGGGCATTTTGCAGCAAGACGTGTTTCAGTTATGGATACTTAATGCTCATGATTTAATGACACACCATGGTCAGTGTAGCTAAGTTAAAGGGACAGCAAGAAATACGATTCCCGTACTGTGGATTCACCATACCCAGCTTTTAGCCTGAACCAGGCATGCTGGTGGTAGCTGTACCGCATGCACCAGCACTGTGTCTTCATTGCAGGCACTGCATTTCCAGCCATTGAGCATAGCTGGGGAAAAAAATATCTCTTGCTTAACCCAAACAGACATGTAACTTCATTACAGAAGGCACATGACTATGCATTCTCAGTCCAACCATGCCATAATTTACCTCACAAGATTTTGGCCGATTTCTGTCTTGTCTGGGCCTTGTACCAAGTCAGCCAAAGGCTCCTGATTAGAAAGGACTTTTGTCATGCGCACAGCAAAAGACTACAGGACAGGTAGGATAATTCACTGAACTTGGATAACAGTGTACAAGTGATACCTTTCCCATAAATACAGATGGGAATACTTAGCTGAAAGTAATGTCATAATCTACAATAATCATTAATGTAAAACCCAAAATCCACGGTCTTACTTCCTTGCTCAGCAGTAACTAAAGCCTTTGATCTCGAGGGCTGAGTCTCCTTTACTCATCCTTACCAGCAGATTTCTAGCCATAAAGTGATTACAGGAATGAATGAATTCTTTGGAAGGAAAAATTGCACCAAGTTACACAGGTTGCTCTAAAGACTTAAAGAGAACAAAGGGAATATTTTATTTTCTTGAAGTCTTTCTAACTTTACTCCAAGCCTCAGCTGTTGAGCAATATCCTTCCACAATGACTGGAGAAGTGCCTAACATTATAAGAAGGCTAAAGTGCGGTCTGCTTTTAGACATGCATCCTGATGTTTCTGTTTGCCTGATCTACTACTGTCCAACACAAATGTTACCCAGGTGATTCCTCTCCATCTCTTGCAGAATGCCTCTTTATGCTGTGCATTTTAGTCCGTCCCCACTTAAGCCATGCGCACTTTATATAGATTCCATTAATATCTGAGTCATTATATTTGTTCAGCAGTTAATGGGAAATATTAAGTGTACTGGAATAAATAAAGCTAAGTGGAAGAGGCCTTAATGTTTAGCTTTCAGTAACCTCTCTTGTCCAGCCGCAAGCCCTCACTTTTCACATGTTACTGCCTACAGATATTCTAGAGAACGAACTGCAGGGAAGGAAGGTTTGAATAGGAAGACACCAGGGGCACTACTCCAGGGTGGCTACAGGTTACTCCCAGCTACCCGTGTCAGCAGTAGCAGCAGTCATTTTCAGCCCTGCAATGTGGTGTGACTCTGAAGGGGCTTGCAGGCCACTAGTGTGACAAATGCCACAGCTTGGAAGATCCTTATGTGTTCTAGAGATTAAGGAGAGGTTGGAAAATTTGCATTATTGTTCTTGGCTCTGACGCTGGGTTCTGTTGTGTGACCTTAAGGAATTTTTTTTTTTTTCACATTTAACCTTAACCACCCCACCGCATCCCTTTTTCTGCCTTTTCCAATTAGATAGTTGCTACCCAAGTCAGATGCTTCACCCTCTGCATATTTGAAAGCTTTCTGATCTAGTGGGGATCCTTTCCAGATAGAGATTTAAGCATCAGAAAGCATGAAATAGGAATATTCCTGTTTTTTAAAGTCTTTTAGGTATAACCTGTCTGAGCACCATGCAGCAGGTGCAGTCTCAGTAGAGCTATTTGCCAGCTCCACTCCTGGCTGCTCCAAGATTTACTTTGCCGCTATATTACCCTCATATCTAATTAATACAATCTCAAGCAAGTGAGGCACTGGGAGGAATGAAGACTTCAGAATGTATAATTGCCTTCAGAAGAAAAGGATTCCCTTGTGAATTCAGCTTTGTCTGGTGTAAATGTCATAGTATTTTCCTCTCATTCTCCTCCCCTGCCCTCAGCTTGGGGTCTGCAAACTGTTTGAATGAGCAGCACATGTTGACATGGAACCATGTTGGACCTGTTTTCGTATCTTTGTCTCATTCCCATTAATGTTTTTCTATCGTTGCTCTATCTGATACTTCTAAGGTATCAGATTCAAACAGTGGGGACACTTAAAACACCCTGAGTACCTTGCAGGAAAGACCAGAGAAGCTGGCATGTCCCCTTTGAATTCCAGTCTTTTGCCTCTCAGTATAACAAATAATGAAAAGAGTTAGAACCCAACTGGGTTTTTTGTCATCCAGCATTCTTACTGCAGATCACCAGAACAGTGGTGTAGCTGCTTGAAGTGCTTCCAGACTGATTCTTGTATTTCTACTATTAAGCAGATATGGTTCATAACCAGCCGTTCTCTGGGCTGTTGAGGTCCGTCTTGCAGTTAGACAAATTATTGTCTGCATCCAGTCAATGGTAACATGACTCTGGTACCAGCATCTGAGTCCCTTGAACCATCTGTTTCTGCAGAACATGTTGCATGCTGGAATGTGCCACTATTCAATAACGTGTCCATGACAGGGCACTTTCTCCAATTACACTGTCTCTGCTTGAAGCAGAGGGAATTGATACTGCTTTTAAACGTCCGGACTACAGAGGAACAGATACTCTGTAAGATTTTTCTCCAAGCAGCCCAACCACTGGATACCCCCTGCAACAACTTAAATGGCTCCTTCAGCATCTGCTGTTTCGTATCAGTGTTATCCACCCTATTTTCATTTTGTTTCTTTCGGCCTTAACAGAATTCTCAATCCCTGCTGCAGTTTGATTTAATCTTGTCTGAATGTGGGGAGGGAGTCAGAAACTTATACAGGCATCCACATAAAAATTCTCACCAGTAACTTCTGTAATGGCACAAATACTTTCCTTCTTCTATCAGAAATACATTGAGATATATCACTGCTAGCTTAGCTGTTCCTGACATTTGACCGTAAGTTTACTTCAATAAATTTCTTCTTGTTTCTGGTCATGTCCTCATCCTGAGGATATTCCAGTTAAAAATGTTAATCTGATGCATTCCTGCAGATGTTGTTTCATCGGCAAACTCCTTACACTTTGTCATAGCTATTAATTAGATATCAACCAAGATTAGCTACAAGACCAATCTTTGAAGAAATCTGCTAACTATCTGCATCCAACATGTTGGTTCTTCTTCAGTTCAAATTCTGTTGCCATCATAAAACAAAAAAAGGAAAACCTCACACCCTCTGTTACAAAAAACCAAAATCTAGGTTAGAACAGCATGAGATATTTCATCCCATTTCCCACTTCTCTACACATATTTAATTATGCTTACAGTTAATATTTTTACTAACAGGCTGTATCTATTGCTCATACAGTGTTTTCCTCCTTTTTAATTGCATGATTTTTTATCTTTTCTGGTATTTGACTTGAAACACGGGCTACAAGTCTTCAGCACATATTACTACAATCTCCCAACTACAGCATTTTATGCTCTAGAGTTTTGTTTTTAACTTACCATAATCTTTTCAACTTTCATGTCTTCACCCTTACTAATCTTTTTCTGTACCCTTAATATCAACATCACCATCACTATTATTATCAAACAACTGTAGCAAAGAATTCTGTTTGTTTTGAAGTGTATCTAAATTACTATCTCAATCTCATTCTCATTGAAGAACGATTCGAGTTTTCTGTCTTCTCATTTTCTCTAAACACTTAAAGAACACGTTGCTGCCCTGCGGAAGACCTAACACAGCCTGACTTCTTCAATTCTGTGTTTTTCCTACATTCACCAGCTTGTTTTGCTGATTGATGCTTTTTTCACTCCTTCTTTGCTGATATGTTTCATTTGTTTACTTGAATACACTTCAAATGCACACTTATCTATATTCTCATTTCTTCTCATCCTAATCTGTTCTCTATTCCTTGACAAAGAATATCCAAAATTCAGCTCTAAAATACACCACAGAATAGTTGTGCTGATGACCATTTTAGCTGACAACCAGGTCTGAGCCTTATTTTCCATGCCTGAAAATCAGAACCACTATTGCTTACACTACGAAGGCAGATTCTCTAGCCACCTACAGCGATCCCTACTTTGTGTAAAGGAAGAGGTTACCTAAGACAAGCAGGCTATTTTTTGTATTTCTGCAGTGAATGTAGCTCAGCATTTCCTGTGCAGATCTCAAGGATTTCCTTGATGCAGTTCTTGCTATCTAGTCAGACTCTCTGTCTTCCATCTTCTTTCCAGATTCAGCTATTCCTATGTCTCTCTCTTTTATACTTGTGTTTATCATCTTCTAAAGGTCTCTCCTGGGACACAGCAATATAGTCAAGTTTGTATTATACACCTGTAAACCAACCTCAGATACTCCAAGGAACGTTCCAGGCTTTTTGTGTATTTTAAAACGTTTCTTAACCTTTTTCCCCTCTTAAATTGCTAAGCAGCAAGAAAACTCAATACTAGGAGCTGCCATAGAATCACAGAATGGTTTAGGTTGGAAGAGACCTTAAAGATCACGTAGTTCCAAACCCCCCTGCCATGGGCAGGGACATCTACCACTAAACCAGGTTGCTCAAGGCCCCATCCAACCTGGTCTTGAACACTTCCAGGGATGGGGCATCCACAACTTCCCTGGGCAATCTGTTCCAGTGCCTCACCACCCTCAGAGTGAAAAATTTCTTCCTGAGATCTAATCTAAAACTCCCCTCTTCCAATTTGAAGCCATTAGCCCTCTTCCTATCACTACATGCCCTTGTAAAAAGTCCCTCTCCAGCTTTCTTGTAGGCCCCCTTCAGATACTTGAAGGCTGCAATAAGGTCTCCCTGGAGCCTTCTCTTCTCCAGGCTGAACAACCCCAACTCTCTCAGCCTGTCTTCACAGGAGAGGTGCTCCAGCCCTCTGATCATCTTCGTGGCCCTGCTTGGGACCCGCTCCAACAGGTCAATCTTTTTAATTATGTAAATGAAGAATTTTGTGGATGAGTTACATGCAGTAATGTCTTAGGATGAGAATATCCACTGCTGGAGGGCTAATTCCATTCTTTACACTGAGGCTGGTCAGTACAACCTTCACAGATATTACTTTTACTTTTCACAAGCTGCTTCTTCAAAGTAAGTATTAATAGGCATTTTCACCTGTAAGAGGTGGTCTAGATAATGAAGTTATGTGGCTAATTGTGATGGAAGTCCAGCCCCTGTGCTTAGGGTAATGCAGTGGGATTTGCTGGTTACTCTGCCTTAAGGAACACTTTAGATTCCTTTTAATTTTTAATATTACTTTCAAATCCCCTTCAAAGTTGTTTCTAATAATCTGGAAACTTTTAACTGCAACCTGCATGCTTTACCACTTGGCAGTAGACTACAGATACACATGTCCAACTGCTGAGTTGCTTTGAACAGTGTTAGAAACTTACACCAGGCTGTGTGCCTTCATTTGTCACTGTAAGCTTGTGACTGAGAAGTTGTATACCCTTAGTTAATGGTAGCAGCTGAGGACCATAGTTTCTACTAACTCCAAAACCAGTGTTAATGTTCAGAGACTGAACAACTCCAAGTTCCTGCCAACCTTCAGAACCATCAAATGCAATATGGAGCTACTTTTCTCATTTCTGTCTATCACCATCCATGCATTGGGTATATATTTCTTTCCAAAGCAAGAGAAATTATCCCAAAGCCAAAAATTCAAAGCATGGACACTGTATCCTCAGTTCTGGCTCCCAGTCAAATCAAACTCTGAAAGGGTACTGCTACTTTTTGAAAGTAACCCATGATGTCAGACTTCCAACATCCAAGATGGTAGAAATCTTACCAAAGAATTAATGCCATTTTACATTACATATATTTAGACTGCATGTCATGTGAGTAGTCTAAAAATACGGGGTTTGATCTAGCTTTGCTTTACCACATAAGTCAAGCAAAACTCAAGACATCGACCCCTGTTTTCACCTAACAATTTGTTACAATCACTCTTATCCGATTGTTGGAAACACTTCTGATCTTGCATACAATGTAAGCCACAAAAATGGCACAACATACGTAGCTTACTCTTTCTCCTCTACATCACAGCTCAGCATTCAAATATGCTTCCCAAGGGTGGCATGTAACTATCTTCCAGTGCCAAAAATAGTGCTCTTTCTGATCAAAAGTAAGGGAAAGGAACATACCAGTTACAACAACATATGATATTATCACTTGAAAACCATCTGAATGGCTCTTCTAGTGATGTTTGCATCTGCCCCTGCTGCCTGCGCTGGGCTTAGTGCAGCCTGTGGCGAACTGGTTAAAACAAGGGGAGAATAAAGCACTTGAAGGGTAGTGATATGGCAGGTGGAGCCACAGGGAATGAAATTACATCAACACACAGACTTTCTATGACTAGAATAGGAAATCCGTTCATGCAATTTATGATTTCTGTATGAAATACTGAACTCCCTATCCGTATCCTTAAAAACCCATAGACACAATTTTGTATATCAGTGCTGTCTTCAGTCTCACTGCTTCTCTCTGAAAAAGCTTAACATTTCTAAAGCTTAACGAGAAAGTGTCAGTAAATTATGCAGCTCTTTTTTATGCATGCAACCTCTAAATAACAGGCTGGATCATACCCCAAAAAAGTAATTTGTCAGGGAGATGTCATTTTTGATTGCAAAATCAGCCACAAAGGTCTATGATTATGAGAGGCAACAGATCCAGGAGCCACTGCCTGGAAGCCAGGAACTACCCTGTTTCAAGGACTTGTCCTGTGGATGCCCCATCCCTTGAAGTGTTCAAGATCAGGTTGGATGGGGCTTTGAACAACCTGGTCTAGTGGAAGGTGTCCCTGCCCATAGCAAAGGGGTTGGAACTAGATGACTTGGGGGTTGGACCAGATGAGGTCCCTTCCAACTCCAACCATTCTATGATTCTATGGTCCTTTACAAGGTAGGTGCTGTGTGGGTGCTCATGGCAAGAGAATTAGCTTCCTGGAGTCAGGTAGCACCCAGAGCCCAACAAGAGTGATGGGCCTTGCACTTACTTCCTTGTTTGTCAAACAATTTCTCTTGTTTTGTTTCATAGGTAAAACACTGGCACCTTCTAGACTTCTGCTCCCAGTTAATGTGTCTGACTGTCTGCGTATAGCTGTTGCATACGCCTGACTTGTGAAGCTGTTAATCTGCAGATTGCTTTTTGGGAGCAGGTGTTTTAAGTGACAGAAGAGTGTGAAGAAATCAGCAATGCTTCTGGGAAAAAAAGGCACTGTGAGCTCCAGACCGGTGGGGTGTGCGTAGGCATGAAGCAGGCCTGGACCCTGAAGCAGTGCCTGAATTTAGTCCTGGAGGATATCATCCATTTGACAGGTTCAATGGCTGAGTCCCTTGCCACTGTGGTCACTTGAGAGGGCAAACTGACCATATTTCAAAACCTTGTATTAGCTTGTAAGATTACAAGCAGGCCATCATTTTGTCCTGTGGGATCCTACTTTATGGCATAAATAAAGAAAATTTCTTATTCCTTTCATTATGAGCCATGGTACTGAGCTACAGCAATTAAAACTAAAGAGAGGGTTCAAAAGGAAAAAAAGCGGTTCCTCCAGGTTTCTCTAATAAAGAATGGCAGCTTCAGAGGCACAAGGAGACAAATAAGTCATTTGGAAACACCTTGGTTTGTAAGCATGTATGCAGGGAATGAAGCCTTAGGAAAACCAAGAATAAATTCGAGTGCTGTATTTTGCAGAGAAATCATCTGAGCTTTCCAAATTCTCTTCTTGCTTATATTTTGAGGGGTGCATGGCCAAGGCTTCTATCCGTAATCCGTGTGCGGAAGTGTAGCAGCAAATAAAATGAAAAACCCTTCTGGATAATTGTTACAGAACATGTAGGCGATCTGGGGGAAAAAATCAGAACCAGAGATGTGCCAGGGAAAAAAAATGATGATATTTAAAATGCCAGCCTCCTGTGAGCCCCTCTGCTTCCTATCCCTTATTTTGCCACTCACGGCTCCCAGCGTGGACTGCTGCTGCCATCTACTGCCACCTGCACTGCCAGGAGCTGAGCTTCCCTCCTGGATCCTGGCAATGGGACTGGGGGTCAGAGGGGATGTCGGGACATGAAATATTTTGGGATAATAAAGAAAAAACAGTTTCCAAGGAGAGAAAGGGATGGGAGAAAGCCTCATAGCCAAGATTAAAAACCCAAGTATAGCTTTGTCTGTTAAAGATATAATGCAAAAAATGTCCACGCTCTGATGAGGGATGCCTAAATGGAAATGCTTTTGCTTCCAAAGGGAAGCGGAAACCCAATCTGGATCCACCTTTCTGTCGTGCAGTGACCTGAACCTATTCCCAAGGCCTTAAAGGTTATTAGTATAAGTGATGTGGCTGACAGCCTATGTTCAGTCCCCATTAGATGATGAAATGACCTGCACAGTAGGAAAGCTAAGGAATGAAAAAAAGCCTAGGGGTAAGTCCAAGTTTCCTAATTCATTCACCTGTGTTTCACCTGTTCTAGGAACAGAGGGCTTCAGAAGCTGGTGATAGAAATCTTGTACCTGACCCCAGCTTTAAATTCCCATCAGCAAAGGCTCAGAGAACAGATTAGCCTTCAATTAGTGCAGGTATTTCTAAATGAAATCTAGAAGGAAATCATACCTTTACAATGTGTATTGGAAGATAGACTATGGAAAGAATGGGAAAAAATGTTGGCAGTGGAACTATATTGTGTCTGTTACGACCCAGTAAGAGATGTGCTGGATTTCATAACCTCTGAACTTCACACCACTCCATTGCAGGTGGCAGGAACGATCAAACCCAGACCTTCCTGATCTCAGTTCATATTTCTTCTCTGTTAACGTTATATAGCGGTCTTCATTAGCAATACCAATCTACACAACAGTTGCAGAGGGCTGGGAAGCAAAATATATTAGCCTTGCCCCTTCTCTGTGCAGCTTTTGTTAGACTGTGTCTAAGTCAGCTTCGTGTAGTAGTCTCTAACTTGACTTTATTACATGACCTGCAATGTACAGTTGAATAATTTTAAGTTGATTTAGCTAAGCACAGTGACAAAGTCAGGTTTTTCTTCCTTATACCATTTATCTTCAATAGCTACACTACCCTGTGTGGTCACTTTCTACATGGATGAAAATACAATCCAATCTGTATGACTAACATGCATTTCTGGTACTATGACTATGTCATATCTAAGCATGTCATCATCTTTATTCTACACAAAAATCTGTGATATAAAGAAGTACTAAAATGTATGTAGAGAGCACAAGTCTTATGAGGAGTAGCTGAGGGAACTGGAGTTGCTTAGCCTGGAGAAAAGGAGGCTGAGGGGAGACCTTCTCTCTCTCTCTAGAACTACGTGAAAGGAGGCTGTAGAGAGGTGGGGGTCGGTCACTTCTCCCAAGTAACAAGCAATTGGACAACAGCAAACAGCCTCAAGTTGTGCCAGGGGAGGTTTACATTGGATATTATGAAAAATTTCCTCACTGAAAGGGTTGTCAAGCATTGGAACAGGCTGCCCAGGGAAGTGGTTGAAGGTCACCATCCCTGGAGTTATTTAAAAGACATGTAGACATGGTGCTTAGGGACATGGTTTAGTGGTGGTTTTGGCAGTGTTAGGTTGATGGTTGGACTCGATGATCTTAAGGGTTTTTTCCAACCTAAATGATTCTATGATTCTATAAGTTACAGTAGCACTGATGCTGTTCCCCAGTAGTGTGATTGAAGCCAAAACACTGTCCACATTGGCATAGCACTGAAGTATTCCCAGGATGTCACTCTCTCTTCCCTCATCTCCTCTAGGAGATGAGCTACCAAAACATGCCTGAGAAAAAAACCTTTGTAGATCTGCCTTGCTCTACACTTCAACAGCCAGATTCCCCATAGACCCACTTCTGTAATAAAATAGGATCTAAAGTTTTACAGAAACTTGCTGGGCAAGAAAGAAGACAAAAAACATGCTAGACAGCCGTTGGGTTTGTGGTGGTATTTGTCTTTCAGGTTCTCATTCAGGAAGGGAGAGTTTCCTTCTAAATTAGTTGCCTGAATATTTCACTCCTGATACGGAGGCTGACCTGAGTAGGTGGCCTTCCTTGAGACACTGTCAAAGCATGTTCAAACAGCAACAATTAATTTGACTGGCTATCTGAGGCTCCGAGTTGTTTTTTGACAGTGTTTTTTCTTTTTATCTGGAGTCTTTGTCCCTTGCTCAGGCTTTGCTTCTCATTAGGTTCCTGATTCACTGTGCCTCTCCTTCACTTCACAGTAGGCCAGAAGTCTCCTCCATCTAAAGCTTCTGGAGAACTACAGGTCATTACACCTCCTTTGCTCTCAGCGTTTTACAGTGTTTCAGGGAGCTGTCTGTGAAAACTTTGTTTTCCAGCAGCTTTTGTGAGCGAGGCGAGTGATGTTTTAGCCTGGCCAGAAGCAGTGAGTTTTGGCCTTTGCTAGGAATAAAGCGTAAATCGAAAGAGAAGAGTTCCTAACCAAGTGCTGCACAGATACTTGTCCTCTAACAAACCCCACAGAAGGGGAGCGTGTGGGGGGGGTCTGACACTGCAGTCCTCTGGCAATTTGTTTCTCAGCCACACTAGTGAACCATGCAGACTCTGAAGCCGGAGCCAATGTTTCCTTGCAAAAGGCAGGATAAAACCAGTACTTATACTGTGTCCCAAAAGCTGTGCAATTTAAATTGTTAAGATTGGAAAAGTATTATTAGCCCCATTTACAGGTAAGAAAGGAATGCAACTTGGTCCTCTGCCTATCCTTAATAATACCTTTCCTGTATGATAGAAACTACACATGTGCAATCCCAAAGGACTAATGCAGATGCTTAATAATGAACAAAAATATTATGTGACAATGAGCCAAGAAAGATGAATCATCTACCCAGTTAAAATTGCCAATAAAATTAGGCAGCTACTATAAATTATCCCGAATCGTATTGGTGAATATTCACAGTATATCCATACAATATGTGTCAGAGAAAGCCTTTTGGACATTTCATTAGATGTTCTCCATCACTGTGGAAATATCTACATAGATTTCATTTTCTGCACAGTTAGAGTTTTTGTCTTTCCTTGCATCTGAGGTCTGAAATAAGTGTTCATCAACACACAGGAAAAAAAATCTCTTTTTTTTCCCTTTTAAAATCTGGCAGATACAGTTGCAGGAAAAAAATGTGATTTGTGCTTACATGCTGTACACTGTTACCCCATGTACAACCACTAGACCATCACATCTGTCATGAGAAATAAAACAAATCAAGAGCCATTGAACACTGTGAATTGTAAGAGCAATCAGCAGAGAGGGATTCTCGCAGATGTTTCTGGAACCGTGACACACAGGGCAATTCAGGGTGATCAAAACCCCTTGGCTTTCCACTTCTAGCCATGGTGAAAAAGAAGGTTGCTAAGCTGGACTACAATCAAAGCATTCAAGGCATCAACAGAGTTAGAATTTTCAAATGGGATTTTTTTTGCTCTATGTCTGCTGGTTTATTTATCAGTTTATGTTTTTTGCCACTGCATTTACATAAAGCCAGATGCACTTATAAAAGAATATGGGAAAAAAGAGGAAGACTAATGTGGTATAGCACAGATCTACTTCTGCCTTTCCTCTGGTATCCAGTTTTGACCCTTTCAAAGCCATCTCTGGTACGATTGGTTTCAGGAACAATGAATTTATGAATTCATAAATTCAATAAAGGTCACACTCTTCCAAGTTACTAGCAGTTTGATGATAAGGTGCGTTCTGCCACTATATCCTGACCACTTATAATGTTTCACAATGATGCCTTTCTTAGCAATAAAGGGCTATCCTCAATATATTAATTCTTACTTACTACCAATCTTTCTGTTGCTCTTCTACTATATGACAAGCTCTTCATCTTATCTTATGTTATTGCTTAGAATTGCTGTGTTCAGTAAAGCACCTGCTGTGTTTCTCTCCAGAAATGGATGCAATCCATTCATGACTACAATGATCCTTTTACACACACTATAAATCAGTGTTGCTGTCTTTCAGACAGTCAATAAAGACTGCCAAAACTTTGAATGCTTTCAGTGAAAAGTACACTGTATGTTCAAACAAATGTCAAAAATAGACACAAAAGTGAAACAACCCACTTCCCCCAAAAAAATTTGTGGCTTCTTTAGAGCTAAAAATGGCCATTACCCTCGTTTGACTACTTTGCTCTGCTGCAGAAGTGATGTGACCATAACCTGTTTACCTCTCAGCACCTATCTGAACTTCACTTCATTGTAAATACCATTCCAGAGTTCTCTAATTCTGAGAGGCATCCTTGCAGCCTTGCTCCTAAGTTTCCTATTTATAAAAACTATTTATATTTTGTCAGTCAAAGGTTTCCTCTAATCTGCCCCAGGCACAAGAGGGTGAGAGGAGGGAGTGGAAACAAAAATGAAGGGAAGTGCATTGCAAGAGGCCATTCAACAAGCCTGCAACCTAGAGAAGAACAAGTCTAGGCCTTTTAAAGGTCCAACTTTTCACCCTGCCCCCAGGACTCCCAGCAAGTGAGAGATAGAACAACTCTAGATAGAACAACTGTCTCCTTAAGATAAGGCACAAAAGCCCAAAACCATTAAAACTTACTCCCTATTTCTAGCCTGATTATGGATTCAGAGGAAAAAGTACCATTTGTTTCAATTATGAGGAAGATTTCCAGGAGCATTCTCACTTCTTTTAAGACTTGCAGTTCCACTACTGACCTATGCATCCTGGGAGTTGGATCTGTGCACAAATACTTTTACTGCAAAAAATAGTTTGCTATTCCATGAGCTGAAAGAGGAATCTCACGGGTTTTCAAGCGTGTATCTGCTTAGGTTTACAACTGCTTCTGGTTCATTGATTTTAACTGGGCTCTCTCACTGGTGGAGATAAACTGGGAGTTTGCAGGTTCAGATCCTTATCGATCATCTTTCTTTTCTGTTGGCAATTAACATCGCTCAGACCTCCTGTCACATTAGGTTAAAAGCAAGTCACAGCTCTAAAGTTAAAAATATAAAACAGTCAACATCTAAAACCCAACCATGAAAAATGTCAGTGACCTCTTTTCGGCAGAGGTTTCCCTCACCTTCAGATACCTCCCAAGAGTTGGGTCCAACTGAGTAAACACTTTCTCTAAGTCACATTGTGAAGGTATTTTGTGCGTTGGTCCCTAGTATCTTGTTATGACCCTGTGCAGCAGACATTGGGAGGCTATCTTATTTGACCAATACCGCAGACAATAAAAATTCTGATGAGACTGCACTAGTTTAACACAGGTCCAATTTAATTTGTATTTGATGCAATCGTTCCCAAATACAGTGCTAATTTGTACAGACTGTTGGACTTTAAATAAGGTTTTGAGCACTGAGGAAATTCCAGTGTGCCATCCTATTTAGACTGGTTAAGCAATCTTACTCTGCTATCATCTTCAGCCTTCAGCCTTGCAGAAGTCATTAGATTTAGTCCAAGATTACTATAGAGTGATAGGGAGCAGAATGCTTTGCAGTGTTGTAAAGACTGCAAATGCAACTTTTTACACTCAGGTAAATGATGATAGATGTTGTATCTTATTTTCCAACATATCATCCCTCACAAAAGCAGCCAAACAAATGGAAATGGGATACGACAACATAAATAATATTACATCTCCACTTGTCAACTTCTTCCTTCTGTCAAATCAATAACAATATTTAAATTATTTTTAAAACAGTGGGATTGTCATGTTGAAGCCTTACAAATGTCTGCTGTGTATATCCAGCCATGTGTTTATTTTAGGGGAGATGGGGAAATATTGTTAAGGTCAACACATGGAAAGGAGAGAGTGTGCTTAGTGTGTCTTATGGTGCAGTGGACCCCAAAGTCTCTCTTCCAGTAAGGCAAATAAAAGCTTCGGTTCTGACCACTGTTATTATCTATGATCATATATAGTAACTCAAATAGCAGTAATACAATACAAGGTACTTGAGCAACAGGTAGGGAAACAGGAGGGGACAGCTCCTGCCAACTCAGGATCAAATCCAGACATCCTTCTCATGAACAAAATAGCCACTACAGTCAAAGTAAGGTCTGAGTAAACCACAGATCCTTCTTTGTGCAGCCATCTTTTTGAAAATTCTCAAAAAGTAGATCAGAAGCCTTACAATTTAGCTTCAGATCACTCATTCTTTAAATGAAATGTTTAAATGGCTATGCTACACTAAATACACACTGACAGGGGAAACTTTCATTTCCATCTAAGTGTTGTGTTATAGCCTATGTAGTTGGGTGTGGTATTCATAAAGCTAAGTGGCTGAAAAACATTAAAACTAGTTTTATCACAAACCTTTTCAAAAGATTTTGCCATTCTCCAGAGCATGTCATTGCTCTCCTTTAGACCTTTCTGATGGTGATGGGAAAAAAGCCACATTATGCGAGAAGTGCTTTAAGTTAGCTTGTAGAATGATAGCTTCTACCATAGAAAATGCCTGTTGAATACACTATTCACAATCATTAATCACATACTGAGTCTATGCATTGAAAAATGGGAAGGGAGAGAGAAGGAAGATGGTCTGGTAGCAACAAATCTCTAATTTTTCCTCATTGTCTTAAGGGAAAAGTGGTCTGAGTGGCAAAGACCAATTGAACCTTGTTAGCTTCGGCACTCATTGGGTGGTGGAGATGAACCTGATGTTCTGAAGAACATGCAAGACAGCCACCTTTCTGCAGTACATCTAACACCTGTTCTTCTAGAGTGGCACCATGCAGTGCTAATTCAACCATTTTTATTTCATTTAAAATTCAGCACTTTTCCTTCCATGTTATAGTGCATAAAATAGAGCTGATATTTTTAATACTGTCCCTCCTTTATAATACTGTTTCTAATTAGGCAGCTGCAATTATACATAGGTGTAAAAAGCAGACTGCACATTATAAAAACACCAGCATTTATCGCAGCGTATATGGCTGTACAGCAAGATCTTCTCTACGGGAAAGATACCAGAGAGGTACAGAGGAGGCCCCACCTTGAATACCGCGTTCAGTTTTGGGCCCCTGAAACAAGAAAGACATCAAGATTCGGGAGCGAGTCCAGAGAAGGACAACAAAGCTGGTGAGAGGTCTAGAGCACAAGTCTTATGAGGAGCAGCTGAGGGAACTGGGGTTGTTTAGTCTGGAGAAAAGGAGGCTGAGGGGAGACCTTATCCCTCTCTACAACTACTTGAAAGCAGGCTGTAGAGAGGTGGGGATTGGTCTCTTCTCCCAAGTAACAAGTGATAGGACAAGAGGAAATGTCCTCAAGTTGTGCCAGGGAAGGTTTAGATTGCATATTATGAAAAAATTATTCACCAATAGAGTTATCAAGCATTGGAACAGGCTGCCCAGGGAAGTGGTGGAATCACTGTCCCTGGAGTTATTTAAAAGACAGGTAGACGTGATGCTTAGGGACATGGTTTAGTGGTGGTTTTGGCAGTGTTAGGTTGATGGTTGGACTCAATGACCTTAAAGGTCCCTTCCAACCTAAACAATTCTATGATTCTATGATTCTAAGAGAAAACCCACAGAAATACCTTATTTATAGAATATAAATATGATGGGTTTTAAGCTGCCTGGCAGAGAAATATGAAAATTGTCAAAACCTTAACCAGCTACTTAAGAGTCCTGTTTCTGCCACTGACCGGCATCAAGTGCTCCAAAGGAAGGTTGCGCACATGAGATATTCATCTCAAGCTTAGAGATCCTGGTGAAAGGCTGAAATCTAAAGTTGTACCAGGCTCTGAGAAGGTGTGCAGAGCACGTCACAGGAGGACAGTAACAGAACACGCAATAATTTATTTCTTTACCCATCCCTCTACACCTCAGCCTCCATTTCAAACTTTGGTTGTTGGGTTTAGACCCTGAAGAAAATGTTTCAAGAACCTTCTCTGAAACACCCAGTGAGACCGGTGGTACTTGTCAAAACTTCTGGTCCTTTTGTTCCTTAGATTAATATTCTTTTTTCCTATATTGAGAAGCTATGGCCTTCAGTGATGACCTGCCACAGTCATTTTCATGGTGTAATCGCCTGTCTGAAAAACAATTATCTCTGCTTTGAACTTCTCAGTATATTTCCCTATAAACTTTCAGATACATTTTTCTATAGAAATGTGATAATATTAGTCAAATCGACATTTTAGATAAGAAGAAAAATGTGCATCAGAGTGCTAAAGAGGAATGCTTCTGCTGGGTATGTGCTTTTCCCAGAGAGATTGTTCAACAGCCTTGTATTCTACCCAAGAGATACCCAGATTCCTACACCAGCTCTTATTTCACACTCGGCCTATTTTGATCTCTTTCCATTGGTGCAAGCTGTAAGATGGCCTTTATTTCTTGAAGATACATTTAGGTGAGTCTCGTCCTCATTCTTTTCAGTGAAAAGGAAGGCAGTTCAAATTTTACTGGAGGCCTGTACTTGTGCTCTCCCACTGCAGAGATAAAAGCCCAGAAAAGCGACTTTTTGTTTTGTTTTTTTTTTTTTTGAAGTGGCTGACAGTTTATTCTGGTTTGAGGTCAAATTTATGATTTCACTTTTTGCTAATGCTTCGTAGCCAACTGCAGCACTTGGCAATCCAGTTGGTATTTGCTGTTTCTCACCTCATCACCACAATAAGCATTCTGCAATGAAGCTTGATCTTCAAACTGATCTCTGTGAGACAGTGAGGATTCAGCTCTTTCTGCTGTAGCTGTGTTTAGGCTACAAGGAAAAGAGTAAAAACTTCATTTTAATCAGCAGCTATGACTTCAAGAAACTAAAAAAAGTAGATAAGTCATAGAGGAAGTTGCTGCTTTATAGTCGCTTTTACGATTATTATGGTCCTTAAGCTGCATCTATAGTGTTTTGTTCTTTAATGCTAAAAATTACCATGAGAATCCTGTTTCACTGCAAGTTAAGGGGCAGTAAGGTTTACATCAAAAGTGAATAGGCAAATTGTAACAGGTAAAATGGGCCTGGAAGACGATCAGAATGCATTTAAACTGACAAATTAGAGCATTACAATGTGTAATGCAACTGAAGTTTAGCTTCCTAATGCGCGCGCACACACACGTGCATGTGCACATGCACAGATGTATGTATTATACACACAGACACAAGCTGTGAGAAAAATGCATGGGCAGAATCATCTCTGTCTCTAAACAGAGAGGGCCACTTTTTTTCTCATGTAAATTCACTGAAGACAGGGGAATTACACCAGGGAGAGGTTTGACCCAGAATGTCAACAGTTTTGAGAAAGAAGAGCTTTTATTTATTATGCAATTATTCACACAGAGGGACTTGCTTTCTCTTCTAAGAGGATGTGTCATGCAGTTTGACGTCCGCTGCTTCTTTTGCAGAAGCTGCTTTCCCGGTTTGGGTGATGGCAGAACAAGCAGTGTCAGGGACATACATATTTGATTTGCCTGTGTTTGCAGTAAGGAAATAAAGTTCGCAAGCCAGCCACACCAAGGTATGTTGCATGTCCCAGGACAATGAAGAAGATGGGATTCCTCCTGCCTGGGTGAAGAAAGATTGAGATGAATTGTGATGTATCTCCCCTGCACCTGTTTCCTGCTCTTTTTAGATCTCGTTCGTCCCCTTTTCTTCCTTTGGTAATACCTTAGTTCGTTTGGCTACCAGCAGCACATTTTCCTCCTAGTGCATGTCTAAAACTCAGTAAAATAGGACCAAGGAGTCCTTTCTGGCACCAAGGCAAGTATTTCAGGCTGACTTGTGTACCCTTGGTTTAGAACTGCCTTCCCTCAAAACATACTGGCCATATTCATGCTGCACCCTCAGGGTCTCCTTTCAGCTGTATATGATTTCTCTATGGTCCCACAACATAATTACAGTTGTTTTGTGCTTTCCTTCCAGTTAAGAGCCAAAGAGCAAACACACACCTGCATAGTGGGGATGGTTGGGTAGAAGAAATGCTTTAGTTTCTTCTTTGCCCCTCATTTATTTAACACCATGCAAGTATTGATTTTGACTGTCACCATTCCTACAATCTTAGGTAGCTTTCTGGAGCTGATTTACTAGATGTTCCTATACTCTTTTGTGTCCAGCACAGCTGCCTCTAGCCAGTAGTTACTGGAAACCTTCTACTGGATTTCCTTTCCTCAAATATAGAAGTCATTCCACAGAGAATTATTACCAGTGCCTCTCTTTCTTCCTTCAAACCAAGCATGTTACCTTGCTTATACACCTAGGTCCAAGCTTGCCGCACCCAATCCTAGACATTCAGCCAAATACACAAGTCACCCTCAGCTCCCCCTGTGCTCAAAGGCAAGAGATGGGGAGATTTTTCTAAGCCAAGTCATCTCAGAACTGCATTATTTACTGTAGGTATCTGCATTTTTCTTCTAACAATATGGGTGCCAAAAGCAATCTCATTTGAGCATACTAGTTGGTACTTAAAACTAGGAGAAAAGACAGCACCTAGAAAAAATAAACAGACTGCCACCATATCTCTCAATGCAGGTCTTAACGGTAGATATTCAGTGATGCTGGGTCTCTTCATCAACAAATTCTTTCCCCAGGACCAAAATCCAGGCCCCATATAAAGTTCCAAAACAAACTCTTCCTACATCTCTTGGCTGCTAGTTTCTATAGCAACAACCTCAGGTTCCCTGTCATCACTCAGTGTATTTATTACTCACATTATAAATCAGACTTTTAGAGGTAAGTATTAACTCCAAAATCTCCAGAAGCTGCCAACAAATACGAATTCAGAGATCAAACACTCAGTGGGAACAAATTCCCCTACGAACACTCTGTTTCTTGATAGATACCGTCCCTACTTTGCTCTCTTTCAACAAACACAGTTATCTAACAAACAGCAAAATGCAGGACATACACAGGCTACAGACATATCAAGAAGAGACTTATTGTCTTGATACCTCTAAGGACTGTTACTGTGCCTCTTGTGCAGAGTCACTAAGCAAAGCTCAAGGTGATTTCCAGTCTAAAGAGTCGGTATGAGGACTCACCCAAAAATGAAATGATGAAGACAGTCACTGAAGTCCTGGGGACAACATTGCTGAGTTCCTCATCAGGATTCAAGAAAAGGGAGTGCAAGATAGTCACTAGCAAGATCTAATCTAACCTTCTCAAGAAAATTAAGTTGTCTTGGAGCTTAATCAGCATCTTAGAAACTGCATGCAAATTAACTAACCATTAAATTCATAGTTAGTGTGTTATGAAAGTCTGTCTTCACCTTGTAAGCTGAGAAACAAAAAAAGATGATTTACAAACTGGACAGTCAGTATATCGGCATATATAGAGGAAATAAGAGAGATCTTTGGGTTTGTGTATATGTGAGCTTCCTCCTACAAGGTGGGGTACTTCTCATTGTGTCTGCCTAGGGGCCGAAAAAGAGCTTTTATCTTTATGTGATATGAATCTTAAACAGCAGTAACTCTCAGTCCTCAAGCTCAGGGACAGTATGGTGCCAATTGCCAGATGAGGTTAGGAAGAAATTGCTTACAGAAGCGTTGTGATGAACTGATTTATTCATCTGGAGTGTCTATGGAATATATACCACACAGACTATTGGTCTATATTGTCAGTTCCAAATTTCCAATACAGTATCTTATATAGTCCTTTAAACTGGGGCACGGATCAACCTGACCACAGTGTCGCAATTACTCTGGTCACCGATAAAACAAAGACAAAGAAAACAACTGAATAAAAAAATAAGTTATCATTGTGTGGTGACTGGATCCAGACAACGGCAACGCCTTAAATAAAGTGTCCATATGGAGTATTTTAGGTCTGATTCCAGAGCATTTCTGTGTGCCAGTCTTATAAAAGGAGACCAAAAAAACCCCTGGAACATATAGTTATTCACCATGATCAAACTCATTTAAAATGCATCTCATAATTAAGGATTTTAAAAGAAAAAGAGATAGATTTTGTCCAATGAATTATTAAAGCATAATGGGGTCCCCTAGGTCCCAATTAGGAAACTGATTAAAAAATGTTTGAGTTTAAAAAGCTGCAGGTAGGGAGTTCTGCTCTCAGCTGCCTTGAATTAGCATATTGATGGCACCACAGCTCTAGCTGGAAGGAAAAGCAGAGACCCAGCACACATTTTGCCAGGCCAGCACAATGCATTCTGAGCACTCCTGCCTCAATCCGAGGAAAGAATGACTTACACAGCCAGGCCTCACCAGCAACAACAAAAACAAGTTACAGTCCAGAAATGTACTGGGCAAAGTATTTGCTGGTAGTGGTACTGGGGGAGAAGGTATTGTAATTGGAACAACGTGGAAAAGAGCAAATGCTAAAACAAGACAAAACCCAGGAGGTTTCTGGCTTGGATGTGGCAGGACGTTAATCTTTGGCCTCAATCCAAAACAGAGCTATGGCCACAGTTTCAGCATATGACGAGGTGACGGCAAAACCCCAGAAAGTTGGTTTAGAATGGCCCTTGAAATCTGGGTTAATTTCTGTCCTCTTGAAAATTTAGGACTACTGGTCACAGTTGATTTCAAACTGGAGCCCACAACAAGGTGGTTTTGGTTGGCTATTACTTTAATTTTCTGCTCAGAGGTCTTAAACATTAAGCTGATGCTGGTATAGTGCCTAACCCCACTTTCATGCTGAAAGTAAGTTATCAGATCTCTCAGGCACTTAGTGCACCCTACAAGTCCTTGTCAGCGCTGTGGACCCCGTCAACAGGTACAGTGGGAATTTCCCGCCACAGCTGCCCAGCCTGCCTTTCTACCTGTCTCTTCCTCATCTAACACAGACTCCCTCAGCCAGAAGCAAAGGGGAAATTTGTAAGGCACCTTTGTAGCAGCTATTAAGGAATTGCTTAAATAAGATGCTCAGGAGATGCTGTATGTGGTCCAGTCTTGGTGAGCTATGGGAAAGCACCAGGAGGGATGATTCTGATGGGCTGTAAGAGCACAAAATTGATAAACTGGTGAACCTTATGGAATCTTGCACGCTGATGACCATTACATGAGAAGAAGGTGAAAGTGACACATATTTTGGTGGAAATAGGTTATTTTTGTGTAAAGAATATCACTTTTGCTTCAGGCAAATCATTTGGCAGGAGACGTTGGAGGGTTTGCACATCATCAAGGATTAGTCTGGTGGATAAGGTTTAAGCAATCACGCAACTGTGCCGAGATCTCTCATGATAGAGTTGAGAGGAAAATAATTGGGTTTTATGGCTTTTTTAGTATCTTGCAGCATTGCTAATAAAAATAATAGCACTGAAGTACCACCTTGGTATTTTCTTTATCGTGGATAATCATGCAGTTGTTAGGCTCATGATGGCAGCACACTACAGAAACACTCGCCCAAATGTGGAGGGAATCTTCCTTGGTTTTCAGCTCAAGGACTCCATGGTCTCTGTAGCTTCTCAGGTTATAACAGCTCACTCTCAGCTGCATGTTTTTCTTGCAAAAAGATTTTTTTCAGTTTTTGAAATGGCTCTTCTCCCAAAAAGGATGCATAAAGAAAAAGAATGAAAACGCAAACAAAGCCAAGAAAGTTGTGGTTATAGCTCCCACAGCACCTGTAACTCAGCTCTCCTCACCATGCAAAGTATATTGTAATACTGAATTTGCTGCTAAACTTATGCCTTGACTGCACTGTATGCACAGTACATTAGGATGGTTTTGACTAGTCAGCTTGTTATAGTCTGTTATATTCTAGAGGGCAGTTTTACATCTACTTATCCAACTCTACTAGTCTCCTAGCCCCATTCTGGTCTCCTTCATGACCTCTGTCATAGATACTGGACTAGACTCTTACAGAGAAGAGGATTTTGATGGTGCAAGGGTGTAATAATGGCTTAATGCTTCCCATCTGCACAGCCTTGTATGGAACTGTGCCAGGGAATGGCTGTGGGAGAGAGGACGCATGCTCAGGAAAGAAGACATAATAAGTCACTCAGCTCTGAACACATTGAGCTCACACTGTGCAGCCGGTATTGCTGTTTTGGTGTAGCATGGTCATAGGACCAGCAGTCTCTGATATTTCTCAGCCTCATTAATCCCAATCCTCAGTGAAGGTTTTTGAACCACCTTCTCAGAGACTCTTTTAGTTCCTCTCCTGAGGAACTAACCAAAGCCACAGCTAAGTCAGTACTTCTCACCTGCTGCTTCTTTTGAGAAATGCTCTTCCCATTTCCTGGAGCAGGGTATACCTCTGCCTAGAAACAATATCATGTCTTCGTAAAACACTTAGCTAAGCCTGTACAACTACTAAATACCAAACTGCATGTGGGCTGAAACAAAGCTGTTTTCTGGAGAATTACAATTATGAAACCCTAGGTTTGCAGATGCATACTCAACAGTATTCAGAGACTACCTAAAGCTAGTGGACATCAACACTTTCTTTGGAAATGCCACCCAAAAATGTCAAGAGATGCCAACAACTTAAATCCACACTCTGAAAGACTCTGTGTGTATGTGAGCTGCCCTTTGTGCACATAAGAGAAATGAGTGCACAAGTTCTTCTTTCGCATCCTGTCCTCCAAAGGCACTCAAAGACCTCATGCCTTGTATCTCTGAGTGTAAGATGAAAAAAAAAGACGTAGTGTTGCCTGCTGTGCTGAAGACAGCAAAAGCAACACAAGAGACCCTTTACACTGCAGTGAATGTTCAAGAAGAGCCTCTGTGAAGAAAAACAATACTTTGTGGAAATCTCTGGAGTGTTGCTCAATTCTAAAATTGGATATATATTCCCATGAAGATACATGCAAACAAAACAGTCATCCTGGTCAGGCAAAAGGTTAGTCTAACTCAATATTACGTCTCAGGGGATACCGTAAATGCATAGCAAGAAGTATAAAACTAGGGCAAGCACATAGCAATACTTTCCTAAATACTCTCTCATGCTCCAAATATTTGTAGCTTTAAAACTGTGCCTTTAAAATATGCAATCCTGCCCTCAAGAGGAACTCAGGTCATGAAAGGAGAAGGAAAAGAAAGCAGTTGCTAAGAGCGGATGCACATATTGCTACAGCAACATCAGTTGAGCTCTTGAATCTATGCACAGGGGAGCTGCTGTTTTGAGGCAGGAGGAGAGGACGTGCTCTCATGCTAACCTTGTAGAGACCCTCGTAATTAGACAGGCCAAAAGCAGCTCTTGACTACTTCCTTTAGACCTATGAAGTCCCCTAAATTCATAAATTTTTCCTTTTATAGATCAACCACTAGAGTTAGGCAAAGAATACTTTTCTTCTCAAATGTCTTATATTCGCCTGTATATTTTTAATAAACTGCATTCATGTCTTAAGTGTATTTATCTTTGTTGCACTGAAAACTAAGATTCTGCTGACTTCTTAAAACTTTGCATTTATGATGCAAATCAAGTAGTCATCTTCTAAAAAATTTTAGTGACTGTATATATATTTGGGAAATGGGAAACAAAATTGTGATTCAACGGTCTTTGCTGTCAGTTCTTTTGATGTTCATAAATTGCAACAATTCAGTTACAGTAAGGGGTTTCCTTGAAGTTTATTATAAGGAAAGCAGCGGAATACACGCAGTTATGCAATTAAACAAGCACACAGATCAATGCCTATTTATTTGAGCAACTTTGTGTAAGACGCAAAGGGGAAAATAAATACAGGTCAATGGGGAAGCAGAAGAAATCAGAGTTTATTCAATCAGCTCTTTACAGCAGGTTAAAAACAGTTCTTGAAAAAAGTCCTGGGGATGAAAAGCTGACATTTTCCTATATTACATCACTCAAATTTATATTTCATTTATCCTAAACGGACTGGAGTACAGCATGGTATATCTAGTGGCAGGTGGGTTATCAAAGAATTAGGACTCCAGTTAGTGATGTTTCTGGAACCCGGAACAAGTGGTTTGCACAAACCTTACGTACACTGACTCTGCTTTTCTAGCAGTAAAGAGAGTTAGTACCAAGTGCTATTATTGCTAATTTATTATGCTAAAGCTGCTAGTGCTTCTAAAATCACCTGAGAGGGCATATAGAAATCCATGTGCCGAAGCGTTGCTGAGATACTGACTTAAAGGGAGAACATCCCACATCCTGCTAAACTCCTGCGCTAATCACCTGGCACCCTACGGGCAGGCCTGCAGACCTCGCAGAAAGAGAAATTAGTGTGCATGTCCCCCTGTTGCTCTAGTCAAGGTAAAATGTTTGAGATTTTTGGAAGCTGAAGAACTACATTAACAGACAGAATTTCCCTGGGCTGATTTCTAAACAGTCTTATGGTGATCCCTGTGGGGCACTATGAAACGCACTGAGGAGAGCTCCAGAAAAGGCAATCGCTCTACCTGTAAGGGGACACAGAGGAAGAATATGCAAAAGCTTTGGCTATCTACCTTGTGCGAGGTAGACTGGGGCCACTAAAGCCCTTTCTTGGAGACGGTGTATGTGTATCGATTTACTATTGCAGTTTATTTCCTTTGCATAAGCAGTGTTTATCTTGCGAGACTGCCCTGGGGAGGAGCAAACAACTCTGGCTGCCGACCTGTAATTTAACTGCGTTTCTTAAGACTATGTCCAGAGAAGCAAGTCAGGCAATAAATGGGATTCAGCTAGACAGCCCTGATCTCCTTATCTCAGTGCAGATGTGCCCTCAGTACACAGAAACACAGAAAGAGTTTGTTTCTCACTCAGTACCTGATCATATTTTACCAGATCTATTATACACCACTTCATACATTGATATCTAGAAAACTATAAACTCTTAACACTGGGGAATAGGAACTACATTTTGGTTCTGTGTTTGTATCTAATACAATGGAGTAATTAGTACTCTACAACAGTCTAATTGTTGTCTCAGGCCACTGCTTCAAGCTGGTCTAACTTCATTTTTGCCAGCCAGTTCTGTGGCCCTCTGTAGTCTGCTTAAGATGCATGTTTACTCTGAGCCAAATCACCTGATATGGGAAGAATCTGGTCCCTGCCCAGATGCAATGAATTGGCTGCTACTGTCAAGTTATTCGAAATTTTGCAATGGCAGCACTGCTCCTAACAGCTTGTTTTATTAGGTCCCAATTTATATTAATTCCATATGCTGCAGTGTATTAATATCTCTCTTCCCTCTTGCCTTTAGAAATAAAAAATGTGATTTATCAGCAGCCTCTTTATACTGCCAGCATATAATTGCACGTGGGTTAATTGTTAAAGTTCTGAGGGAGCTATGCTAAGGGATCAATCCTTTTATTGCTGTAGTAATAATCTTCTAACGGTTGGCTGGTTAGACCTCCTGGCCTTCCAGGGAGGCAAGCTTTAGCCATCCCCTTTCTGTCTGCCCATTAATCATTGGTCTCCCATAACAGTGTATCAAGGGCAACAGAACTGCACTATTGAAAATAGGGAGCAAAAAATGAGACTCATTGCATCTCATTATCTCCACTAATATATAAATATGGTAACAGTGCAGATAGTTTCCTTACATAGTTTGAAATGAAGCCCTGAATGGCTCACGGCCATGGTAAAAACACATCAAGCTTGCCTTCTCTAGGTCACTGATTCACATCCTGGCCAGAATAATAGTGACCTACAGTCATTACCAGCTGATGGTGTGTTTAAAGGCTCACGCTCTGGGGAATCAGCCTGGCATTGCTGACAGTTGTAACGCTCACAGCTGGTCACTGGAGAGCAACAGCAGGTTCCTTCTGCAGGCCAGAGAGCAAACCTGCCAGTTCAACTGCAATTCCTAGCCTGGACAAAACTGAATGAAATTTGATGCTGAAAGAAATGTCTTATGTGTGAAGAAAAATGTGAAGAAAAGAGGGGAGGAGCTGAGGCTGGTCTGCTCAGGTAACAGAGCTTAACGTCCATTACTTCTGTTACTTGGGATAGAACAGGGATGGGACTGTTGTCCCATATGGCCTGTCCAGTCCTACATTACCAACCCAGTGACCTGAGAGAGCAGCTACAGATACCACTTAGGGACTTCATTTAGTATTGCCAGTAAGACTTAGGGTTACCTAAAATGTTCTACCACACCTATTGTACCTCCTGCTGAAAGGATAACTGACATGACTCCGTTTATTTAAACGGGCATAAGTTGCTACAAACATGGTTCCTCATGAGATTATGAAGTCTTTTATGTTTGGCACTGAGGAAGCCATCTGCCCAGGCTGATCCCCAGTCCTAAGCCAGCTGAGGAGCCATCTTCTCTCCCTGTTATAAGCCAATGACTTGTGGAGAAAACAGATTCCAACCTGAGGCATATGACTCAAGTGCCTTGGCATATTTGGTGAAAAAATAGTTTTTTACAACACCAGTAGTCTTTTTTCCTGGAGATTTTAGACCTCGTTTTCATGACAGTACCTTTTCTCAGTTCCCGCCAGCAGGACAGCATAAGAGGTTTCACATACTGCCAAGTGATTGATTTGTAGAGTCAGTAAAACGGAGCGTTATCAAGTGAGCTACTTCCTCAAGCCCCTGAGTAGGGCAGAAAATAAAGCAGATGGACACACACTACTGACAAACCAACAACCACGCTGCACAGTTGCATACTGTGTCCTAAGGAAAGAGCACCGTATACTCCAGCCAGGATGTTACCTAGCAATTAAGTGCTTCCTCACTGAGCCATTGACTATGAGGTGAGGACTCTGCAATTCAGCTCCTTTTCAGGCAACTTGCTTATTTTCCATAATAGGAATCCCACAATAGGAACCTATACACCATCTTTCAGGCAATAGTAGCACTGGATTAGTGGGAGGTTACACACAAGTCTTTTATGTTCTGTCATAAATACCACAGGCCAGGCTAAATAACGCTAGGCTTACTGCGCATAAAGTAAATGATACCATCACATCTTGTATCACAGATTATTTCTACCAAAGTACAAAGATTCAGATGATAATAACTGATGAGTGCAGTGTGTTTGAGGACCTGGTGTTGAGGGAAGGAAGCAGCAATCTGGCTGTTCAAAAGGTAGAAGCACCATCTCATTTCCTGGCGGTTACCTCGTGATCTAACATGCAAGCCACATAGATGTCCTTCAAAGAGGAGGACCCAAAAAAGATTTTTACAGCCTACATTTTCCGAAATAAATTCTCATCACCGAAAGCAAAGACTGTTCTAAAAACTGCTGAGTAGGAAAGAATCCAAAAAAATCCACAGTGATTACAAAAATCAAGTGGTTCTTTCTAAAGAGCTACATTTAGAGAAGCTAAAACTGCAGGTAAATTTCCAGTCTTATGTGCTCAAACTGAATTCTTGGCACCACCTCCACACAGTTGCCCTTGCACCTGACATGCTTTCCCCAGCCTCCTCCCCACCCCCCAAATTCTAAACAGTTACAAACAGCCAAATAACTAACACAGGACAAGGCAGACCACACTTATCACAACTTTTTTGAGCGTTGAATCCTGTATATCCCTCACTGCCAATGGAGTCTTAGACAGCTTTTCTCATCCCAGTCCCTGAGATTCTTCCTCAGACAGGGAGGGATGCAAAGAGACCCTCCACCTGGAGCCAGTGAAGAAATGGAAAGACAAGGTGTCATCAGGACAGTCAGTGACGGCACTGCAGTCCAGTCCGCTGGCTGCAGTGGCCCAACTTTGGATGCAAAAGTACAAGAGCCTTAACACCCTAAGAAGATATGGGAACTTTGTGATATGTTTCTCCATGAAACAAAGAGAGCAGAGGATAGTTCTGAAATCATACATTTACTTCTAGTTTCTGCATCCGTAGTTTAAATTTCTTTGGTAATGGACAAAATATTTTCCTTTAATTTTGGTGCATAGAGAAAAGTAAATGATACAGAAAAAAAAACCAGAAAAATGTGGGTTCTCATTTCACTTTCATTCACTTACCTGGGAGCCGCAGTAGGCAAACACTTCTGCCAGTGTTACTGCTTTGAATAGCATATTACTGCTTTTAGTGGTAATACGCTATTTACCTATTGCAGCAATCTGCCGGCTTTCCTGACGAATGGCCACGATGCCTACAGTAGACTCTGGACTCATTGTTCTTGTAATGAAGAATCAGTCTATCCAGGCAATGTATGGCCTGTCTGCCAGTGCATGGTAAGTCCGGGATGTCTGGAGCATGTGAGACTGAGTACACAGATGAGAGCTTTTACACACACACTGCTTTCCCCAGTGGAAATACAGACAGCGCTGAGGACACAGATTCTGAAGAATAAATCTTTGACTTTTCCACAGATTACATGTTGGGGCTATTATGCTTTACCTTGCACTTCTAGAAGAAGCCACACTCATGATCACCCCAACACTGAACCACCCGTAACCTAGGGTTTTTAAGTAGACACCCAGGCATTCAGGGGCTACACTGAGTGGGGCATAGGGTTGAATTCCCAGTAATTTTTCTTATTATCCAGTCACAAACTGAAAACAAGAATATTTGTTTAAATAGAAATGTAAGACTTTGGCACTGTGGTAGACAACATTAATAAACATTTTTTTGCTTTAATCTTTTGATACCCTTTATCATTCAACTTAGGAGGAGAACTGGTAAAATGCAAAATTTTTCTTTTTACACTTTGAATGATCAGTAGTGAGAAAAATCCTTTTGCAAGGGCAAATCAATTTAATATTTTAAGATAAATACAGACAGAAACATCTGAAAGATTACTTCATAAAAAGATTCTTCTGTTCTTATTTATGTGCTTTCTTAATCTGCATAGAGTTGAGTTCTTGGGTTCCCATCATCTGTGGCAGGATCAGCGTAGAATCCACCACCCTCCACCACTCTCAGTAATGGGACACACACTGCTAATGAACCACTGTGCTAACGAACCATATTTTGGAAATGGAGACAAAGTTAACCTAGTCAGAATTACCCATGACCCAGTTCTGTAACGTATTCTACCCTTGGCCTTTGCTCCAATGCAAAAACCACATAAAATGAAAACTACACCACACGGAAACCTACGTACAATGTTTTGTATTATTATTGCTGGCAGTGGTATAACAGAGAATTGTGCTCTAATTTTCTAATTTGGTGGTATTTTATGGACAGTTCTCCCAAATTTAAGCAGCTACGGGAAAGGCAGCAACCAATCAAAGCCCTGTCATCTAGAGGGCAATCTGTCTTTGGTTGTCAGCTACACAAATGCATAGGATCTGCTGGAACGTCTCTTTAAGGAGCCTGAGCAATAGCCCATTAAGGAACCCAGGTGCTACGCCTGAAATGGCAAGAAGAGCGATGTAAGCCCCCGCCAGCCCTCAGGTACGGAGAGCAGAGCCAGTCTAAAGGCAATGAAGTGCACTGTCAGTGGAAGCTGAGAGTTGAATAAACAAGTCCTGTTCCATCAGACTTTGCTTCTTAAGCCTGTTAGTTATTGTCTAGTAAATTGGAAGGCATCAGGATTAACAAGCTTTCTGAGCCAGGCCATGGGAACAGCTGGACACCAAGTGTAAAATGCTGCAGTTTAGAAAGCAACACCTAAGCCCTTATTGGATCTAGTAAATTAAAGACTCACGCTTGCCTTCACAGCCCTCACTACCCGTCACTTTAGGACAGCCACCCCCCCCACCCCATTTTCAAACAGGTAGAGGTGTCTTTTAAAACAATTAGCAATTAATACAGTTGGCATGCAGTGGAAGCACCAGAAAAATTAGTGTCATCCATCATCTTTCAATATCCACTGCAATATCGAATAGAAATCTCATCTCTGTATTATGATGCAGCTCAGAAACTAAACTAGCATTGCTATTAACCGAGATAAAACACAGTCTACAGGATTTCAACCTTATTTGAAATTCGATTTATTAAACACATCTTCCATTAATCCAGTTTCATTATTTAAACAACATCATGCAATAAAGATGCCTCAAGATTAAACTTCCCATTTAAGTGATTTAGCTGTAAGTCACAAGCAAAATGGTCTTGTGTATCTCTTCCAAGCACAGATTAAAATACCGTTCCACAACCTGGCATGATTTGCACTCTCTACTTGAGAGGAGTCTGGTACTCATATATTAGGGATGCATTTCAAACTAGGACTAAGCATCCTTACATGGAAGATGCTCTGTGTTAGCATCAACTCTTCTTTTACAAATAGGCACAGCTCTGTTGAAGCTGCACCCACTGAAGAGGAGAACCTGGCGCAGGTAGTGGAGACCTGTCATCATCCAGACCTCACGTAACAGGGGAGTTACAGGACAGAAAGAAGATGTACTGACAATATTATGCTGATGGGTCTGGAGATGATGTATATGGAAGCATTGTTGGCTCTCTATTCTAATACAAGAACAAGGAGAAATCAAAGGAAAATAGTGGGCTGTAGGTACAAAAGAAACAGCAGGAGTTTTCTCCTCATAGTTAAGCTGTTGAACTCACTGTCACAGGCCATGGCAGCTGCTACGTGTTTACAAGGACTCAGAAGGCAATTGGACTAAATCCCAGAATAAAAATCCATCATGATTTAATAAGTACAAAGATACTGCCTCTAGCTGATGAAGTCCTTGAGCCACATATCATTGGCTGCTGGAACAGTGCACCAGGGAGTTATTACTACAGGCTTAACCCGGTTCTTATAGTCATCCCTGGGCACCCACAGCTGGCTGGTTCAGGCATTTTATGTTCTTATCCAGGTACCAAAGGGATATACACCCTATAAAAACTTGGGTAAATAGGATGAAAAGAAAAATAACCACCGAAGTTACTGTTGGATAGGAATAAGGAAAATTACCAGAGCTTTGTGCTGAGAACCCATGCCTTTTGGAACTATGTATGTATGGTTACAAAATAAGCCCAATTCTCTCTGAATTTTAAGAGTCTTTTAATTTTCAGGAGCATCAAATCAATTCGTATATCCTAGAATATTAATTTTAAAACACAAGTCAAGTATGTACTAACTATTTCGCTGTTCTACAGAGGAGGAGCAGAAATATTGTTACTGGCAACGGAGGAAAGGATTGTCCAAGTGTAATATTTCTTTGCCCAGGAGAAGGATGAACGGGCTGTGGTTTCCTTGCGCTCAGAACCACTCATCTTTCATCTGTGTAGTCCACTGCCAAGATAATGTTACTACTAAGAATAACAGCAACCAAGTTGCTTAAAGGACTTACACCCATTTGAGAATTTTTACTGTTTCCATTTTCTAAGGGTGGAGAAACGACTCCATCCAAATTAGAAAGACAGACTCAGGGTCAGTTCAATAGGCAAATGAGTTTTCATACAGAGTTAATTGTTGTGTCAAGGTTTTAAGAAGATGATGCATTACAAAATGTTTTAAAACAGCATGTTACATTTGTGTGTGATCTTCAGGCATCTTCTAACTCTAGGTGAAAAGTATTCTGGCTGGACAAGCTACCAAAATATGATGTAAGCCGTTATGGAGGAAAAAAACCAACCAAGTGAAGCAATGAGAAACAAGTAGACATTTTCCTTCCCTCCGTATTTAGTAAGCGCTTATTAATCTTAACACCTCTGCAAAACAGAGAGTACAAGAGGTGATATTACCATTCAATAACTTCAAACAACAAGGGGTAGTTCTGTAAAGTCTATCCAAGGCCGTGTTTCACCCCACATTTTGGTTTGAGACATCCACGTTCCCAACTAAACCACCAGAAGCTTTCCAGAACATGGTCCTGAACATTTTCTCAGGGGTCAGTAAGCCAATCCCTACCAGAAGTATGAATACAGGTCAGTAACACCTGCACTGTGATCCTGGATCCCCTCAGGGATCACACACGAGGGAGGACACCTTCCCACAACACCCTAAGTGGTGCTGTCCCCATCTTTCCCCACATCTGTAACCACATGCCTGAGCCTTAGTTACCAGCAGTTCCCAGGCAGGGCTGGCCAGGCATACGTCGTCAGTGGGTTCTCAGAGCATGTGGGAGAACCCACAGTCCACTGCTGCAGATGTTGAAAACGCAGACAGTGTATCAAGGCAGCACGAGTGGAAGACATAAAGGGTCAACCTAAAGGATCTCATACTGAATCGTGAGATCTAACAGGTCTGTGGACTAATGCCACAGGACAGCATCTCTCCTGACAATGATGTGCAAAGGCTTGCACAATGCCAACCATGGAGTCACTGTATCGACTTCTTACCTCGCAGGAAGCATCTGGATTTAGGGGAACAGAGGAATCTTGCTAGAACAAGATGATCATAAACAGGCTAATATAACAGAAGGACACATATAAGCAAATGGGATTTTAATACTTGCCTCTGTGTTTAGCTGGAGGGAATAAAATATGCAAATCAATGACAGGACCTTGAGACATTACTAATGGCCTTCCTGTGAACAGAATATTTAATGCATGCTCCTCTGAACATTTATTCCTTCCAAAGGGGAATACAGGCCATTTTGGAGTGAGGAGGTTGGGACAGAGCTTCAGACAGATTTCATCGCTAATCTTAGATGTATGCAGCCACTCTAGCCTTGAATGCATGGTCTCTGCTTGTTGCAGCGCTCTTTGCATTAGGAAAGAACAACATGTGCACACACACACACAAAGACAGACAACTGCAAAGGGGAAGATCATTTGCAAAGCTGGAGTGGTTCACTGAAAAGAGAAGAAACAACCCTGTGACTGCATGTAAAAGGAGAAAGGGTCAGGGTGAACATACTAAGAGGCCATCAAACCACTTACACTAATATTTTGCTTTAATTTTCCCCCAGTTATTTCTAAATTACGGAAAGAAAATCAAACTTTAATAGTCAGAATGAGTCTGCTGGAATATCGCAATATTTAGTGAGCCTAGAGGCAGGAGAGAGGAATCACCAGTAGCTGATTTGCATTTTGCATTTTTTTTTATAAAAAAGAGAAAAATACCCATGTATATATAATTTGTTCACCCAGTCAATACCAAGGGCTTTGTGTCCTTTTGCTGTCATCAGATGTGACACTGCAGACTACCACTGAACGACACTATTGGTTGCTAACCCCAGCTGGGGCTTTTTTACTCACTAACGGAATGGGAGACAAAACTGTCTTTACTGCAACCTTTAAATTCCACTGCCAAATTAATTTTATTCTATGTCTCAGCCACATCCCCATCTCATCTAGCAAAGACATCCACTGTCACTTACAGATTAACATATTTATTGGTATATAATTTGTAGGTGCTTATCTTCAGCACCGAGTCCAGGATTTGGGGCATTATACCAGCACTGACCGCTAACTGAACTTCTGGTTCTCTCCTACTCTTGGGCTTTACGCATATTTCTACCCTGCTCTCAGCAGGCTGTAGGCTGACGCAGCTCTGTACTGCACCCGACTTCTTCTGGAAAAAGCATCGGGTCAGAGTTCAGCCACAGGCAGGGCACTAAGATGGAAATTAAGGCAATGGACGCCAGAAGGCAGAAAATGGTAAAGTGCACTGCAAAAGCACTGAGCTCTGAAACATCTTGACAAAATGCTGTATTGTGGTGGCAAAGCAATTATAGAGTTCACAGTCTCCCCTACCAAGAGAAATGGGTCGGTTTTCATTTCTCCACCCTACTGTTTCAGGCTTTCTGCAGAATCAGACAGGATTAAATTGATTTCCACTTTGCTCACTTGCAGATGTACAATTAGGAAGTAATAGAAATGTAACTGTGTTAAGAAAATCTGATCCTAAAGTATGGATGCATGACAAAAAGTAAATTCTGCGGCTAGAGAATACAAGGTCATTATGAGAAATTAACGTACTCTTTAAGCAACCTTGTGACAGGTCCTACTTTTTCAGATGGGAAACTGGATCACAGAGTGCTTAAAGATCAAAGTTCTGCCTTTTTCCCTATGAGGCCTCCACTCTTCTTTTTAAAACTTTCAGTCCTGTTTTGCCCTCTCTAATTGAAGAGCCCACGCCATAACCCTCCAGGGCTGTACACGCCAGGCTCAGGTCTACTTCCAGTCACAGACTCTTTTAAAGATAAACGGACAGAGCTTAGCAGGTCAGCGGAGTAGGCTGGCGAGGAGTAGGAGGCACTGTTATCCATGTCAAAGAGCAACTTAAAACCATCCTTAGCTTAGTCTGGCAGAAATCTTCCACGTTGTGGAAAAGTGTGCAGGACAGGGACTACCAGTGCCACCGTGAGGTTTGGTCCTGCATTCGATAATTACTAAGGCACAAAGTCATACACAGAGGGACTAGAACTGCACATGCAGCTTATCTTGCTTTCCTCGTAAATACTGAATTTATGACAAAAATATAAGGAGGAAACAGAGAAACACAGTATCTGTGATCAGTATCAAGCGAATCTCCAGAGGAAATACAAACTATGTCAGTATCCTGACATAGTATTTTCCCTTTACACTTCATTCAGTAGAAAAAATACTTTTTAGTGAATGACTGGATTTTATATCTGGGCTCTAGAAGAGCTGCTTAGCAAGGGAAGGCATTAATCTATTTTCAAACCAGTGCTAACAATTAGCTCTTAATGAGTGTTTTTCATAAGAAAAGACAGAAATAATCTGGTTTAAGCTAAGGTGATTTCTGTACCTACTCCAGCACGAGGCCCCTGTGCAACATCAGCAAGACAAGTCAAGTGCTTGAGAAAAGGTTTCCTTGTGACCTGCGGCAGAGACACAGATAAATAACAGATTTCAGAGTTCAACTGGAGGTGGCATCACCTCCAATCCTTGCTTTGCCAGTGCAATTCATCAAAGGCCTGCAATGAAAAAGCACCCGCTCATGATCTAGAAAGGGAACTGCCATTTTTCAGCCAAAGATCTAACAGCACTTGACAAACCTCAAGGGTTTGACCATTGCAGTACGCTGGCAATGCACTGACTGAGAAGGGCTTTCAGGAGCAAAGTGAGACTAGAGCTTGCGTGCCTCCCTCTGTGGTGCTTCTGCCACGGGCCACAAAGACAGATGGATGGACAGACAGGCGTTTGACCTTAGTACTTGTGCAGATGAATAGAAAAAGGAAACTGAGCCACTGAGTCTGGCTAAAGTGAAGCCAGGACCCAGAAATTTGAATTACTATTCCACGCACATTTGCTTTTACACCTCCATGAACGCTCCCCCAAGCCCAAAGTTCATGGCTAGATCCAAGCTGCTTAGTGCTGCTTCAACACATGCAATTAGCGCAGGGCAGCCTATTACCACAGTGCTGCTTGATAATGAACTACTTAATGGTTCGATTAACAACTTTTAACAATTGCTCTTCTAATTTCCTTTTTTCACTGGTGTTTATTTATTTATTTCATTCTACTCCTCCTTCCTTCTCTTGTCAGGCAAATATAACTAGGAGAGATCTAATTAGCTGAGGATATTGCTTTGTAAAAACTTTGCTAATGACTTACTTTTGCCTATAAACCCTGGGGTGTCAGCTTCTCATGTGTCAACAGCTTCCTGTGAAGCCTCATCATTTTGTATGTGAACTTTGATCCATACTAGAAAATTAATAACTAACTCGTATAGCTTAATGTATCAAAAGAAGGCAATTCAGAACTAGCTGAGAGATCTGTTCATTTGTTTGTGGATCTGCTTATATGTTTGTCAAGAACATGCCACACAACTTTATCACACGAAAAATATTCCAGTGAAGTCTCTGACTTTAAACGGGCCTTTTTTGTCTAGTTCAGCTTCTCTTAGCCTAGGCTGCCTTTAGCTGTCTTAGCTTTAGGGCAGGTTTTTCCAAAATGGTGTACTTTGAATATGACCAGAATAGTAAATGTTCTCAGCTCTGCCACATAAACATCTATCCAAAGCAGACAATGCAGCTCACTCCACACTTTAGGCTCTCCCATCTTGGAAATAGACTCTTCAGGTGTGTATTTGTCCCGCATTCCCTAAATCAGCTCTGAAATGCTGCTACATCCTCACATCTTTTTCCACTGGGAGGGCACAGGGTGATAATGCTTCTCTTTCAGTACTGCTGGTGCCATCTGAGTTTGCTTAACACAGGGAGAATACAACTATGCCTTTACCTTCCCAGTGTCAATAACTCTCCAGGGTCAAACCCACTTCTTTCTCTTCATGCACCAAAGCACTCCCAAGCATTTAACCGAACCTCTCCCTGATTTAACACCTCAGTTAAGGTCCACCTCAGCCCTAGAGCAAGAACCCTGCCTACACCATCTCCAACGGCAGTTTCACATGCCCTTTCTATTTGTTCGGAAAGCTAAACTTTGATAGTCAAGGAAATGCAATAAAACCCACTCTGCTAGCTCCTTTGTCATATGCATCATCAGTATGGTGCTATGGATCACAGGATCACCTGGCTTGAATTAAGTCCTTCAGTTGCATTTGTCCCACCATCTCCTCCTCATTCATGAATTAAATAACTCATGACTTCTAAGAGGTATTTTACTGTAATTGTCCTAAATGGTGCTATTATCGCTTTTTGCAGGTTTCATCAGAGTAAGACAAGCTTTTGCCGACAGGGATGAGAGGGTGCATTTCTGGGCAACAGCTTTGCCTGGGAAGTTTCTCTGAAGTCATATGAAAGAGAATCAACTGAAAATATCAAAGAAACTAAAATATTGGAAAACATTCTACTCCTTAGAAATAAATAACCTGTTATTTACAGAATAATTATAGAAGATAGATATGGCATCCACACTCAGTGTGGTCTACTTAGGAGAAGGTGGCAGGACTGACAAGGCATTCATGCCCACAGAAAGCTGCCAGAACACAGATAAAAATCTTTACATGAGATAAGAGACAAATTAGAACCAAATAATTTGTATTTTCAGTCAGGTTGTGCTTTCCCCTTGTGTCAAAGCCAGGATTACTACACTTCTATGATTCAGCCTGGAGAAGAGAAGGCTCTGGGGAGACCTTATAGCCCCTTTCAGTACCTAAAGGGGGCTACAGGAAAGATGGGGAGGGACTCTTTACCATGGAGTCTAGTGATAAGAGTTAACAGTTTAAAAGTGGAAGAGGGTAGATTTAGGTTAGATATTAGGAAGAAATTCTTTACTGTCAGGGTGGTGAGACACAGGAACACGTTGCCCAGGGAAGTTGTGGATGCCTCATCCCTGGAGGTGTACAAGGCCAGGTGGGACGGGTCTTTGAGCAACCTGGTCTAGTGGGAGGTGTCCCTGCCCATGGCAGGGGGATTGGAACTAGATGATCTTCAAGGTCCCTTCCAACCCAAACCATTCTAGGATTCTATGTACAGCACCAGAAAACCAAAAGGAAAGCTGTTGCTGCAGACAGAAGATCTGGCAAAAGGTCTTATAAGCTTTCAGTAATTCAGGAGTTACCTTGTCTCCAGGCCCTGCACATGATTTCACCTCCAAGACTATATGAAACCTAGGTCTATCGGTGATCTTCACACTTTTCACACTATAACACATTTTTTTTCCTCCTGATAGCCATATACAATGCAAGAATCTAAAAGCCTTCTTCCTTCTTTGTGAGGGGCTGCAGCCTTATCAGTAACCAGTATAAGGCAACTGTCTCCATGACAAGGACTACAAGCACAAAATCTGAAATCCAAATCTTAACCAGCATTTATGTTTTTATAAACTGTATTGACAGCAGCAGATTGAGAAAAAGGGAATGGTGCACTCCGACTTTAAAAAAAATGCTTGCCACAGTTTCATTGTGTCAGACAGTAACTGAAAGTCAGCTGAGCTTTAGGGAAGGCACAAATAGGAACTTTTAAAGATATAATATACACTACTGACATTTAAACAGACAAACAACAAGTACAGAGCAAAGGGAGCTAATTTAATAAAATAAGGGTCTGGCAGTGAGTGTTTATTTTTCTGTTTTTTAAAGAGCACCATTCACATTGTTCATTTTCAGGCTTGGTTACATCCCTGATGGATAATTTTCCAGTTACTACCCTTATTAAAAAGTACTAGACTATTTCACAGCAGTAGTCCCAATCACTGTAGCAATATAATGCTGTGTATTATGCTATTCATCTTCAAAATGCTCCATAAATATTAAAGATTAGTCCCTAACACTGCAATCTACCTTGAATAAAGGTAGCCTGTAGCTATTCCAGCCTTAGAACTTCATTTTCTGTACCCAAACACTGCAGTTTCCTGCTTGCACCCTTCATGCTCTAAGGGATTCCATGTAAGTAGAAGTGTGGTTTTACCTGAGTTTTTATTCCTGAGGAATAAGAGCTGACGGCTCTTTAAAAATCTAAACATGAGAGTGAATACCATACCCATGAAAACTGGCCTTTCCCTTTTCTAAGGTGTCCTCAATGCTCTCTGAAGGACTAAGTGGCCAAGGTAGAATCTCTACTAGAAGCCCATATACTAAAATGGTTTTCCTGAATTTAAACAGCACTGCATTAGACTACACTAAAAGCTTTAGCAGTGGCACTATGCAAAAACCTTGTCAACACATAGCCCTTAAAAAACTTTTTCAAATCACTGTCTATGATGTTAGATCCACTCATTAGCCTCAGAGGAAACTGAAGAGGAAACACAGAGAGAGGACAAGAAACTAAGGTTTTCCAGTTTGAAGGTTGTTTCTAACACTACTCTTTCACACCAACAGTGCTATTAAGAGGTTATTTCTCATGAAGACCACTTCCTATAATCTGCAATATGCTTCAGCTTGGTTATCAGCGGCTGCTTACCCAAGACCTTGGGGGCAGGGGGCAGCTAGCGGGCACTGTCTGTCTGCACTGGAGTGTGAGCACACATGATTTCCAGGCGGAGAGACAAATTTTGATGTTACATTAGATATTACATTAGATCTACATATATGTATTCTGTACCAAAGATGAAGATGTCATGTTACTAATTTATCTATCATCACAACAGATATATAACCTTGTATAATTTAGATCTCTATTGTATCTTCAAAAAAAGGATAGAAGAAAGCTACAACTTCACTAATATACTGTTTATTTTAATGCAGAAGCACCTGCAATTATATAAATGTTAAGTAACCATAGCTGATTAACTCTGTTAAGGTTAATTGCAGTTGAATGTAATTTAAAGATTCGTTTGAAGTTAATTATATGTTCTTTTAATAATCAACATTTTCATATTGCATAAAACAGCTGGTAGGAAAATGCTTCTATGACTATCAAGTCCCTATTGAGGTCTAAGAGATACCAAGGAGATTTCTCTATGAAATTCATGCAACAATTTCCCTCTCAGCTTCAGACACTGGAATAGGGCCTTATAATCACAAAATGTTGAGCAATTTTTTTCTGGAATTCAGACCGCCTTCGGTACCTCAAACTGGTACCTCAAAACTTGAGCAATGTATCTAAAATCAGTCTGGAAAAATCTTGACTGCAGAGGCTTGTATCACAATGGGGTGACAATCATTTCTGTCCTGGATATTTCAATTCATCAAAGATCCAATCAATCCTTTAACTTTTAAAAGGGATTACTCAAATGATGGGAGAGTTAATATTCTAGTCTCACAGAATGAAATGCTTTCAATAAGAGTAGCGCTAAACTCAAGATTTGTGTACTGACACTGAGACATTCTGAGCATTTCACTGCAGAGTACAGTCTCATTATTTTTGCCAGTCCAAATCACTATCAAAAGCACCTGGACTTCCAGAGAGGTATGGCCTTGTAGTCTCAATACAAGAGCAGAAACAAAAGCTCAAAACTATCATCATTTCATGTTTTTCCAGCATGTTACTTTAAGGAAGCAGTTTCAGTTACCTGCCTTGGTTTTGAGCAGAGATAAAAACTTGCATTTAACGTTTTAGAGGTGATATTTTGAAGAGTTCATATATTTCTTGTAAAATACCAGTCTGGCCCAAACTACGACACTACTATTCTAAAAGCACTGAACAATGCCAAAGTGATACTTATGTAAGTTAGACCTTTCAGTTACATTTTTTTATTCATGGTTCTAAAACCATAATTGTGATAGACATCTATAAGAGTTAACAAAAAAATCTGATTAGAAAGTTTAGCCAAATTCTGCTATGGGAAGCCAGGGTCTCACCTCCCAGTAATCTAGCAAGCACTGTGTAAACAACTAGAAAAAACATCTGTAAGAAACAGAAAAGAAAAGGGATGCTGACAGCAGCATATGTGAATTACAAGCAGGGAGTTCTAAAAGAGCCAAGACTGCAAGTGAAAAGTCCCTCTTCATTCTACAAGCTATAAAAACTAGCTGAGCTATTAATCGACTTTTCATTGACTTGACGGGGGGATCACGCTGGGTCTGTGTTCAGTACAAACATGAACACTTTGCTGCCATTACAGTATAGAACCGTGCTGCTTCTGGTTCACAAGGGGGTAAGAAATGAGGTGTCTCATGATCTGGCTGTTGTTGGATATCCGGACCTTGTCACTGTAGCTGTGTTAAATTAGAGAAATTCCACACCTGAGACAGTGTACTAATCCAATGAGAGGGAGCGTTTCCATTACTTAACGTAATGGTGCTGTACACAGAAGAGATAGGCGAAGCTCAATAGAAGGATGACCAGAAACAATTGCCAAAATTTTGACTAAAATTTTTTCCTTCTCTGCATTTCTGTTCAGCCAGCTTAGCACTTTTTGCACATTGTTTAATTCTAACAGGCTACATGCTGTACAGCCAACTATATTAACAAAGGTATTGTTGATTTTTAAGGTTAAATTCAAAAGACAGAAGGAAAACTACCTGGATTACTGGGGGGGAGCTCAGTTAATGGATTTCCACATTTCTAGTAGAATTACAGATTTCCTTTTTAATGACATCTTCTATGTTTGAGAAATACAGATGTTTATTTAAATAATTCTGTAGTATACATTTCTTTTACAGAAGGGTGTTTCTAGTGGACTGGAGGTGAAGCTCAACATTGGCAGTAGTTTTCTAAGGTCCTAGTCCTAAACCAAACCAAAATCTGGTTTGTACCTCTCTTAATGTCATAAATATTGAAATTTTATTCTGTATATCTTGAACTATGAATAAAGCTGTACCATCTTAACAACTTTACATGGATTCTAAGTTTTCTTCATGACAGCATGGGGCTATCTTGCAAGAAATATTATCACAGACTTTTTAAAAATCTATACAAAATATAGACTTATTTTGGACATACTCCCATCCTTTTTCTAACACAGGAATGGTTCAAAATACTTGGCCCAGAATACACCTATTTTTCAATGATTTTTCACTCTCCTGTCTCCTTTGTGTAAGCCCCTAATATGAAATACAGACCTGTACTGGTATAACAGTTTGGTGGCTAATGCTGTAACTCTTACATTCTGGGTTGTATTCCTATGTCAAATTTGGGCACGTGATTTTTCCTGCAATACTTCTGAAAGGAACTGCCAAATGAACAAAGTTAGCACACATGACCTTTAGTCAATTTATTCTGACTTCAATAACTGCATGGAAGCACTGTCAATACCAGCCACTTGGTTGTATTCACATTGCTTTCTCTTCACAGTGTCATCTTTGCAGTTCATGCAACTATCTTATATTTCTTTACTTTCTTCACACAACATACCTTTCAAGTTATCATTCTCCATTGTGTCATCGGGAACAGATATACTCAAATGCTATGTCCTTTTTATCTTCAGGGAGTTTCGAAAGCAAAGGATAATGTAGTATCAGACATGATAAATCCATTTTTCAGTAAATGCCTTACTGTCTTTCGACCAGTGTAAAACAGTTCAGATCTGAGACACGCCTCGTCTGGCCACCTCAACACCTGCAAGACTGAAATGGTCACAAAGAACAACTTTTAGTTGTTCCACTACACTTTGGAAGACTTCCTTTAAGTTCAAACAGTTCCCAGGTTTAACTCACAGTTCTCACCAGAAGTAACACTGGTGTCATGTCTCCTCCTCTAAGGACTGAGCACCAAGAATTTCTTCACAACATTATTTTCCTTTGTTGACAACCCCAATCTCAAGGTCCGGTGCCTTCTACTCTTCACAAGTCTTGTGTCACATTAAGGAATACGGGTGGTGAACAGGCAGACACAAAACCAGGAGAAACATTCTCTAGACTTTCACAGTAAATCCATGCATCCCATTCCCCAGTAATTGCTGCCAAATATAAAGAATAAAGCCACAAGATGACTCGGCTACCTGCCATCAGTAACTTTCGAGAACTATTTCAGTGAGAGTACTCTAGAGGGCTGTATTGTTGGCTTGGCAAAGACAAACATTTATTCATGTCAAGAAAAACAACTTGTAATACCATCTCATCTACTGTAAGATATCATCAAGATGATCTCTCAGAAAAGAAAAGGTAGCGAGACAGCTATAATTTCTTTCCTTTATCGTGAAAGCTGTATGTTCTCCTTGTGGAATAATATTTCATCTTCAAATTCATTTCCTTTCTCACTTACCAGCTTTGCTTGTATTCAGAATTTTTGATTGCTCCTCTCCCCACCCCATCCCCCCACCCCAGTGAACTGGATAGCTTCTGTTGTCAACACTTCTGAGCATCCTTTTGCGAGATGATTATGTTATTTAATTGTTTTAGTTGAGGCATAAAAGCAAGGAGAACTCTTTCTTAAACGAATTTGAAAATGTAAGGCCTTAACTGAGCCTCCTGAGTCATTCAGGTTCGGAAAATACGGCTTTTAGTTTGGCTGTTCTAGGACAGGCAGAATCAGAGAATTTTACTTACAGGAGCTATAGTAAAAATCACAGCACAACATTAAATAGTCCTCTATTTTTTTGCTGTTTGAGCTCTGCAGCGCAGAACTATAAGTGTGCAGGAACAGGTTTAAATTGTGAGAACTACTGAGGGAATCCAGCAGAGAGTGAATCCCAGTGCTTGGGATCAGGCTCCAGCCACCAGGCTGGGAGACAGTCTCATACCAACACTGTGTAAAAGCAAGGTCAGGAACTGAGAAGTTAAGGTGGATACAAAGTTGAAAGGCAAGGTAACAACATTGTCAAAAGTCAGAAAAATAAGGAGTCAAATATGGCCACAAAGGCTGTTTTGCAGGAAGTACAGGATTGCTGGTCAGGAGTCTGGCTCCAAAACAGAAGGGACAGAGCAAGAGCAGAGAGAACAAAATCCGAACGGCTGCTTGAACAAAGGAGCAAGGGTCAGCACCAGGAATGAGAGATGACTGCCCAGCTCATGTATGCAAACAATAAGCAGCCCAAAGCAACTGACGGGTTAAATCTTACACCCGTTTGGATGCAGTAGGTCACCCAGCAGTTTTACAGACCAGTTCTCAACTGGTTGGGCTTGTCAGGCTCTTTGCTGCCCAAGCTGGAGCCCAGACAGTGACAGAAGAGTTTGGTTGTCCAGCTGAAATCTAACAGACTAATAACAACCTTTAAATAAATCATACAACTTTCAGAACTGCTCAGCAAACACTGGTTCTTGTGGTTTCATTTTTACTCAAGCATATACTGAAAACTTCCTTCACCTCCCAAGGGAGGTTTTACAGAGTCAAGATACAGGCCAAAGCACTGAAAGTTGAAAAATGAGTTGCTGTGGGATATAAAATTCAGTTAACCATAACCAATAGTTGAGACCCCTCTGTAAGCAGCATGTAAGTTGCTCGTTTCACAGCCCCCAACAAATGCAACTGATAATCTATCGACAAAATTTACTTATAGCTTTAAAATCCTGGTGTATGACATTTGTGGGTTCAGTAATTGCAGGGGAAAGAAAAGCCAGATTAAAATCTGCATAACAAACTTCCTGACTTTGATTACAGTGGGCAAAAGGAGATTTTAGGATGCTGCAGCTGCCCTAGGTGTTTTACACAGAGTATGAAGTGCTGGGAAGAGCAGTGTCTGATAGGGCAGGTGGAGACGCAATTCTGCTCTCTGGATGTCCGTTAACTGCTCGTTCTGCCCAGAAAGCTCTGAGAGGTAGTACTGCCACAGCTCATAAGCTGCCTGCCCTCCATGGCCTGACTCTGTAGAAGCATAAACATGTCTATCAATCAAGACTGTTATCACGACTGCCTCAACGAAATTATTCCGCTTAGACTCTCTCGTCCTTCCGGAAACAAACGCTGCAAGCATAAACTGCATGTAGGTGTGGTTACACCTACACAGATACTAATCATAGATTAAACTAGATACATGAAGCATCAGAAGTCAGCACCTTCTATAAACACAGATATTTAATGCATAGATACATGACTGGCAGAGTAATTGTCTGCTGATAATCTCTGTTAGTTTGATGTAATAATATAAGGCTTTATTTTAGGCTCAAGCCACGAGTACAGGGTAACCTCAGACTTATTTAGCCAACTTGTAGTCCAAAGCAGAAAAAGGGAGGAATTCATAGTCTGCTAGTTCCTTACTACAACACAGGGGACAGAAAGCACTCTCTGTATCATAGACTGACAAAGGATAACTTTGAGATGGAGTAAGGAGACTGCAACACCCTCCAAAGACACACCTGGATTTGAGTAAAATAATGCTTTTCAGCGGTGTTTTAAAATTGCATCCCCAGCTTCAATCAAGTGCATCTTGATGTAACAGGAACACAGTTCAGAGGAACTCGAGCGACAAAGTGCTAAAGAATGTTTTACATAAGACAGTCACAGCATGAGGAGACTTGCTAAGGACTCTGCTGGCAGGAGTCAAGAAAGAGCTGAGCAACTTTAATAAGAAGATCAGGGTAAATGAAAGCAAAATTTTAAAAAAAGTCAGAAGAAGAAAAGAAAGGCCAATGTAATAGAAATCTTGTCTGACTACAAAGGCTGAAGAGATGAAAGGCAAAAGGAACTTTATGTGTTTTCTACCTTCTTGTTTTCGGGCTCAGATGCACCGGCGCATCTCCGAAAATGTCAGCGAGTCAGAAAGCAAATCAAAAGAAACAGCTCTGATCTGGGGAGTGTGCTTTTGAAAAGGAATACATCTACCGAGGGTGTAATGTGGCACATCAGGCCACCTGGATAATGAGGGGCAGCAGATGAGAAGGAGGACGAATTATGTCAGCTCCTAAATGAGAAGGCTGATGGCAGAGATGGGTCCGTTTTGCTGGAGCTTTCATTAGGAATCATTTGTGTAGCAGCACTTTGGGCCTCAGCTGTGGCGCGCTCTTTGCTGTGCAGAACGAGTGCTGCTGGACACGAGATTTCAAGGAGCTAATCTCTGGCTTGGAGCCACAGGTGACCAAGATCTCTTCTCAAACCATTTCCAGAAAGCTTGCAAAACACGGAGCTGAAGTCTGGTTTCGTCTACATTTTCCTACAGCTTCAGAGAATATTGTGAGGTTAAAAGGAATTGCCTAAGTGTTGACTTGTGAACTGCATCTAAAAATGTTGATTTATCTTTTGAGATTGTTAAGAGGTTGAAGAATTTCTTCTGATATCCAAAGATGTTTGTCTTAAAACTGTAACAAGTAAGCAAGTTACATGCATACATAAACGTAATGACAAATGTATTTTTCTGGTGAGGTTCAAAAAAAAAAAGGACATGAGTACGTAAATTGACAGAAGTTTAAATAAGCTTTTGAGATTTTGTTGAAAAGCTTTAGACAGTAAGTTTCCAATGGAGTTCAGGAGAAATGTGGATAAGTGTAATTATTCTGATGAATAAACAAAGGGTTTAACAGAGCAAGTTGAAAATGGCATAAAAAGGAATAGCCATGGTCTCTTTCATTTACTTTTAGCAACATGTTCATTTGAAGTCTTTACCTTTACCGTGAAATAAAAATAGGATGGATGTGTAAGCAAGAACAACTTGTTAACTTCTGAGAAATATAGAATTAATCTTGTAATGCTATTGCTGTGGGTTTTCTCATTTAATTTTGTGTTTTACTTCTACAAATATTCATGTAACTACAATTATCGTGCAAAGTGAATTTCATCGCTTGCTGCCTGTATTCAGAGAGGGAACTTTACACTTACTCATGTGAACATTCAGGCTATTCAAAGTGCTGAAGGAACTGAAAAGCATCATTTGATTTAATTTACAGCTAATCAATTAAACTAAAATAGCTAAATAACAGAAGCAGAACAATATTAAATGTTTTTGATTACAAATGCATTTGGTGAATTAATTTAGAAACTGGACATTGCTATGTTTATCATTAAAACAAGATCTCCGCTGGCTAATCTTACAAACTTACAAACACCATGACAACGGAAGAAGAAAGAGGACAGGTTGAGTCAGGTAATGATTAAGCACCAGCATTACATTTTGACCACTGCTTGGACTAGCTCTACTGTTTGATTGTCTCCAGAAAATTAGGTTCTTTTCTCATGAAATTTTGTATTGTTCTGCTACCCAGTTTCACTCAGAGCTACAAATGGAAATATTGAGAAAAAAAACCATACTTGAAAACAAAGCCATGAATGAGGCTACTTCTGTTCTGTTTCAAAGCCAGCCAGGGATAACAAAAAGCTCAAAGTAAAGTCTGTTCTAATGAGATGTCTCCTCCAAAGATTTTTGGATGCACTTGGATACACATTTGAACCCTTTGGGGTTTATCTGATCAGAAATGGATTGCTGGTCAATCCTCATATGTTCATGGGCCCAAGTCATGACCTGGAATGTCGTCTTGTGCTAGAAGTGGTAAAGCAATGAAACTAATAGCTTTATCAGAATTAAAAGGTTGAAACTGAATCAGGAGAAACATAAAAGAATCAGTTGGAGCCCAGTAACATTTTCAGGGTGTTCGGTATCATATCTCAAATGCTATTGTAAAGCATTTCTACAAAAGCAAAATATATATATTTCACGTTATAAATGAAGTTACAGTCTCTCTTTATCTGGACACATCCACATCAATGATGGCTTTCATGTGAGGATGCAAAATTGAGGCGGCAACAGAATGGCAGAGAGACCTTAATTTGAGTGGTCCAGGGCAGAGTAGATTGATGGAAATACACAGTTTTGCAGAAAGCAAAAGGATTTGCTGACAGCTTTTCAGCACAGCTGCTTTCTGGGCACTAGGGAACTGTACATTTTGCTGTTGCTTCAGTATGTTGCCACTTTAGTAATTTAAATCTCTGTCCAAGATTGTAAACATTTGTGAATGAAATAGTCTAGGAATGTAGTGCCTGAACCCATTTTTCCCTTCTCAGAAGAAGAATAAGCTGCAACATGAGTGCAACCTGTTAACCAAAGTCCTTGTACTATCATGGAGACATGAGTCTTACCCACAGCTCAAAAGTCTGCCCTCATTCTGACCCAAAAGCTCCAGCTGAAAAGAACTGTGGGAAACTCAGATGACTACGGATGGTGATTTTGGGGAATAATGCAGGTTGAGGTGGAAAGAAAGTTTGAAGGAAACTGGACGTACAACTTAGGTTTTACAGGGTTACCAACACTCAAGCACAAGTTTTTCCAACGAATAAGGGTTGCTAGGGGTGAGGGAGGTTTCTCCATCACCTTTTTTCTTTTCTTAAAAATGGTAGGGAATAAGACACAGCAGCAGAAAAACACACAGCAGCAGAGAAACACACAGCAGCATCCCTAGACCATGGGGCTCATCTACAGTTCCCATGGAGACAAGTATGGTTACTTAGTCATTGAGAGAGAAGGGTCCTTTCTCCTGTAACATTTTCTTTAAAATTTTAGGCACTATATTTTAATGTAAACCTTCTTATTTTTTAAAAAGGTAACACAGTTCAAATTATTGCAATTCTGGTCCTTACGGTTCCAGATCCAGATGAAGTGGTTTTAAGACTTAATTCCATCACTGCTGTCTCATTGAAATGAACGGAGAGAAACAATTAAGGGCAGAATTTGCTTCATTGCTTGCAAAGCCCAAGGGCTTTCTATAAAGGAATGCAGGGATATGGCAAGTATAAAAAATGAACGAGCCAGTACTGTTTGTCTCTTCTGTTTACTTGGAACATTCTTGCTATGTAAACATATTCCCTTGTACTCTACAACAACCCTTTCCATTATTATCAACTTTACCTTCCTGAGCAGCAATTTGTGTTTTCTGACCCACAGATAGTGCGTTTTGTCAGCAATCCTGCATTTCTGGAGTAGACAGGGATTGGCAGTATTTGCGTAGATTTGTTTGGCCAAAGATTGACATATGTTACTTCAAAGATAGTAGTTTTTCTTTTTTTTTTTTCCCCATACATTACCTGCCAGAAGTTTTTGAGGGTCTAGAGCATAAGCCAAGAGCAGATTTTAGTTGGTTCTCATCATTGATCTCTTATCTTCATTATTAGAAGTGGGGAAAAAAAATCTGAAAGAAAAATAATCCAGACATACTATTTGGATTTTTACATTAATTCCTGTGACTGTGAATAAGGTTCAGAACAAGAATTATTCACAGAAATGAGCCACGAAGGAATCAGAAAAACTGATCTGCTTCAGAAACTTTTGAACATAAAGGGTGAGAGATTCTCTGAATAGTATATTCATTTTAACTGACCATGCAGAGAAGAAAGGCTTTGCAGAGGATCAGTTGAAGGTCTAGGTCCTTAATTAGCTCAATGGATTTTTGCACAGAGATGAGCAAGGGCCAGAAGGATGCCAGATGGGAGCAGTAGCCAGGCAGGTGATACAATCAGTGTATGACAATACAAAATGCAGAACCAAGTCAGAGACAAACAGCTGTTGTATTTATCGCAAAGAACAAAGGCAACAACTGGAAGCAAGAACTGCAAGTCTTGATACAGGACATAAAAATAGATGATTGTAAACATTAAGAAAAACATAAAAGCACAGTAATCATGACTGGGCGTTGCACTAAATAGGATGGGCTGCTCAGAAAAGATGGAGATGTCACTAAAGCAACAGAAAGTGATATGGATAAATTAATTCAGTTCATGTCAAATCAGAGACAGAAACATTCAAGTCAGGAATCAGAAACGTGGTGGCTTTATTTAATAGAGGAGGAAAAGTGATATTGGCAACTACAAGGCCTGATCTCAATCAGAATAACTATCAAGGAATGAATACAGGTAAATATAAAACACCATAAAGGATAATGTGGTCTTATTTGTTAGAGTAACTGATTTTCTACGGAAATTAGGTAAAATCTAATCCATCAGACTTAAGGAGAGCAATAAAAATGGTCTTAGATGAAAAATTATTATTTAGCATGAAGAAGATATTATGTAGTTCAGAACTGTAAGATGAGTAAAGAGTTAGCTAGGATGAGGAAAGTATTGCTGGTGATTACAGTTCTACGGGAGTCTAATGTAATGTTTTAATTAATTAACAGGACATAAGGAGGAGATGCCAATGGTATTTTCTGGTAACAAAAAATGGAGAAGCATTGTCAACATAAATGAAAGCTTTTTTAATATTTTTTTTTAATAGAAAGACCTTGCTGCTGATAAGTTCCAAAAGCATTGAAAAAACAGGATTTCATAGCACCGAGCTGTGCTCCTAGGCTCTGTACCAGAACTACAATTGTACTATTGAATGAGGAATCATCACTTGGAAACAAAAAAAAGCACAACAGTCTGGCAGTACTAGCTTATCACTGTAAATACCAAGAAATGTGACTCTGAGCATGACAAACTCAATTGCAGGATATGTACAAGGTGAAGTATTTCCAGAGAAACAGAATGGCATTGTGCAATTGCATTGTACAAGACAACAGCAGAATAACGTGATTCTACTCATTCTTGTTTGAGAAAAAATAATATAAATTGGAATAAAGAGTGTTCCTGAAGGGAAAAGAGAAGTTATTTTAAGAAATGGCAACTGTTTGTCCAAGCAAAGTGCAAGCTGATGGCGGGTATGACTGCTCTCTGTAAATATAGAGGGAGGAAAATTAATTATTTAAGATGAAAAAAAAAGAAACCCAACAAAAGTATGTACAAGCTAGCAGCAAATAGAGGCATTTTAGTCTTTAAAGCAGAAGAGTTCTGGAACAATCAGAAATTGGTAGGAGTACCAGAAAAATTGCCTAGGTTTATGATGGAGCTAATATATGACAAACATTAAGCACCTGCTCTTTGCCCTTGTTTGGCTGTGCCACACTACTCCCTCATTGCTCCACGCTCACCTCTCCACGGCTTGGCAATTTACATACCATCAATTAGGTAGGTGCTCTCTCACATCTAGCCTGGGCCTGATGCAGAGACTGCTCATCTCAGTCCTGTTAGCAGGATCCTCCCATCATACAAACAACCTTTTGTCTGTGCCCCCTTAAATGTATTTAAAATATATAAAATATATATATAAATATATAAAGGGTTAATAACTAGCTGTTGTATAGAAATCAGTTTATAAAGCAAATGATAGTGGCACATATGATAGGGATGTAGTACTTCTCTTACTAAAAGATATTTTTGAGTGTATGCAGGGAAAGGACTAAACTGGAATCAATGCTACATTTGCTGTGTTCTTCATTAGAGCCACCAGAACCCAAGGTGGGACAGATGTCTCTATCAAACAGCACAGAAACATGAAATTTGAACGTTTGGCAGAACAAAAATTCATGCATTCTCAAAGAGCAGGCTCTGACTTGTAACTGAGAGGGTACTGCTGCAGCAGAGGGTCTATGGCGTGCAGCTGCGCAGTCCAGGTCCCTCCCGCGAAAAGACTTAACACTATGTACCACTGACAATACAGTGAAATTGAGACTGATGATCATCTGCTAACTCCAATGATTTGGTGACAGCGCACTTGAAATCTCTATTATCTGTTTTCTGGCACATTAACTGGACTGACTTACACCCTAAACTGCCATAATGGTCAGAGACGTCCCTCTGATGGCCATTATAAACAGTTGCACTGAATTCTTGCTCATTATTCCTTGTGAAAGAAAACCGCTACGTCTGGATTGCTACAAATCCTTTTCTGTTAAAGCTGCTCTGTGGCAGGGGAAATACTGTAGCTCTCCAAGCAGCTCTATAAAAAATCTCCTTGGAAATAAGACTCCTTAGTACTGAGAGAATGTGACCTGCAGAGCTCTGTCCCATATCTCCTTTCAGCTAAGTGGGCACGGGATAAGTAACCTCAGCTTGCTTTCTTCAGTAAGTGATATTAAGCACATTCACCTTAGCAGTGAGGTCTACAGGAACCCAGTCTGGTCAGGAGATGATGTAATCTGCATGGAAGAAATGGAGACTGAAAGCCTCAAGAGAAAAAGAAATTGATTAAATGCAGACAGCATGAAAGCCCAAGCAGCATCACAAGTGTCTCCAAGAGTTTCTTTGGTCAGGATGAGTTTCCCTCAGCAGCTGCCATCTATAGGTCTGACATAACACTGACGTGTGTGTATGCTACTTTTCCACTGGGTTGTGTACTGACTCAGAGAGGTGAGATGATGTCCAAATAATTTTTCTAGAAGCTATGCCCCAGGCTTTGATCCCTGATGCCCATGCCAGATAAACTGACAGCTTCACCTCTTCATTTACTCTGTACTCAATGTGCTGATCTCATTTATAATAGGAGATCAAATTTAGAGGGTACATACATTAAGTTATACTGAGTCTCACTCAGAAGTGATCAGAGCAGTATGTGTCAAGATTTTCTCTAATGAGGATGTGACATCGGGAAGGATTCTCTGCTCTGTTTCAGAGTCAAAAGTTCCACAAAGTAGAAAGAGAAAAACTTACTTTTTTCTAAATCATAATATAAATACACCCTTTGTCTTCACTTTTTTTTTTCCCCATAAGGTAGGAGACTCCCTGTAATGATTTCAAGAACGTCACTGTCTTGCTAGAAACTCAAATCCTGAAAGGCACAATTGTGCCAGAGAGCCCAAAAAAGGAAGTATTCCCCTCCAAAAAATCAAAATACATTTAAAATCATCTGTGTTCTGATAAGACTGGCTGGTAATGCAGTTGGAAGAAAAGTTGTTCTGTACCTTGCACTTTTACTGTCTTATTACTGTATAATGCATCTATTGATATTTGATGCTTTTCTTAAAGCTTCAATTTCTAGAGGCCTCAAATCCCTAAGGCTTTCTAGAGGATAAAAAACAGAGTGTATTTTTTTATGCGATGAATTTCCATGAGGACTCTTGATACCAAGACTTTTCATTTGCTATAGTAAATCAAGATCCACATTTTGAGGTGGGCACATCAGCCCAAAATTTCAGGATCTAGGCATCTCTTCCATTACCTTTTCTTAGAAGTGCCACCCACTGACATAATGCTGTTTCCCCATTTCCTCCACCCTATCACCGTCAAGCTGCTGCACAGACAGGCTGTGAGATGCCTCTGACTGCTTCACCATGCTGTTAAAAAGGGTATTCACCCTCTCCAGTGTCATCTCTCAGGGAATGTTTTTTCAACATAAGTCAGACTTCTCTGTCTGTTAACAAGGAGAAAAACAGGTATTTATAAAAATACAAGGTAAGTGTGGAGAGGAATGCAGAAATTCTTTGGAAGAGCTGTATTCAGAGAGGGTTTCAGGTCATCACGGTGCACAAATACCCACATTTCCCTCTACGTTCAATTTGATGATTCTTCATTAAACCGCTCTGGTGAGTCCATATGACTTACGACTCAACAGCTACTTCAAGGAGGTTATTTCTCATCCCGTTTGGGAATCATCCAATAAAGAGCTATCTATTCAGTTCAAATATAAATCATATCCCTGTATCATCTGCCTACAAGATGGCATCTGTGCTGATGCACAAAAACAGTAGCACAGCTGAGAGTTTTAACAGATCCTATGTATTAGGAGAGGATGCAAATTCAACAGCTCTACTGATCAAGTTACATGCAGAATAATAAGGACTCTTAGAGGGATCAGACCAGAGAAGAGGAAGCAAGACAGGAGATTTCTCCATTTCTGAGTGTTGATCACAAAGAAGCTAGCTAGATAATTAGTTCGTCAGTCATTTAACAAAGCTTAACAAAAAGACCACAGGGTCAACAGCTACAACAGCTACATTAGATGAAATTCCTTCTGACAGAATAGCACCACCCACAACTTCACTGTACTGGGGGTGCTTAGAACTGTGTGTGGGTGGCAGAATATTCCAGGTCTAGAAATGTGCAAAATCAAAGTCCTGAAAAAATTCTTTCAAATGTTAAATTATTTTCCATTGTCATCGCATCTTCTAAGCAATTTCATCCAGCATCAGTCGTAGCTGTGACTTAAGACTTGAAATACCGCCCATGTGTATTCATATTCCACATCATTAAACTCTGTAAAATTCTTACCTAGTTGAACAATTAATTTAATTAGACTGAAAGTTAATACAGATACTCTTTACTGGGAAATAAGCTGTGCTGTTTGGTGGTTCCCGATTCCACAATTCCCATCACACACCAGTTTATCCTGATCAAGATCCTTTCCAACATAATTGGAGGGTGAAGAAATATGTGAAAATTATATTAATTGAAAGGCATTTTCAAAGGCAGTCAGTGCTAATGAGTCCAAGAAGAAAAACTATAGCCAGCTATAAAAGTAAAATAGCATGACACTTAACCCTTTGCTAAGAATGGTAATTAGCAGGAAGGTCAGGCTTAATATTAATGAGGTAGCATTTTTATTTCACTGAGATTAAATTTAACAAGGCAAGTGGTCTAAGCTAGGGAGGAACAGTTGCTAAGTACCATCCAGAGCAACACAAAGAGGCAGATGCAAAATACTCTAATCAGGAAATATTAATGAAAACACTGTTACCTATGGAAACCTATAGTATGGGGATATCTCTGGTGGTTTTAAAAGGGTATGAATGATTAAGCAGGCCAAATCCTTGAGCTTGTTATCTAAAGTCATTTGGCCACTCTTAAAATTCCCAGCCTACAATCTGTTCTCTGCCAGGAGTACATAAATGTGCAAAGTGGAGGTAAAATACGAGGACTCCTTCCCTTCTCCCACTGCAACCAGCAGAGCAAAACCTTGCCACAGCACTCAAGCAATCCAAATTGCACAGTGCAGTCTGCTGGAGGACATCACTGCCCTTGGCCTCACAATGACTGGTCAGCATCTTCATCTACGCAATGATTTTATATTCATGAGAATGCTAATTTCTAAACTATCTGCATAACACCTTGACTCTTCGACATACTCAAAAAAACCTTTGGAGAGAAGGGAAATATTATTAAAATTAACCCAACAGATCATCTCCTCCTACTATATTACTGTTACTTCATCAACTAGATGGCAATGGATTTGAATTTTCACTCTGGAGTGCTGAGAAGGAGGTTACATACACATTGCTCATCACTTCTGCAAAAGCAACTGTGAGGCTTTTGCTGGCTTTGAGTATTAATTTTCACACCCTGTGCCACACTCACAGTCCTTGTTCTCATTACATCATGAAGTGTTGAGCTTGACTTTTCCTACTAAGCATATTTGTGGCCAGGTGATGGAATAGGGCAATAGAAAACACAGACTTCATTCTTCACTCCTCTTCTATAAGAACTTCTCTCTACTCTTGCACATGGGCTAATGCCCATATGCACATGGGCTTATATAGAGCAGTATGCATCTGGCATAAGGCTCTCTGCAAGTGCACGCCAGTGAAAGTAGTGTTTAAAGAGAGTATGTTTTTTGGGCAGGGATTCTTCTTCCCACACTTCGTCCATCAATTCAGTATTCAGGGGAGCTTTGAATTCTTTTTGCCTGTTCTCCTTGTTCTCTACACCACAAAGCATACACAAGGCCCTAACCTCACAGACGCTCTCTTTGTCATCCACTTCAGAATTAATGGGGCTATTAAGAGGGAAAATGAAGAGGATGTGGTTTGATTAGACATATCGGCAACAGGTTCTGCAATACTGGGTGGTATTTGGCCAAGTGGTTCTTTGTCTGTCTCCCTGTTTCAGTACCTTGATTCTCTTCAGTGAGCGCTGTACCTTGGCAGTTACTCAGGAATCCTAAGTAATTTTCAAATACCAAATATTATTATTAAGTACCAAGTACAATATCAAATATATCCTCCTACTCTCCAAATCCCATCTAGACTGAGATTAAACTTCACATCATAGATCTCAAGAAGACCTGAGTATCCATAATGTTCAGGAAACAGACATCAGTTCTAGAGCTCTCAGATCAACCTTTTTCATCGGCCCAGTAAAAACAGATTTTTCTCCAACCTTTTCAGGTGGTCACAATACTCCAGAGGCCTTGTGAGCAATAGACATCTTTGAATAAATAATAATGCCACAGGCGTAGCAAGTACTGCCAGATACTTCTCACAATCAGGTCTCTGAAAATCCTCCCCATTTTTTCAATACAGAAAATTGTACATGTCATTACATAAAGTGATTACTGAAATCTATAAACCTTGAGAAATTGCTTATCTCCAGCAGTTAACAGACAAGACTCTCTGTTAATGCAGGTTAATGTGCTAATAAACCATTTGTTAACAGCAGTAATTGACCAATTTTGAGAAAATACGTTGTATTTAATGAATGTCAGGAAGACAGAGTGCCCAGAAACCTGCTGGCATTGCTATTCATATTCTTGCTATCTGTGGTAGTGGATATGGGTAAGTGGTTACTTGTAATGGCAAATTGCTGTCAGAGCCCATTAGCCCATGCAACAACAGAGCTGGACTCTGTGATAAGCTAAATAAAAACAGGACCTCAAAGTAAACACAGAAGTTCTCTCTGTAACAACCTGTTGCTCCCCACAAGTTAGAACTGTGTATATGATCTCCCCTCTCCATGAGATTCGCTAGTTTAACAGAAGAGCTAGCTTTTCCAAGCAGTCCAGCAATTCCTATATATTAAGCAAGAGTAGAAACAAGGCCTTTGGGGCTCTGTCCTGTCTTTTGTTGAGCCTCCGAAAAGGCTAAATCATAATATGGAGTCCCAAATTATATGGAAAGGGAGGAAGAGACAAGTATTTATGTTAAAAAGTCCCCAATCATTCTCATATCCTCAAAAGATAAAATTTCCTGCCCAGCTTGCCACCAAAAACTAATAAAATGTGCTTCAACAGAATTTCATGATTTTTATCCTTCCTCCCCTTCCCACATTTTTCTTGCACTCCTATTTGCAATTGAATGCAACAGATTAAATAGCATTCAGTCCTTCTTTCGTTGCTTCCTTATCACTTTTCTATACTCCTTTTTGACAGTACAGCTTTTCGGAGGTTGAAATCTTGAAATGTCACTGAGAAAGAAAAAAAGAATAAACAAAAAGGAAACCATTCAGTTGTTTGCTTCCACTAGCAAAAAGTAGGAAAAAGGAACATTAGGGAGGAAGAAAAAAGAATTGTATGGCACTAATTCAACATCTCTGGTTTTAAAAACTAAATGGAAGGCATGGATAGGAGGAGGAAGAAAAATAATTGAGGAAAGTTTTGCAAATATACTTTAAAGACTCATGTCAATTTTTGATATTACAAAGACAGCAGTGGCTCTGGACACAGTCAAAAACAAGGTAGGGCTCCAAAAAAGTGTAACCAGGTAGCACTCACACAGTAGCAAATCTAGGTAAGGACTGTCAGCTTGAAAATTTTACAATATTTACATAAGAACAAATTCATCCTTTCAGATATTCCCAACAAAATAAGATTGTTGCAATTCCTATTATGACAGCAGGAATTAATTTCTCTATGATACAGAATGAATTATCATTCCATATTTTTACTGAAATTTGATTATAAAAATCAATTTGAGCTCACATTTACCTTCTTGTTTGCAACTATTCTGGAAACATAAGTCAACTTTCACAGGCATTCATTGAATTCCAGGAAAGAATTCAGGATTTCTTTTAGAGTATTATTATCAATAAATGTGTAATGGCATATAATGGAAATACAGTTCTGAATTGAGACAGCTGAATTCAAGTAAAAGGCCTACTCAACATAATTACTCCCTAAAAATAAACAAACGAAAGTTTCCCAGTTTAATTCTGAAAAGTACCAGTTTTAAACTAATTAATTTTGGAGATGTTGCTAATAAATCTTAATATTCCCCAAGGAACAATGAATGGCTTGTAATTTAATTTTTATTAAGCTGTTACCAAGTCCTGTGCTAATTAAATCCAGGCATCAATAGCAATTCCTCCAAAGTAAGATCTGAAAGTGTAAATAATGTATTAAAATAAGTAAATACCATTGTGTTATCCTGAAACAAGACAAGCCAAGAGCACAGAAAGAGAACTAAGGAATTGAGAACTGGAGGCAAATTCTATATGCCTGTCTCTGTCGTGTAGATTTGTTCAATATTTTATAATGCCCACAGAATTTTGCATGTATTTCACATCAACAAATCTCTTCGTGTTTTAAGAGCTGGCAGCTGAGGTGCCTTCTGTGAGCAAAGGGCTTGTGAAGGAACCTTTCCCCTGGGGCTGAGATGAAATAAATGATAAGGAGGGATGAGACAGGATCACCAGACAGAAGAGCTGTCCCCAGGGGCTCACGGGAACAGACTCTTATAGGATACAGACTCCTCTCCCCATGCCCAGACCGATCTTGTTCCAGCTGTGCCAGGAGTCAGTGACAAAACTCCAGCTGACTGCATGGGAAAGCAGCAAAGTCGGCGAGAGCAGAATTTTAGGTGCATGTCTGGTTTTAGGTGTGTGCATGGGAAAGTTTAATAGATGGATCACATCATAAACAAACATGGAGGGAGAGACTTCCGAATCTTTCTCTCCTTCCCTTGCAATATATTATTACATCCTGTTATCTGTACTAGAATAATCTCTAGGGATCTCAGGCAAGCTGGAGATCTGCTATATTAAGTGTTAATATGGTAAGAGAGAATCCTAGATCTTACAATTTAAAAATACAATGTAGGAAAAAAGTAAGGAAAAACTGTTTAGCATCATATTTTGGAGCTCAGTTAATGCCAGAAGATTCCCAGCAGCACAACTGGTATTTGCTCATCCACCTCCTAGGAGAAAAATTAGCCATGCTAATTTTACAAACGGAAAGCGAAGGACAAAAAGGCTAAAGAAACCATGCAAGTTCACATGAGAAGTTGCAGAGGTAGCAGTAAAAAAATCTCTCTATAAGATGACCAGTTCTTTAGGTGTTGGAGAAATACCTCTCTCTTAGGAACCGTTTGGCTTCCATGTTTATTAGGATGTGTCAGTGAGACCAAAACACTGAATCCGGATATCTGGTCAGCTATACTATGATTAGGCATCTCAATGAGAGATGATGCTGTATATTCAGGTAAGAGGAAATGCTAAAATGTTCTGCCCTGAAATGAGGCAACAGGCACAACAATACAACAAACAAATAAAAAACTCACACAAAACTAAGATGCTGCTGTTTTCTTTTTCTTCATAGCAGAAGAATGTTGAAAATGTGTGCGAGTTGACAGCCACAGAAAAGTTTTCCATTCGTTTATGTAACCAAAACCAGATGTATAGTCAGCCATCCAAACTCTTCTGAACAGGGATGGCATACAGTCTTCTTAATGCATTGCTTTGTAGACACTGCTAACCTCCTCCCAGACACAAATAATCCATGCTGAAGAATCATTTCTTACCTGAACCATACCTAATCAATCACAAAACTAGTTCCAGTCCTCCCTCAGATCACTCTGAAGTCTGTCTCTGCCCCAGTTCTCAAGACAAGAGCTGGGGCTCGCAGAACTGGACTCAAGGAAAAGAGAAAAAAAAAAAGGAATTATTAGAGAGGAGGAGAAAATTAGAAAAGAAACTGGGCTTTACTTCAGATTCATGCTACTATATGTCCTTCAGGTTGATTTCCTGTGATAGCTCAACATAGCAACAACACATTGGCCAGGGACACCGACAACATTGCTAAGGACCAGCCTTATTGCAGAATGTGAAGAGCCACATCCTTGGGTGAGACCCAATGAAGCACAGCACAGAGAACTGGCCAAGATAATAGATTTTATTTACATGTATAGAAATGCCTCCAAATAACTAATCACATAAGAGCAATGTTATTTCTTAATACTCCACTGAAACAGTTTTTAAGAGACACAAATAAGGCCGAGACTTCTGGCCAGCATCCACCTACAGGCTGTAGCGACCCATTAATGCCTGTGATGTGGACATCAAAGTTGAGAACAAGGACAGGGACATCCCAAGCCTTGTTTCCATCCTCCGAAACAGCAAGATGCATTGTCCCTGCTCCGTGTGTCTGCAGCTACCTAGTTCCCAAAGGAGAGTCGGCAGATGATCCTGAAGACCAAACAGCCTGGTCCTGTGCTGCCTCATTACTAATTGTCCCTCTCTCATGTATTTTAGTCATTTAACACCAGTCATGATTTTGGCTTTAAGTTCTTCTCATGTTGTTACTTATCTTAAAAATTCTAATGCTACTCAGCTCTCTTCTGAATAGTCAGTGGAAGTGCAGAGGCTTCTTTGCATATTATGGAACAGGTTGCAATGGAAAAGCATAAATTCCAAAAAATGAATGTAGTAACACACTCGGAACAGGTGCAGAGCTTCAGCAGAAACATTGGCTTGCACACATGCTACAAGCCAGTGATTTTATACTCTTGCAAAGATCCTGTGGACTTCAAGATTATATGTCACTTCCTCTTGGAGAGGCAAAATTCGGTGATCGTCCAATTTGCTGTCTCGTGCCTTTGCAAAAGGCAGAGGCTCCTCTGCTGTCCTCCCAGTGCCACACCAGGCAGACACTGGGAGCCTGATGGAAGCCAACATCCCCACACAGAGGAAGGTGCTACAGACACACACATCTTGCTTAGGTGAGAGAGAGCAGCTCCCAGTTCCTGGTGACCTCCAGGACAGCAATCCCTGCTCCTAACCCTGGAACAGGTTTCCAAGATCAGAGTATTTGCTGTACCTCCAGTCTGTAAAAGGCACAGGATCCCACGGAGTCTGTAGGAATATTCTTCTCTGACTACCAGCCATTCTTGGTACATAAAAAGCTAAAAATAATGGTGACAGTGCATGAACACATAAAAATGAAAGCTAACTGCAACAAAGGAAAGAGAAGAGTCTCTGCTCACTGTTCAAGGTGTCATTGCTCTGTGCACACAAAGAAAATACAGATTCTCAGATTAACACACTTGGTGTTTAATGTTAGCGTAGGAGTGGAGTGCTCTTCTTCAGAAATACCTGGTGGTTTTAGCCTGTTTTTTACCTTTTAGCTATATATTTTCTTTGGCTTTGTATTTTTAAAGTAAGTTCCAAGAGCTTCAACAGTCTTCTGTGTTTGAATTGTATTTTGTTTTGATCTGAATGCCAGTGCATTTCTAAGCATTAATCCTCGGTCTTTATTCTATGCACATGTTTGTTCGTTCAGTTGGCTTGGTATGCAATGAGGTCGTTGGCAGCTAAGGCTTTTTTTATTTAGTATCATTAGGTTTTATGATTTCTACAAGTTCCACATAGCAAACCATTCACTCAGATATTAAAATGCACAGAACAGTATCCACCAATTAATAGTGGCTCCAGAAATGACCATGCAGACACCATGAAAGAAGTCCAATGAAGGGAATGTATTTTTCCAGTGCTGACCTGTCTCACATTTTGTCTTCTAAAAGAAGACAAATGTTTCTTTCCCTTTCCAATGCCACATCCTCTGGTAAAGTACAGAAAGAATACATACGTGTACCATGTTCACACATGCTCACAAGCTCACTGAAAAACAGTCAACATAAAAAAAAAATAAAAAATCACCTTTGTGTCCAAACACTAGGTACTCCCTCAAGAAATAAGAATCAACCCAAGATGACAGTAAAAGAAAAAAGCAGTTATTAGAGTAACAACTGTGCAAAAGGCAGTCCTGTGACACACCTTCCCAGTCTGCACACCTTTGCAGGTACATAAGATACCACCCTCAGCAGTTGCAGGGTAAGGATGCAAAGTTAGAGCCACCCCAAATGTGCTAGTTCATGTGGCTCTGCGGACGTTGAGACCTACTTTGCTCCTGGCATGCTCCTCCACACCCTGGGTGATGCATCTGCAATAAATCTGTGTATGGAGCCATGCTGTGGTGGGGAGGACAAAGCACTATGAGGCAGAAGAGAGTGTGCTTTCCCTAGGTATCGCAAGGAGAGACTATTCTCCCATAGGTGCTGGTATGAAGCATCACAGCTCTCTTCCTTTACCATGACCACAAGTGCCAGATGTATCCAGCCAGCAGAGCCCAGAGCCAATCATGTTATACAGAGTTAAAGGTGAGGAAGAAGAGAGGCCATGGGAGCCGTGCAGCAAGTATTTGAGATATAGATGCAACAGCCGGGAACATGCAGAGTGAATGAAATGTAAAACTCACACTGAGTGTATGAGACCGGATCAGCTAGATCTAGGAAGTGTGGAAAAAGGCTAGCTGAAAGGTGTTCCAACCCCCAAAGATGGAGGAAGGGTGTAGGGAGCGTGTTGCAGACAACTCATTCCAAGAACATTGTCATGGGAGCAAAAAGATCTCATTAAAAACATTTTTAAAGATTTTAAAGGGTACTCAGGAAGAAATTTGAACATTTTTAATAGTTCTTGTAAAAAAATCAAGCAGTCAGCCTTCTTTTAAATTACGAGGAAGGAACTGTAACCATGGGTGGTATTGTTCATATTTCTCTGACACTGCAGAACGCTCAGGTATGGGCAGCACACCAGGGTTACAGCTTTTGGTCCTCTCTGGATGTACAGTTTATGTACGCTTCTATGAAGCATATGGGCTCGAGGCAGGGTTGCTCCCTAGATGTCTATAGACTAAATGTCTACTACAGAGTTGTGTAGGACTGGATTCACTGACCCTGATGATACACTCCTATCCTACGCATCTGTTTCCTAGTGCTGGGTTTATGAAGAACAAATGTAACATTTAGGGTGATTGCATAGAGCATAATTTTGAAAAAGGCAGAACAAGATTTGTCATCTTTGGCCATCAGATTAAACATGCTTATGCTTATTTACCTATATATCACCAGCATAACTTCTTTTATATTTCTGATTAGTCTGAGTTTCATAGTCAAGGTCAGGGTTAATACAATGCAGGCATATAATATAAATCCTGAGGTTTCTTTGGGTGGTTTTTTTGGTGTTATTTAATGTTGGAATGCTCTATTTATCATACTCCAGCATCTCATAAATAATTGTATACACTGCACTGTAAACCCTAAAGAGAAAATCAGCTATTATAAAGAAACTACAAAAAAACTCCTGCTCAGAAAACCAACCCATCCATATATACTTTTTTCCTCATAAAAATCTCCCAGCCACTTTCTAATTTGTTTTAATTACAAACTTCTATTCAGGGAACAAACGGGTTTGTGCATTACACAAGATAAATAAAAATAGCCACACACAGAAATCTCTTTCCCCCCACAGACTGACTGAGCTTTTCAAATGTTTGCCAGCAGGTTAACAAATGCTTCTTACAAAGGCAATTAAAAGTAATGCCACAAATAGTCATTTGAGTCCAGTCTCCTATACCCTAAGCATTTTTTGCCTGGACAACTGTGCTTAAAATAAATGTTCCTGTGTACTCCCTGTTTCGCACTCTCACTCCTGCAATATTTTACTCGCAATACTCTTAATGGGTTCAGCTCTTCCCCCCCCAAAAAAAGATGCATTTCCACGGAGGGCCTATGTGTCAGATTATGTTACTTGCGTCTCTTCAGTAATTCTTACCGTCAGTATCCTTTGAGATGTCTCTTGGAAAATTACCCAAATCCAAAGTCCCTGAAAGGTGCTTCTATTAAACTGCAACAAGAAACCACGGATAGAAACAAATTCCAGATCTCCACTGAGGCAAGCACTAGGGCTGCCCTGGCTCGCACTTCTCCTCAGCTCTGCTCTGAACCTGCCTGCCCAGGGCTGCTCACGCAACCTGCCCACGGGATACGGCCGTACAACTGGGTGCCGCATGATGAACTCAGTACCTGGGTGGGGTTTTTCTGCTTTTGCCTTCTTAAAAAAATAAATTCAAGTTCCAAACAGATAGACTTCTTTTAGGTATAATACAGCAATGCAAACAACTGTAAAGCAGCCTTAAGAAGCTGTCCCATTAATATGACCATCCCATTCTATCTAGCACGCTCTTCACAATTTCCCTGCTACAGAACAGCACAAGTTCAACTAATGAGCTACATTTAACCTTCATGTACTATTTTTATGAGCCAAGTTTATGCCATTATGTCAGGTTGCTAAACACCGTTAGAGCAATTTGGTAGCTGAGAAACTGAAGCGCTGAAAAGCAGTACAACCCATCACAAAGCAGGATCCCGCTGGAAAGACAGGAATCTTCCTTGTTTTTTCCGTCTACTCTCCTGCACTGCTATATGTAATGCAGGAGAAGAAAACTACCACCAGTATAAGAACAGGAAGAATTTAATCTTATTTTAGCTATGTCTCAAGAACATGGGAAATGGGAAAGTTGTATATTAGGCAGAGTGGAAGTCTGCTTCTGACAAAATCAATTTCAGGTATCAGGCACCACAAATCAAAATGCTGCCATACACCCAGTTCTACCATTCAAACTCATTAATTTATTGTTATAAAGCTACATGTAATTAATTCACCTTCTAGTTGTGTTGCCAACTCCAGAAGGTCTAAACAAGGATTCAGAACTGGAGGAAAACAAAGCTTTTTTCAGTCATATTTTTCTGCCTGTTGTGGGTTTTGGATGCCTCCTACTTTTCACAATTCTTGAGAGAGATCCACAGGTACAAAAGTCAACTTTCTATGCATGTACAAGTGAAGAAAAAAGACAACATCTTGTCATCACCCACCTCACTGCATCACCTTTTCAAACAGGATAAATAGTAAAATTATTGAGCTCATTGCCCCACTGTAAGATCACAGTTTTCTTTGAAACACTGTTTAGTAAGTACTCCTGCTCCTAAAATTGCTTCTCTACCCTCCTGCTTACAAAATTTAAAATCTATGTGAATAGCACAGAGCTAGAAGCATTTTCTTCATTACTGATTAAATATTCATACTTCATATGAATTTAGTATTTATTATTTCATTTATGTGCAACTGCTTTGTAATTTAGAGACTGTGAAGTCTGCTTTATCAGGTGACACGGTATCCAGGGAACTTCCAGCAGAACTGACATCCAGCCTATGCACTAACAGTGACAAAAACCTGCCAGTTGTAATCACGATAGTGTCAGCTCTCCACAGGGGCAGGGCGATTGACCACATGCTGTCTGGAGCTTTCTTCCAGCTCTGCTGTCTAGTCTATGATTGACCAAAAATTTAATTTTAAACCAGGTTGATGAAATGCAACCCATATGCCTAGTGGTGTGTAGTCAAGTAAATGTTATCTGCTCACATAAACCTTGCAGATCTTAAGTTGCAGCCTATTGGCTTTGGTGCTGAGTGTGGTGTAAAAGTCAAAATGACGCATGAATAGATGGACTGTCCCTACAGTCAGGGTAATATGCATTTATCCAGTCTTTATAGACTTTACGCTGCAAACATTTATATCAAAGTTGATTGTTTCAACTTTTCTTATAACCAGTGGAGATAACGTGCTCTTTGATTCACCCAATATATTTCAGATGTGTTTTAACAATAGTGTTCCACCAAAAGCCTTTTGGGGGTCTGATGCGGGGAGCAGAGGGGAAACTGAATTATATTGGGAGACCCACAAATGTATCAGATGAGGAGAGCTAGTGCCGTAAACTCCTCCTTCATTGCATGGTACAGCTGCATCTGTCCAAACCTCTCACCCAGTCAAATCAGAGCAATGCATACCCCAGAGGGCTACAATCCATAGAGGATAACTTAGTGCAGACTGCTATTTCTGACAGGCATCACTACCACCACCACCATAATTTTCTCCTTAAAGACAGAGGAGAGACTGTGTTTTTAAAACCAATAGAACTGGCTGAAATTGCCAAGCCACACACTAGATTCTTCGTGGTAAGAGCAGATTTTTAGACATGACATATGAAAGAGGCGTTTATGATCACTCATTAAAGAAAAAATGTAGCACCCTGGGAGTACATGTGAATATATTCTCCAGCTCACCCACAGCCAACGGTTCCCATTCTGTTAAAGAATAAAGCCCTTCTAAGACCGTTAGTAAACAACTAACTTCTTTGATCTGTTATTTTGGTTCTGGAACAAAGAGTTTCTGAGCAGCATAACAAATTAGTTCACCCATATTACAGCATGTCAGACTTACTGTTGTCTTGAATATTTTTCATCTCCCAGCTCTGTTTAAGATATGCAGTACCATCTACATCTTTTCTGAGCAATCACATATAGACCCTGACCTCTTTGCACAGTCCAGAACAGATCCTGAGAAACTACAAGTTCCAAGGAATTAATGCAATGAGCCCCACGTTCTCCATTCTTTTTCTTTTTAGACTTAGTTAAGTCCATTGTATTTCCTCAAATTCAAACCAATGTATTTTGTTTAGTTTTAATCTTTATTTGAACTCAGCCCAAATCTCTTCTGTCTTCTCCAAAATGCTCCTGGGTTAGTAGGTATTGTACTTTCACCCACACACCAGAAACCAACAGGTCATGGACTAAATATTGAACCCATAAAGCACGCAGATCAGGAGCACCGGCATTAAGTACTGGCAGAGTCTGCAGGAGCCATGAGCGCCTGAATTCTAGTGGCAATGATTTCTAACAGCAGAAGCCTTCTTAGCATTGTAGCTCATTACTTAAATACTTTGTGTGGAGTATTACATTCATTAGAGAGAGGGGATGACATCCTTCATTAACAGCCTCAAGATAAAAAGCCCTTAATGTCCCATTACCCTGAACAGCGTTGTATCCTATCACTAAACTTAAGAGCCACTTACAAAACATACAGCACCTTGTGTTTTTCTTGTAGACACTTGCATTGAATTTAGTTTTCACTTCTGCTTATGGCAAGGATTACACATTAGACGCTTTCACTGTTATAAACTGTCACAGTAGAAGAATCATTAATTTAGTGGGAGATAGGAATATTTTGCCTTCCCTCCTCCTTACTACCCATTCCTTTGTCCCATTCTTGCTCCTCGAGTAGATTTAGAGAATCTATAAAGTCTTCAATTGAAGCTTTTGTTTTTTGAATGAAGGATGTCCTTCTATTCCAAATAGAAAAATCTCAAGAAAAGATATAAATACTTTCTAAGGAAATTAAAAAATCAAAATTTTGGAGGGTTGCACTTCCTTTATGCCAAGATGTATTCAAAAAGAGATGATCAAACACAAATTCACGTTTCTTTGTGCCACTGGGTAGCTATTCCAACAGTTTGAGAAAAGGTAAGCACTGAAAAGAAAAAGAAAAACTGAACAAACTTGGACTTTAATACATTTTACTGCACTTATTAGCAAGAATAAAAGAATTGGCAGATAAGAAGCATGAAAATTCCTTTTCCCCCCTACAGAACATTATGCTTTAAAATGCGTGTGCACCAGTTGTTTTGTCTTCTAATCTTGTTCCAACTCTGTTTTCTGACAATGCCCTGAAGAGTTGATTCCTGTACCCTCTACTTGCATTGTGAAGCATTTTACTTTGTGATTACCTCCAATCAAAGTCAGAGAAATAATTTGCAAAGTGATCGCTAACCTGATTACAGGTGACAAAACCCAGTCTGTATCTTGCCAAGATCATTAGGAAGAAAAAAAGTGATTTGGGAAAATCTGGCTTTTTTTTTTTCTTTTATTTTTTTTTTTTAACCTCTGAGAAGCACAAAATCAAAAAGGGAAAGAAAGTATAAATATCTAGTCCACAGTGCAAGCTAGAATGATCTAGATGACAGACCTGCATCCCGATGGCAGCTGTCCTCAGGCACTTTTGCTAACTCAGAAGTTCCAAAGAGCATCTCTTCCCCTCTCCCGCTCCATTACATGGTTATAGGTTGGGTAAAGGGTTTGTATCACCCCTCTCACACACAGAGACACACACTCTCCCTGGGACTGTCACAGTTGTGATTGTAACCTGTTAAGCTTAATGCAATACAGCCACTCTTTCCTAACTTTGTGTCCTTGCACCAAATGCTCCTCCTCTACCCTTGTATCACCATCCATACCACCTTAACACCTGAGGCACATTCTGCAGGCCATTTCCACATGCTCTTCAGCATTTGTTCGTGTAGCATAAAAAAGCTTCAATAAAAGAGAAAACTGAAATATAAAGTCCTAATAAAAGTTTATTTCATTATCAGTAGCAATAACTACTATATTTTCAGCTGCCCAGTAAGTTACAGACTTCCTTATTCATTAACTCATCAAATAGACCAACTCCTTTGAGTTCAGGCACAGTAAGTCACAAACTACAGAGCTCCTCATCACTGCCACGCTATGTAACTTGAATTCTGTTCTCTTCATTCAAAGCAGCTTCCTCACTACCTGCTTCTGACATTTTTTTCTCCTCAGTTCTTATCTGCTTTGTTCCTTTCTCATCAATTCCAGCCACCGTTCCTTTTTCTAAACTGCCTCCTACTTTTCTAGACGCCATGTTCACTGTGCAGGTATGATCCAATGACAGAGGCTGAAAACGTGATGTGTACTGGTAGCATCAAAAATACTTAACATTTGTTGAAGCTTTCCTTTTCTAGCTACGCATGAAAATGCTTCCCTGAAATGGGAAAATATGGGCTTCTAATATTTCAGTCCTCTCTGATGGATGAAAAACCCTTGAAGGACTGTGAATAAGTGCAGGGGAGGAGAAGGAAAAAGAGGAGCACTGACTTGGGGTTGACGGGAGAGCAATGCAAGTCTCTATTGGATGAACTGTTCTTCCAGAAGCTGGGCATGAATGACCAAAAAGTCTCAGAAGGAATGTAACACCGCAGGTTACAAACAGCAAAGCTTGATTAGTTGAGAAAGGAAATTTTCCTTATTATTATATCTATTTAAATTCTTGTCTAAACATTAAAGAAAAGTGCAGTAGTAAGGTGGCAGGGGGGAAATAACAACTGGCTAACAAGCAGTAGGAGAGAGCTCAAGTGTAATATTCAGTTCCCCTCACCAGCATGTTGAAGGGATAGGAAAGCTCCCAATCTATTTTACTTCGTTGCTATCTGTCTACTTTTATGACCCTGCCAAACTCAAAGAATCACTCCAATCTTTTAAAATTACAGCTATTGATTTCTCTCTTTTTCCTGTCCTTGTAGGAGAAATATGACTTACGAAGGGTTTCTCTGGTTGGTTTGGGCTTTGTTATTTTTGAAAGAAGACTTCTCATTCTTCGCTCCCATTTGTTCCTCTCTGTATTCCAGACAGACCGGTACTGAAACCAAGAAAGAAGAGACAGTGACAGCCCTGGTCTTTCTAAGGTCAACCGCCATAGTAAAGAACACCCTCTGTGGTATCCTTACTCTACTGGAAAAAGGGCACACACAAAGCTCACATGATCTTTGCAGAGTCAGTGCACACACCTGAATCCCCACAGCCACATCAGACAAAATTTATTTCGACAGCAGGAATCACATTATCAGCCTAAGGAAATAGGGATCATTTGGGAATGAAATAAACCTAAGCCTCTGTATCGCAACAAACAAATGAGATCACACTGTACTACCAACCTCACCTCCTAAATACAGCTCTTACATACTCTAATTATTGATGAGAATTCCTGGTCCCAGGGAAGACGCTATTTGGCCTTCTCAGGGCTCATCTAAGGGACATAGCATCTACAAATATTGATTCACTTTCTCTGCTTAGTGGAAACGTTCACAGACAAAGAAAGGCTGGCTGCTGTGCATAATCAGAATTCATTTTGGTAGGATTTCTCTTTTCCACTTTCCCAGTTTAATTAATATATCCTGATTTCAAACTATTTTTAACAAGTCATTTTTCTTCAATCAAAGGGCAAATGCTTTTTCAAGAATGTCACTCATCTAAATTACTCATCATTTTATAGTTTCCTGACAAACCACAACAGACTCTACCACAGAAATAAAATCTACAGCTGAATTAACTTAGACTGTCTTATCGGGGTCTGCTGTAACAGCAGTGCACCGAATCTTGAAGACCATCGAAGGCTGTGGCCCTTAGCACCAGCTTTAGTTTTTGCAAGAATTATCCATAGTACACAAGGATACTGGGACCAGAACTTAACTTTTGTTGAATCTGCATAAAGTTGGAAGGACTGAAATATCATGAGCGAAATTATTTTGCATTTACAATGGTACAATTGAAATAAAAACTTAGCAAAGCTGAGAAAACCCTCTTTAAAAAAAAAAAGGGGGGGGGCGGGGATAAATGGGGGAATCTGAGAGCACCTAGATGGCCAGCTCTGTGTTTCGTGGCTCTGTTGAATTGTTCTGAACATTAAATAGCAAGAATATCTAATTTCTCAAACTTGGGCTCTCCTATCAGTGCAAAACCACCACCAGCAGCCCAGATTTCTTTCTTGCTTGGCTGATGATTACTGATCTTGACACTTGCTGGTACTCTGTGTTGTGAATAATTCAGGGATGCTGAGTTGTTCAGTGACAAACTCTGGAGGGTAAAATGAGATCTGACATTGCAGCCTACCTGTTTGTGCTTCAAAGCAGAACTAATAAGCAGGATCTCTCTGTTAAGCCTCAGGATTACTGAGAAGAAGTCTGAATAAAAAACCTCCAAAGTGTTTGTCCCACTCCAGCTGAAAGGAACACAACAAAGAGGGTCTTTGTCCAGCATTGTTCAGGAACTTAAAGTTATTGCCTGATTGCTGTAAATTCAGCATTTGACTGAAGTCGAGAACAATGCTGTTCGCTTCCAAGCCACACAATTAGGAAGAAAATAAATTTCTTCTCTGGAAAAGAAGGAACTGAAGGGCACAGACTCTTTCTGCTAGATCCAGCTATGCCACTGTAGAAGGGAATGGTTACCATGTTCTGCTCCACTCTTTGCTGGAGGCACAAACATCCACAGATCTGCCAGCCAAGCCCTTCAACAATTCCTAATTTGTTCAGACAAAATCACTTCTGTTATCTTGAGCCATGATTTGAGTTGACCTGCACGCTTTTACTTGAATTAGCAAACTAGAGAGCACTTTCAGCACCTACTCTAGAGGAAGTTGATAGAGTGAGGTTAAGCTCCAAAATGGACCCTGTCTCTTCAGGTTGAGAGCATTTGGAGAGGAGGAATCTCAGGTTCTACCTGATGTGGCTGTGGGGAATCAGTTGTGTGTACCAGTGCTGCATCCTGTCCCCATCCTAAATTGGGCCCTTTCTCCACTAAAGTTAGAATCATAGAATCGTTTAGGTTGGAAAAGACCTTTAAGATCATCTAGTCCAACCACTGACCCTACCCTACCAGGTCTGCCACTAAACCATGTCTCTAAGCACCACATCTACGTGACTTTTAAACACATCTCGGGATGGTGACTCAACCACCTCCCTGGGCAGCCTGTTCCAGTGTTTGATAACTCTTTCAGCGAAAAATTTTTTCCTAATGTCCAGCCTAAAGCTCCCCTGGCACAACTTGAACCTGTTCCCTCTTGTCCTATCGCTAGTTACTTGGGAGAAGAGACCACCTCCCATCTCACTACAACCTCCTTTCAGGTAGCTGTAGAGAGCAATAAGGTCTCCCGTCAACCTTCTCTTCTCCAGACTAAGAAAGCCCTACAGCGTGTTCTTTACAGAACTTGTTACTTGACCTTAGAAATATCAGCAGAAATACTAGGAACAATGGAGCATAGCTGAGGTCAGTAATTTCTTCCACAGACACAGCTGGACCCGGAAAACAGTGTCTATGAAGGGCCTGTAGCCCAACCTGAGAGCATGCTGTAAGGCCACAGGTGGAGTTTTTTCTGGGTCAGAGCTGCAAGTCTCAGGACTTTTGCAACATGAAGGGCTTCTGCAAAGAAAAGATTGGCATGAACTGAACCATAGTCAAAGAAAGTCTGTACAGGTACTGATTGATAACACTCATCATCTGTGCAGAGCGTCTGGCCTGCCGAGTCTCCAGCATTAAGGGGTTTTCCTTATCTCAGTAATATTTATGTTGACTTTACATTTTTGAGGACAGGGATTTCGGGACTGGAGTCATCAAAACACACTTGAATGAAAAAATGCAAATCACTGTAGTGCGTGGGTTTTGGCAACACAAAACAATTATTTCTCCCCATGATTTGCATAACAAAGACACCAAGTCCCTCTTTTTTCTAAGCCCATGGGGAAGGTTTCCAATGCACTTGAGGCACAGCAGATTCATCCAGCCAGACTGAGAGGCAGAGGGAAGAAGGCATTAATACTCCTAAGCTTTCTATAGCACAAGAGAGGGTAGGCAGTAAAGCAGTAAACGCTTAGTTTCTTTAAATCTTTCTTTAAATCAAAAATAAAAAGTGATGCTAGTAAAAAGCATAAGCTTTACAAAATAAAAATTATGTTCTGTAAACATTAAAGTGCACCTGTGATTAGCAAGCATTGGTAATAGCTCACTGTTAAAGACCACTAAAACTTTTCCTGAAGGGCATCAATTTATCTGCATCGAAAAATTTCTCTACAGCATTAGAAAATCAGTATCATTTCCAAGACCGAGAAATCTTAAGCAAATCAAGTACTAGCCATTAGACTGACAATTCTCATTTTACTGCCTCAGAGGTAAATGGAGTCACACAAAAAACAAAAACACAGCATCATTAATCAAAAATAAATGAGATGTATAACCTGCACCCAGTTTTACTGATCTACATTTCCATGTAAAGTTGCAGCCTATTGTATCTGGGGACACTATGCGATTTCTCCAAAACACGGTAGATGTCATGAGCTTAACAGTTACTGGACTAATTCTGTCACTTGATATGAAAATCATTTTGGTTAGGTTAAAAGTACTTTTGCTAATAATAGTGGTGAAAAAAAAATTGTCTTTATATAGTCCTTGCAGTAATTTTCTTTTATTTTTTTCCTATCTTTTTATTCCTTGGTTTGATTATTTTTGTGATACCTAAAATGGAGATGCTGTTATCCTTAGCTGTTTTAACTCGGGCACTGTTAGCAGGGACACCAGTGACCCCTGGCCTCAGGAGGCCGGCTTTGTCTTGTGTGTTTGCTCCCATATACTGGATGCCATACACTGTCTCGTTAACGTCTAGTTACTCGTGAGTCCTCAACTGCACAGAAAATAACCTGCTGCTGTAGAAGCGCTTCTAAGTGCAAGATGACATGTTATTTTCTCATTTTATTTCTTTATGAACCCTGAGTTGGACAAAGATGTTTTTTAGTGTTGCTAAAGAGTCTAGGGCAGGCTAAGCTGGCTTACCAAGTACATTATGAGCTAGCTGAATTACTAGATAATTGTGGAGGGAGGGTAAAACTTTTTTGGAAACTTTTGGCAAAATGCAAGAACAACTGTATCCTAATTTTTTTTTTCTCACACATACACACGTGGTCCCCATTTATTTATTTATTACCATCTATCCCAAAGCTGCAAAAACTCCAGGAAATGCCCTGTATTGTCATGCCGCCACGTAAGGCTGAAAGCTTGAAGCAAATCATGGGGCTCAGCAAATCTCAAGGGAGCTTTAACCACAGATCAGCGCTGCTGAGCTGGGCAGTAGGGCTGATGCTCTGCAGGCCTGCTTGTGCTTACTGAGGGCTCCCATTCTTTTCTTTTGTAAATTTTCCATGCATATTTCAAATAGACAAAAAAAAAAAAAAAATTAGTAATGAAGATTAGCTGAAAAATGACCTTGTCAAATCCCCCTCTTAATTCTTCAGGTGATATGGTGTTAATTTTCCATGCCCAGTAGGGAGCCAGCACACTCTGTCGCACAGGTGGAATCTTTTTTGAGGTTGAAAAAATGAATTTGGGTCATTCTGAGCAGTAAATGTTTCATGACAAACACCATATGCAGAAAAGCCCCATACCACAGACTCAGCCAAGCGGATTTTGAATTTTCCATGTTAAAATTGAAAACAATGTTTCCTGTTCTATTTTTGGTTCTGATATAGTAAAACTGCTGACCTGAAAGTCAACTTCGTTGTTTTTTTCCCACTTCAGTTCTGACCTGCTCTATGCTCCTGATATACCCATAAATGGCACTGGGACTAAAGGCTCACAAGAAGTGAGGAAATCAAGAAGGAGGGATGAAGTATCATTCATGTAGTTGCAGGAGTACTGAGTTGACAAAATTAACTTTCAAGACCTTTCTTGACCTTATGGGTTGGTGCTGGAACCGATGCTGTTCAACATCTTTGTTGGCAACATGGACAGTGGGATTGAGTGCAACCTCAGCAAGTTTGCTGATGACACCAAGCTGTGTGGAGCAGTCAACACAGCGGAGGGAAGGGATGCCGTCCAGATGGACCTGGACAGGCTTGAGAAGTGGGCCTGTGCAAACCTCACAAAATTCCACAAGGCCAAGTGCAAGGTTCTGCACATGGGTTGCGGCAATCCCAAGCACAAATACAGGCTGGGCAGAGAATGGATTGAGAGCAGCCCTGAGGAAAGGGACTTGGGGGTGTTGGTAGATGAGAAGCTCAACATGAGACAGCAATGTACACTTGCAGCCCAGAACGCCAACTGCATCCTGGGCTGCATCAAAAGAAGTCTGGGCAGCTGGTCAAGGAAGGTGATTCTGCCCTTCTACTCTGCTCTGCTGAGACCCCACCTGGAATACCGTGTCCAGCTCTGGAGCCCCCAACAGAAGAAGGACATGGACCTGTTGGAGCAAGTCCAGAGGAGGGCCACAAAGATGATCAGAGGGTTAGAGCACCTTTGCTATGAGGACAGGCTGAGAGAGTTGGGGTTGTTCGGCCTGGAGAAGAGAAGGCTCTGGGGAGACCTTATAGCAGCCTTCCAGCACCTAAAGGGGGACTACAGGAAAGATGGGGAGGGACTCTTTACCACGGAGTCTAGTGATAAGACAAGAGTTAACAGTTTAAAACTGGAAGAGGGTAGATTTAGGTTAGATATTAGGAAGAAATTCTTTACTATCAGGGTGGTGAGACACAGGAACACGTTGCCCAGGGAAGTTGTGGATGCCTCATCCCTGGAGGTGTACAAGGCCAGGTTGGACGGGGCTTTGAGCAACCTGGTCTAGTGGGAGGTGTCCCTGCCCATGGCAGGGGGGTTGGAACTAGATGATCTTTAAGGTCCCTTCCAACCCAAACCATTCTATGATTCTATGACCCAGATTCATCTGTTGCTCTGTCAGCTTCTGACAGCCTAGATTTGGGGAAGGACTCTGATTGTGATGGGAAAAAAGAATCTCAGACGTTTATTTTGGACAGTGGAACCCTCAAGCAGCCTTGACAACACAGCAATGAAACATGAAATGCTTAACATTTTTAAAATAAATGACAATTTGCTGTTTCCTGCCATGAGTCAGATCTCACATCAGAAACATGCCAATGCTATGTAGAGGCAGAGGCGGGCAGGGGCTGCAACACGTCCTTCTGCAGAAGAGCAAAAAGATAGAGCAGGGTGCTACCTATCATCAGGCCTGAAGGCCACTGCACATGTTCACCACTGAAACCTCCATTAAAGCTCATCTGATACAAGGGATTTGTACTTACTTAATGTATAATAAATTGCATAAAGGCCTTTTATTCTTCATGACACTGTACCTGAAATATGTAGAAGTAACAAATATTGAGCAACAATGTGCAGTCTTAATTGCTTCTCTCCAACTGTTTCAAAACCACAGCATTTTAGCCTGGAGGTAAGCTTGCATGTACAGCTAGATCTCTTACTACATGAGATGCGAACATCCCACAGTGCTGTTGCTTCAATCAGGACAATGGTCAAATTAATATCATAAATGAAATAATAATATTATTCTGCATTCAAGTGTAGGTGATGGTAAAGCCAATGGCAACTAAACTTCGACCTCTTTTTCCACTTCATTTTGTTGCTTTTGCGTACTAAATCAGTCTAAAGACATCCTGAAAAATGACACAGTTTCTTGAAATGTATCTAAATAGTTCTTACTTGTGACTCTCAGAAATAGAATTAGCACATGTTCTCATCATAACTTCACAGCTTATGATAATATGAAAAATAAAAACATAAGAGCATATGAGAGATCCTGAAAAAAAATGAAGCAAACGCAGGAATATCAGCTTCCCATTGGTAGAAAATAAATAATGAAGAAAAAAAGACAAACTTGTAAAAGCCACTGCCTACATACTTCTGATATACCACCTGCTCTGACAATAACTTTTAGATGTCTCCATCTTCTATAGAGTCTTACTCTCCAACCTAACTTCTTTTCTTCTTTGTCTGAACTATATGCTCTCTGAGACACCAAATACTTGTCTGTAAAGTATTGCATGCACACGAACGTAATATTAAATGGTGTCTATACCATTAATGGTGTCTACATAAAGAGCAAGACAATCCTTAGAGGCTTAAGCAACCTCATTTTAAATTGAGAAAAACTACACAAAAGAATGAAGAATATACAACAGTATATTTTTGGAGTCTTTTCTATTGTGTTGTAGCATTGTGTTTTCCATCATATGGGGGTTTTTTCCCCTATAACATCATACCTATATCCCATCTCACAGACTTCAACTGAAATTGCAAGAAAAGAAATCTCTCATAATGTAAAGACTTTACAGGAAAGACAGCTGAACCAAAAAAGCAAACAACTTGGACTTTGGATATTTATCCTGACATGAACTTGCCTAAAAACTTTTGGTACTTTCTCATTCAATGCACTACCTTAGAACAGGATTTTCTGATAATCTCAGTTTGCCTTCAGTTCCAGAGAACAGCAAGGGCTATTTTCTTCTACATGCTCTTTAACACACGGCTTCTGTATTGAGCATATGAAAAATGTTTGTGAATCTCAAGTGCTCTTATGAATTTGTATTGTAAAGATGCATAGCGAGGAAATAAAGGAAGGCTGAGTGTAGGGAGTCCAAGTAATTCCAGCATCCCCTATTGGTCTGAAGATGCTTCTCAGATCTCTCTACTTGCTCTAACACAGCCATATCAACAGGAACAATATGAAACTCCAGTTCTTTGAGGCTGTCCTACCTCACACGAGAGGTTCACATGCTGATGCCCTCTGAGAAGCTCATCGTGAGTGATTGCATTAGAGAATGATGTCAGACCTAGATTCTGTCAAAATGTCCCATGACAGAGCTGTGTGACATAACACCTTCCCTGCAGACTGAGGAGTGTGGGAAATTAAAGTATAATATCAGGTCAACTTTCTAAATTCTGTATCTAGGTAATTTTCACAGAAAAAGTACTTTTCTGCCTTCTCCCTCCACGTCAGCCTTTTTATAATCTCTTTCAATGCTGATTATCAGTGGTTAGAACAGAAAACTGGTCAAGTTGGCAGCCAGTAAATCCTTGTGTGGATATCAGGTTCAACGACCCTTGTATTATTTACTTCACTTACACATGCTAATGGTCTTAAAAGCACTATACAAACCGATCAATGAACCAAACAAAAGGTTGTCTTTAGCCAGCTGCTGCAGTGCTGTATAATTGCACATAGCAACCGGGTTCGATACCTTCAGAGAGAAGTGACTAACGGCCTATCCAAACGACAGCACATGGAGGTTTTACTTCACCGACCTGTGACAGTAACACACAGCCTAACTGCAAAGTGTTCTCCTGCTTCTCACATGGTCTCACCTGGGAACATTTACAAGTAAGGCTACGGTTGTATCATCAGCTGTATAGTGTCCCACCAGCACAGCTGTACTCTACTCTCCCCGACAAAACATAAATCCTTACGAATGTACCAGAGATTCAAGCTGGAAGTGCAGCCTGACAGCAACACATTCAAGAGCAGACGAAGCGTAAACTTTCTAGACTGGAAAAACTACTAGTTCCGGCTATCATTCCCTCTCGTAACACCTCTCTCCAGGGCACACCGTAGCCACGGGAAGGGGCAGCAGTAGAGGAAGTGGGCTCAGCAAGTGGAAGAGTCTTCATTGCACAGGCTAGTACAGCTGATACCATATCCAACATAGCCAAAACAGATCCTCAGCTATGCCTGACAGACTCATGTCCTTTGGTCAGCACCTGCTTTGCCTAATGTCTTGAACTGGCTCCGAGAAGGTGTTTATGTTCCAGGAATAAATTCTTGACACAGAGTACATCCAATTTTCTAGAAGTGCTGATACTGTATATGCAGTGTCAGCCAAGGAACTGGTGTCAGCCAAGCAGGCAGACGACCTTTCTACAGATAGTTGTCTTCAAATAAAATTAAAACCTCAGCCAGCCATAAATTGGTTTAAATTTTTAAAAGTCACTTTCATTGACAGTTCTAGCTGGGGACTAAACACTTCCATCCACTGGTTAAGTAAAATATAACCAGTTGCAATGCTGTCTCTCCAGTGAGATGGGACCAGCTCTGTAGATGTAGATGACAGAGGAGTTCATACCTTCTGGTTTATTGTGTTTTGTCTCTCAGGTGGCAGTGTCAGCCAGGGGATCAGCAGTGGTATCTTCTCATGCCTTCTAGTAGCTCAAAAAGAACTGAACAACAAGCACCAGTGACCTGGACTGCGTTTGAACTAGAATCCTATGTTGTACAAAGAGTCTTCACAGCTGCAAGCAGTTCCTTGCCCTACTTAAAGCTAAAAAACAATCTTTCTTGAAACTTGAAAGTTTACCTGAGTTCTACATTGTCCTGATTTTTCCTCACATGTCCACTACAAAAACAGATGAATGGAAACTTTAATAGATGCAGAAACACAGGTTCAAACACTATATGGATAGATGTACAGAACTGCAACTTTAACCACGTAAAGCAGTCTCCTCCCACTAACAAATACTCTGTCCCTTGTAAATAAAAAGACGGAAAATAAACCAGCACTGGCATCTTACAGACAGATTTAATCTTCTAGAACTCCTCTTGTCAAACAGCTTTATATGAGAAATTGTTTTGGCTCCTTAGCTGCCTTCAAATCAGATGCGTGAGGGGATTTCGATTCAGAAAGGTGTTGAGCAGTCTCACTGTCCTCATAAAAAGTTTTGCCGTTTCTTCATTCGCCATCCTATAGTTCACAGGAAGTGACTGAAAACAAAATGACAAAGAAAGTCAAAGGGAGAACTGAGGAATAGCTCCGATTTTGAAAGTTGCTCCAAGGTCAGAACAAACATAACCTAAGCTTTACACGGAGAACACAGCATTTCAGTACAAGAAGATGCCAAAGATGCTTTTGCAATTTTATCTTGTGGTTGCTTGAGACGCTGCTGAAACAAAAGAATACTTAATAAAATAGGTACTCTTATGGACAATTTGTTCTGGGCCTGGCTAAATAATAGGTGACTGTGTCATTTTGAACAGTGACAATTATGTCTCTTCAGTAATAGCACTCTGCTGCTTTTAACACTTTTGAATGATGGATTACTGGTGTGATCTCCACCACGGAGAGAACGGCTCAATCCACTTGCTGTGCTGCAAAATGCCCCAGTGAACCAGGCAGCACCGTACTGCTGAACATCTCGCAGGCATCAACCGAGGCAGCACGCACTGTGCTGCCAGCCATTTTCGGCGCTCAAGGTACTCCAGCAATAACCACCTGTGCAGCAATAGCTAGAGTCAATGCCAGCAGGATTTCTTCATTATCACTCATACATGTTGAAACAGCACCCATAAGATATTTTACCCTCAGAAGCAAGAAATCTCAGAAAAATCAACTCCCATTAAAAAAAAAAAAAAGGCACACAAGGCACACATTAAGAGAGAGGTTCCTTTGGCACAATTCAGAGCTACTCTCTTAACATAAAAGAGCAGTAGCAGATAAGAATATCTGGCCCATCCAATTTTAATTCTTTAATATATGCATTCTTTAAAAATAAATAATTGAACTGTCATCTCCATCTAACTGCCTCATTACCGTTCATTCGTTTCCTGTCAGCACCACAAAAATAGTTAGGAGAAGGATTTTGCATAAGGAGAGAGCTCACAAGGGAAAGGGGAGGGTGTTATATGTAAAAGGGAGAGCGCAGAAGAGAGCATAGAGATGATTGCAGGGAAGCAGATCAGTGGGCCAGTCAGTACTGAGGTATAGGATCAAACACCAGAAAAATAAACTATACCTGGGGCAACAAGTCTTGGAACGTGTTAAGAGTGTAGGTAGCTATTTAAGTAGCTTAAGTTAAAGGGGACATTATGTACCACGGAAAGAGGAATTTCATGCCCTCTGTGTCCTCTGAGTGTAGAAAAGGCCCCTAACAAGCCAATTCTCAGCAGTGGAAGGAGACTATACTAATGCACACCCTCCAACCCAGTATTATCACATCTAGAGATCTCCTCTGTGCCACTAGCAGAGGAAAGCCTCACTGGCAGTGGTTTTCATCAAAAACAGCACTGAAAACTACCCACTCGGCAGCTAATGAATAGGCCCTTATTTTCCCGCCTTTGGTATGCTACAGGTTGTGAGACTGACTGATCATCTGAATTTCAGAGCAGCTTCTGCATGGAGAAAGCAGTTAAGATGATAGCCTAAACCCATAACACCTGCCTGCCTGTACCTAGTCGTGGCAGTAATCCCTTATAGTCCCCTCACCCTGCTGGGAGGGAGGCCAGGGTTGTCCCCCTTCTCTTTTCAGAGAAGAACAACAGTCAGCACCAGAGAGTCAGATGGAGGTGTCAGGGCGAGAGGACCTCAATGTTCAGCTCCTGCTGAACCCCAGTCCGACCGGCGCTGCTGCTGTGTGTTCAGAGGGTAGCTGGGGAGCGACAGAACAGGTGACTGATAACCCAAACGGGAACCACTCACACTAACCCACTCTTGTCCTCTGCCTTCTAGCAGAAGGGCATTTAACTCTGTTCTCTGTTCTACATGGGCAGTGGATTAATATATTTTTAATAATAAAAAAAATTGCTTTAATATTATTTTGCAGTCCTTATGACCACATCACTACTGTACAGTGAATTGCAATCCCTTCTGGCATTAAGCAGCATTGCAAAGGCTTTGCCTTAAACACTAGGGGAAGTGCCATCAGGTTCCTTGAATAAAAATATAAACTCTGTATATAGCACAAGAGTAACTGTAGACCTTCAAACCACCATTCAGCTGCAAATTTTGGCCATCTTTTGTGGATGTCTACAAAGTTTACATATATATGCAAATCAAACTGTCATCAGAATAGATGTCAAAATAAACAGCGGAAATAAAATTGATCATACAACTATAGCAAATCTTTGTTTCTCTCCTCGTAAGTGCTGACTACAACAGTAACTTTTAAATATGAACCATCACTGTATCAGGTCTCGGTTCAGTAATAGCACTTCTCTGCATCGTGAGAGTTTAAAAAATGGAGTACTTATTCAATTGTGTCTGATTATGAGACTAACGTAATTGATTCTCTGACTAATAAGCATACTAGTGGGAATTTTCTTGGTCCAGAGAATTCAGCAACTAATGATCCAAAGCCATGTTTTGGCAGAAGCACCATACAGATGTTTTACATAAAAGTCCATAGTCTAGCCAGTTTAAGCAATCCAAGCTGAGATCCAAATACATCAAGTTGATAACAACTGCTCCAGCACCACATGATAACACATGGCTGTTACATATCATTATCGCACAATGTTATCATATGTAACTTGTTTCTGTCTACACTGGCAAGAACCAAACTGTAATAAGTGACTACCATATTAATAGGGTGAATAAACCCATGGATTTCTAGGGCTGGGTTTCTGAAAATGATGACTGCAAATCAGAGTCTAATGCTTACTGCCATTCTGCTCTTCTCAAACTGTCTGCATAGGCAAGGACCTCCAAGGGGTTTCATGGTGCAACAGGTACACCAAAAGCTGGGAAGCATTCCTCTTCAGCATGGCGTCATGAAGAGGGTTCTTGGGAAACACCTATTCGAATAGTCAGGAAAAAATTGGTAGAAGGGGGTGGAAAGTCTCAAACTTAAAACACTGTACTTAACATATAAGCACTTTCATTGTAGCATTTTGGACCTTTGTTGTTCCCCACCTTAACTACTCATTTAAATTGCATTTTCAGCTTTCAGCAGAGCTGTGTGAAGAAACATTTATGTGTCTTATATGCTCCCTCCTCCTTCTCCACAAATTATCATTTCCCCACAATAACACAAGGAACTAGCTTTCTGTTAATTGCTCAGTAAAAGAGAGTGCCTCAGGGCTTTATTAAGAAAGATTTCTGAGAGACTGAACCATGTGTGACCTAAATTGGCTTCATAAGTGGTTTCTGGAGGGCATAGAGCAGTATTCACAAGCATAATCGCCTTTCACCTTGACATTAATTATATACTTTACCATTCAAAATAAGTCATGGCCATGAGCTGAAACATTTGTAAAGTAAACATGTCAGGAAAGCAAGATACTGTAAAATGAATCAAAATAGTCAATTCAGCACTATTAAAAATTCCTTTTCTTTTTACCCTCTGTCTCTAGTGTGGCCTGAGCAGAAAACAACCATTGGTCTCTAAAAGGAAGGCAGCAAATTTTTACCCCTCTAGGTTGCTTTGTTTAAAAATAAAAATATAATGCACTGCTCTTTTCCTCTGAATATGAAAATAAAAGGGCCTTGCTGGTGAATAACAATTTGAAGAGCTGTAAGTGCCTCAGGGTCTCATAAAATATGTTTCCCCTAAAAAAACCCAGAAGTTTACCATAACCTATCATTTCTGCATTTCATTTTCTTTTTTTCCCCCCTTTTCCAAATCAAGGATATTTATATAAAAACAGGATCTTTACTTCTGGGATGTGCTCTACTCCACCGAAGTCAATATGCCCCATTTTTGACAGTGTTTTTTCTGCCAGGGTTTGTTATATACTGCATAAGTGGGGACAACAAGAACCCAACAAAAATCACCGTGATCCAGAAAGCAAAGTCTCTGACCCAAAGAGATGGTATCCAGGATTTACTGATCGCCAGCAACAAATAATGATGAGTTTGGAACAGCAGGTTCCAGAGCTGGCCAGCTTTAAAGCACTGGCTCAGCCGAGACAAAAGTACTAGATTTTACAAGCACATTTTTTGGCCATTTAAGAAAGATCATAAAAAAGATGCACATCCAAATGAAAAATACAGGGCGATTTTGTTGGTTTTAAATTGGCATCTGTCAGTCTGTTGCCAGTCCTTTGAAGATACGGTACAAAGAAAGAGTTCAGTTTTTTCCTATCATTTCAAGCTTTGAAAACACCCTGCTCACGTCCTCCTGGGTAGCCTGCCTGAGCCCCTCAGCAGCCCTGCCTCTGAATGCGGGCTGTGCTCTCTGCCCCTAAGCCGCCTCCTACTTCAAACTCCAAAATTCAGTGTGAACAATTCCCTGTTTCTCATTTGATCAGAATCTCCATTTCACCCTCTTTTCTGTCCACCATGTTGTTTGCCTGATAACTAAATGCTAACCAAGTCCTCAATTCTCCTCTGTAAACCCACAAAACCCAAACTAAAATACAAAAATAAATGTATGCAGCTTCAGAAAAGCAAATTTATGAGAGATTTATGGAAGACACATACACTGAAAGGTTCAGTACCTGGGAGAGTATTTGGGGGAAGTTTATTTTGTCTTTATGCTTTTTTCTAAACAACTGCTGACAAATCCTGTTAAAACAGACTGTTGACACAAGTAATCCCTTGATCTGAGCCAGTAGGATGGTTCTTCTGTGCTGTCTGTACAATACCTCCACTCTCTGTTAGCTCTTTTATGTTTCTTTACAGAAGTGAGGACTAAGCTTCTTGCAGAACAATTTTGTTGATATCTGACGTACCCTATAAACTAAGTAGCATTTCACAAGCCTGCAACATCACCCCATTTGGTCATATTGGATATTAGTTACAAGTATAATAGATTACATTAATACTACAAGTAGTATTCTGAAACACTTTCTTTAAGATTACAATAATAACGTTTAGACAAAGGATTTCTCACCTCCTTCAGGATATTAACTGCAGGCAGAAAAGAATGATGATGGCATTGACTAAGCACACAGTAAAATAAAATAAAATAAAATAAAATAAAATAAAATAAAATAAAATAAAATAAAATAAAATAAAATAAAATAAAATAAAATAAAATAAAATAAAATAAAATAAAAAGTAAGGAAAATTGAGACTCTTTTAAATCATTATTTTCATAAATAAAGGTTTTTTTCCTTTATAGGCTATAGTTTAAGTCTTCAGTCAAAACTCTAGAAAGGCATTCTGTTTTCAGTTCTCTGTCCAAGCTAGTCCTCATCTAAAATCCTCTGTGAGATTCTTAGAGATTCCAGTGCATTTCCTATCTCCTTTGTAGCATTTCAATTTACACATGTTGCTTGAAAACACACTTAGTACGAAAATCTGTTCATGCTGAGAATGTCCATGAACTTTTCCAGGTGTTTTGAAGGAAGATGCAAGAATCCCCATTACAGATTATTAGCAAAATTGTTGCATTCCACTTTTATTTCCTTTCAAATTTCACTGATTTCTATTTCCTTTCTTAGGAATAAGAGCGAACACCAATACCTAGTTGATCACTTTTCTGGCACTTTGAATAACTATCTTATGCCCTGTAATTAATATTTTTTCTGAAATGTATCTTTTTGCTGGTACCACACTCGTCTCTATTTTCAAATTGTTAAATAACAGCTGAGTCTTACATGCAGCAGTTGATTCAGATGCATTACTATGTTCAGGTGGCACTACCATACCTTAAGGCATCGCTCTGATTGCTCTGGCAGTCAACCTTTTCCAGGTCTTGCCATAAAAACAGCTGGCTTATAGCAAGCAGTAAATATTTCGGAGATGACTCTTAGCCACTCTCCTAATGTGATGTTTTAAGTATATAAATCAACAACCACCACCAATAATAAAGATTCAAGGTATCGGGTTTCTACAGCAGTGATACAATTTATTAAACTGCTCACTGTAACTCGCAAAATAAGCAAAGTCGAGTTGAGATAAATAAGCTTAAAAATGTCATAATGCGGAGTAGTAGCTGAAAGGGCTAAATTGCGCATGGTAATGAACTGAGACAAAATGATCAGACAGCATTAATAAGTCACAGGGAGACAGACCTTCACCTCATTGTAGAGTTGTACCATCATTAACTATCTGATATCACATTCTTAAGGTATCTTAAGAGATACCTTACCTTATACTGAAATGTTTTTTAAGTAACCTTTATTAGGAAAGTATTTTACAGAAACAAATAAATGCACGTAATCAAGCATTAGTGCAACAAATACATACTGACCAACCTGTAACTGAAAAAGAAGGAAGAAGGTAATAAATTACTTGGGAAATGCTTAAATATCTACATGAGAAAGATCTGATGCAGGTAAGAATGTATGTGACAAGGGAGTTTTACGCAACCAAAGATGAGATATTAGTGATTCCTCAGTATTTATTACTATTTGCTGTAGTAAATTATTTAACACGTTTCCAGTTAGCTACACCATACTTACTGCATACACAAGTTATGGCTGCAGTAAATTATTTCAGTAGTTATTCTTAAGAGTAACTTTACTCCAAAGAATAAGAAATCATAAACAAATCAATATTTTTACCATGGTTGGATGAAGTACAGATAAAAACCCTATAATTACATCCACCAGCTTATCCAGTCATTGAATAGCATCTAGATTAATAGGAGTACTATGAAAACTATGACATGGAAAGTAGCTATAGAAACCAATCCCAAACTGGTACCAGAACACCCTTTTAATTTCTTTCCTTTGTTCTCTTCAAGCTTGAGGCTCCAAAAAGAACGTGTAGGTCACAGCATTAATGAAATAAACCAGCAACATTCACTATTAATCATAAAGCAGTGTTTAGTTTCAGGGATTTACTAGCACATCTAATATTCTTCATAAATTACTATATGTCTTTTTCCATTTTGATCCCATTAAATTGACTGGGAGCCTTTCTATAGACTGCCACAGGCCTGAATGGGATGCACAGACTCTCCAATAAAGGAATTCAAGTAAAACAGTACAAATACTGAAAGGGTTAGGCAGCAAAAATATGAAATATATAAAATGCTAAATGAGCTAATGATAGGTAGGTGTATAGTTCAGTCTACCGAGTTTGGCAAAATGAGAGCTATCCCCAAGAATGAGGAGACAGAATTCTCTCTGTTCTTCTTCCCAGTTGACAGAAAATCCAGCTCTGTGGGAGAAGAAAAGTTTAATTCCCATGGGCCATTTGGTCTGCAAATTAGAGCGACATTTCCTACTACAGAGGTGCATGTATCACCAAGGCTACGTCGACACTAGATGGTACAATCACCTTGGGGAAATTATCAAAGGCTACTGGGACAATCATGTACTCGCTGATATCACTTATTCTTGCTCCTAGAGCTTTCAATCTTATTGAAACATAAAAGACAAACTACACTTTTCATTTAGAGTAATACACGTAGTATTTCTAGTGTTACAAAATATTGTAAAAAACAAAATCCAATGACTCATTTCACATTAACCATTAAAAATACATTGGATGCTTTCCCTTGCAGCCATCACCTAATCAATTGGGACTGAGACCAGTTGCCAGGTATTAAGAAACTGCCATCTCCCATCACTGATTCCGAAATGTTTTAAAACTTCTGATGAGTATTTCTGTTCTTCTATTTGCAAGAAGAAAAACTTATATACATCTACTGATAACATCATAGCTCCATCTTTATGAAAGAAAATTGAAAGAAAATTCAGTAAGCATACCAGGAATTAGACGATTGTTTATCAGCATTTGTGAGATAACAAGTAAGGGCAGGGACAGAATTAAAATAAGTAAATGCTGCTGAGAAAAGAACTCTCTCTGTCATCCTTTTGATGATTCCATCCCCATTAAACTTTCACTATATGTTCAGTTCAGTGCAACAGAAAGAGAATAGTATTCCTTTGCAGTTGTTTACAAAGAGGTCAAATTAATCAAAATTTAAAGAACCTCAGCTCTGACATTCCTGCGTCAGCAGGGGAGTTGGACTAGATGATCTCTAGAGGTCCCTTCCAACTCTGAAAATTCTGTGATTTCGTAATGAAAAATTTCACATCCTACTTAAAACTTCAGTTCAATCATACCTGAAGCCATCTACTAAAACATGAGTTACTTTTACCAGGCCTTTAATTTAACAATTCAAGATCATAAATATCCATAAGCACTATTTCACAGTATCTCCGTTAAGTCAATCATGGTTTACAGGTGAGAAAAACTAAACTAAGCCAAAAGAAGTGAAACAACTTGCTCCACACTTACACAGGAAGTTGGTGGCAGACCTTCAGATACAGAAGCCTGGTCTGTTGTTGAACCATGAGGCCACACTCAAGCACAACACTAGGGAAGGCACTGGAGTTGCATTACTTTTACCACTGAACTAATTTCATGCCTCTTACGTCTTAGATAAGGTGACATGACCGCACCAGGATAAAAAGTAGAACTCATTCACTTCTCAGAGGGCTTCCCCACAAGCGCACATACCAAAATTCCTGAACACAGTTTTTGGAAGCTTCCTTGAGGTCTTCCACAGCTTTTTTCTCCCATCGATACCACATGCTTGAGAAGCAGCAATGTTTGTGCCAGCACTTAAGTGTGTGATAAGCAGCTGGTTATAAGTCATCATGGTATGAAGTTTGAAGCATACCAGGTTATTTCAGTTTAATGGAGTACTTTCCACTAGCAAACATTGCTAGTCACTAGTTTGCAATTACTTATTGAGCATCTTTTAAGGCCTGTTAAGGTCTCTTAAGGTTCTGCTACCACCACAGTAGCAGCTTCTTGTCTGAATAATATGATCTAAAAGAATAAGGTATGGCAGAGTGCAAAAATTCTAGACTTGTATTTTTGGATTAGACTGCAATTTTAAGTAGAGTTGATAAGTGCCAACACCAGTGAGGTTGCCTAATCATTCCTCTAAAATTCATTTTTTAGTATAAAAACTGTCAAAAGGCAGACTGTTCCAAATAAAGTTTTCCATAACAGGTGCCTGCCTCAAGCTGACTCTTTATAGTTTCACCTATAATAATTTAGCTATTTCTAAGAATGAGGTTAAGAGAAAACTACCTGGGCCATCATGTCCTTGACCCTCACCCCCAGAACCTTGCAGTCATTCTTGATATGCTCCCAGTCTTCTCTGGCAGTATCATTGGTGCCCACGTAGAAGAGCAGCAGGGGAAGAGGCCAAAGGGCTGGACAAGCCTCAGCAGTCTCTTCACAACATCCCAGATCCTAAAGTGCTTTTAAGCAAGAGATTACCTACTAATACTACTATTCATCTATTTTTCCCTGAATGGCTTCAGAACTCTTGGCTGAATACCATCCAGGCCTGGACATTTTTACTAGTATGTTTTGTGAAATTTATAAATATCTTTACAATATTCTGTATATTTATTAACAGCTATGTAATTTTGAGTATAGATGATCTCCCCTTAAATCTGCTCAGATATCACTGCAGCAGTGGAATTCCACTGTATTAAGTGGAAAGTAGTTTACCAGTGCAACTCGTGCCACAGGTGCCGTAGCTAATAAAAATTTGCCTAGATTCAAAAAGCAATTGGACAGATTAAGGGAAGAAAAATCCATCAAAGACTATTAAATATAAAGACTTCCCTTCAGGCCCAGGAATACTTGGGAGTATCCTCTAGGGAAGTATCATTATAGGTTCTACCCACTCACACAGTGCTTTGGCATTCACCATTGACCACTACTGGCCGTTCTTTTGTAATTATGTTATAGAATAAGAAGAACAAAGCCAGGTTAAACAGAAAGAAAGTTCCCTCTTCTGCCTGATAAAATGTCAGACACTCAGAAATACCCATCAGTGAGAGCCAAATCTCAGCATGTAAAAGAAACATTTATTTCTTTATTTCTTTTGTGTAGCAAAGAAATATCTCTTTATCAGCCTGCTCCATTTAATCAGCTCTGGTCTGACATGCACTGCAGCAGATGTAAAGTTACTGTGATGCTGATGGACAACTGTCCTCTGTATAGTAGCAGCGGGTTTAGTTTGAAGTTTGGTGAGCTCAAAAGGCTCTCTAATGAATCAATGCGGTACGGAGAGTGAGCCTGCTATTCAGTCTCCTGGGGACCCTGAAGATGTGATGTAAATTGCACTGGTTGTAGGCTGTGCTGCATTGCTGCATAAATGGAAGCAAGGCTGTCAGGCTGAAAACGTTCACCAGCACAAAATACCCTCACAGACGCAAGAAAAGAAATAAATATGAAGGATGGGAGGAGGGAACAATCCAACACCGAAGATAATTGCTAGGGATAAAGAACAGAGCTGCTTAGCATTTCAAAAGGGGCCTTTCTTCTTATATATGTTCACAGCGTTCCAAATCCGTCAGCAAACCCAGAAATCCTCAAGCTAGAGTAGCAGCTGGTCTGTTCCAAAGGAGATCATCCTGATGGATTGTAATATATGGAGCTGTATGTCAGTGTGGGCTAATCTGAAGCTACAGGGGCGATCTGTCAATTCTAACAAAGATAAATACAGCTTTTGCCTCACAGTGTTTCATAATGCCAAGCACTGGTCATTGGTTTCCCCAGTATGATGGATTTTATGGTCAGGTGTGGTGACATCTCATGACCTAAATAGCTTTCAGAGAATGGCTGGTGTGTTTTGAATGATGATGGATTACACTCCAGAACTCCCTGTGAAAAATGATGTCTCAGGCTTGCAAGTATTACACGGGTACGGATAAGCCCCAGCCAGCTCTTGGACTTTCACTTGGTAAGCCTCCTCATGGTTTTATTGCAAGTGCTTGTCTGTATTTTTCCATGCCTTCTAATTCCCTCCCTTGTTTCTCAATCATCTTACATAAATTGATGATTGTATCCTGCTCCGTACATCCTTGCAGGGTTACATATGGAAGTATGAGGAAGACACTGGAGTTGGAAATATTGTTAAATGAAGGTACTCAGCAACATCTGATTTCAGCTAGAGATCATGAACATTAGCCACAATGACAACAGTGACAAAGATATTAACAGTTGGGAATCTGCTCTGACATGTGAGTTGATCTAATCCAGACTTTAATGATGTACTAGCTGTCCCCTCAGCAAAAAGTATCTAACTGAATAAATAGGAGAATTATTGGGAAAAAATTCTTTCTAAAGATAGCTCCTTAACCCAAGTGTAATCACTTGATAGAAGAAATTTAATCACTTGATAAAAAAAACATAAAAAAATTGTATTCTATTTGTCAAAAAAATCCAATTCTGTTGTTCTGCAACATTTCATTACATTAGAATTTCTGCAACATTTTATCACGTTAAAATCATCTTTAGGAATGTCAAGGTAAGGAGGGAAGGAAATAATAAAATCCATCACCTATGACTGCAAATCCAGCCCTTCCTTTCTCGTGGTAAGTCACTGCGGAGCTGCACTAGTGATGTCTCTCTGTCCTAGACGCGCATACACACGCCTGCGCAGAAAGTACCACCACTGTCACTGGTTACGTGCTCCCGCACCCGCAGAGGAAAATCCTGTAAGCAGCGCTGTCGGGCAGAGAGAACACAAGGCAGGAAGCTCTGAAGGTGACAGAGCCACCTCTGCACAGAACTAGGCCGAACCCAACAGATTCCTCCGGTTATGCTGCGTATGCACTAAAGCTAAATGCAGCCCTGTATGCTATACCATTTGTCTACCAAACTAACGGAAAAATTGACTACCGCAGAGTATTGATACTGCATGATAGAAGAGAGCCAAGTCTGAATTATCTGGAACAACAGTCCTCAAGCTACATCTCTAAACAAATTTAACTGAGCTGTGGACTTTAATAAGGACTAATGATTCAAGCTTTCTTGCATGATAGGCTAATGCACACCAATAATTTCTGTTTTGACCAGGAAGAACTGCTATTTTCCTTCCTTTCCAGTATTTTCCACTCTTTTCTTCTCCAAGTATTTGTGTTCTGCCTTTCTCTTTGTGTTAGGAATGAGCATTTTCAACTGAAGTTGTTTCTCTCTCTGAATGCTCGGTGTAATTTTTTAAATATCAGGTGGTGTGCTGACAGCAGGGGAGAGCAGGGAAGCACCCACTAGTGCTGCCTAATGGAGTCAACAAATATCACCAATTGCAGGAGAGTAAATTAAATTCCAGAATATTCCTTCCATCTGTTATACTGTTGCAAAGTCCCTTTTCAGTGTAATAGCCAAAGGGAGTTTAAACATGCTTCAGTATCGAAGGAATACATTTCCATTAAAGTTACTATACTACAAGCAATGACCTCTTTCCTGTTTGAAATGCATTAATTACTGCAGTTCTTCAGAAAGCAATCGACTGCCTGTGTGCACAAGATTAATCCAGGCGAGTGTTACACAAGCTTCTCACGCACTGATTTTTGGAGTGCCTGCCTCTGACCTGCAGCACCCGAGCTGCTCCAGTTCTTCCTCAGCCCCTCTCGTTAGTCACACCCCACATCTGCATCCAGACCTTGTCGTTGTTCTCAGTACTGAATATCAATTCGGCACGGCTCAGCTTGTGCCAGACCCTTCTCCTGCAATGCACGTACATACCCAAACTGGTTTCTGCAGAGAAAAGACCCCTGCTAGCGGAGCCATCTCAAGCCCCTGAAGAAGCTAGCCTAAAACAGAGCTGAAACCCAATCCTACCATTCTGATACAGGCAAAACTGCCACAGAAGTCACTGAGAATACTGCCTAAGCAACAACTGCCTGACTAGATACTCTGGCTTCTAGTTTCTACTATTTTGTTGTTTGGAGTGTAAGCGTTTTGCAGGACTAGAAGTAAAGGCACGAGAAGATCAGCTGCTTTCTGTTGGATTAGTAACCCTGCAGGCTGGAATCGCATCACTTGAATCAGAAAGAAGACAGGGAATGCTGGAAGTCAGCTTTTAAGCTCAGTCAGTCACATACCAACCTTCCTCTCTTCCCCGTACTCACATATACAGTTCATGCTGGGAATATCTAAATTCAGCCATGGTCACACTTCAACTTCAGGCTAATCAACTGTACTCCAACCAAGGAGGCAACTCTCCCGTAATGCAGAAAGTATCAGATCCATCAACATCAGGGGCATTTAACATGACATACGGACAAAATAAGCCCTAACCCAAATCTTCACCCAAGAGGCAGTTCCTGTGAGATAGCTTCCATTAGTAATTTACATGTGCTGCTATTTCAGACAGACTCATTTTGTCTTCATTTGTTTAACCAAATGCAGTGCTACCTACAAGTAAATAGTCTTACTGAGAGCTGAAGTTTATTATCACTTGTTCTCCTCTCACCTTAACAGCCAAAGCCTTCCTTGAGTGCTTGCTCACTCTGTACACATCAAAACTGTGTTGAAAGGATTCCGAAATCAGGCCACAGGAGCATATATACGCCTAGGGAATTTTTCACAGGAAACAAATACAGTAAATCAAGCCAGTAAATTTGTACCAAAAAGCTAAAGATAAGTGGTTCGTTTATATTTCTTTCAGAACTTGGCATTTAAAAACAGTTCCAGAAACTCTTCAGGATTTTTTTCTTTAAGGGATGGAGAGTATTTTACCGCCAAATTCCTCTTTACTAGCTCATGAAAACTGCAAGGAAAAAAAACCCACAAAGCCATTCACTTTTATTTGTTACAAGCAGAACTCTCACTGCAGGATGTTTATATATATTGGAATCCTGATATATCCTCTTCTATGCACGAAGAATAAGGGCAATTTTGAAAAGAGTTTCCCCGACTTAACTAAAAAGAAAGGGAAAAAGGAATAAAAAAGTGAGAAAACACAAGTTCATCACTTATCTTCTTAGACAATTCGAAAAAAAAGAGCAAAGCCAGAGTTTCCCAGTTGCCAGTATGCAAGACATTATACATTGCAATGTATCTGGGGACAGAAGGGGCAGGAGTCCAGTCCTGCCTGCTTTCAAAATGCAGGGGTTACCAATCCGAGCCTAAGAGAAATTTCCTCAAGCTATTACCACTGCAACATCCATGAGATTCAGTAAGCAGCTCTTATTTTATTGATAATGTTTGTCCCTGCCCAGAACTTAAGTGCATGGCTTTATTAATCTGAAGTATTCAGTAAGTGGTTGTCATGCTCTAAGGATTCCTTAGGCAGGCTGGTATCACCAGAGCTTTCTAACATTCAGTCTGTTTGTTAACAGCATGGCAACTTCTGTCACTTCAGCAACAGATTTCTGTTGTACTTTATAAATTCCATTGCATTAAAAAAAGAAGCAAGCAGAAAGCTTGCAAGGATATTTGGAGAGTCTTCTAGTTCGCTGCTGCTCAAATTCCCCAAATGCAACACTCATTTTGACTTCTGGACCACATGCAGGGACATGGGAAAATAGAAAATGAGCTGAAGAAAGCAAAAATAATCTTCAGGACTGCAAGCAGATGCCTAATGGGAAATATGTCTTTCTGAAAGGGTAGTGGAAGTCCCATGGAAGTTAAAAGTAAATTTACTCAAAGATCAGCCTCAGGACACAACTTATTTAGTATCATTAGCAATTCAGGCCCAATAAGGAGGAAGAAGTACCTATGTCTATTTAATCTCAACATAACTGTGAGTTACTGATGTGACATGAGCACTGAAGGTCCAAACCTGATTCTGGGAGGTTTCGGGTAAATATTGACAACAAACAGGTAAGTACAAATGTCACTATGATCTGCACTGTGATGCCGTTGCTGTGCAGGCCCTCTGCTATTCCCACATCAAAGAAAGATATCACAGAAGTAAAGGTTCAGGGAAGGGTGATAAAAACGGTTGAGAGCTTTGAAAAGATTGCACAAAGAGACACTGAAATGGCTTCAAATGTTTGCCTTAGAAAGGGGTACACAGGACAGAACATGATAAAAGTACATCAAATAAGGAACCGTACTAGTAAAGGGAGATGGGGAGTTTCTGTTCTCTGTTGCGTAATACAGTAAAAAGGAGTCGTGCAATGAAACTGTGAAAGGTGGAAACTGAAAACTAGCAACAGCAAATCATTTTTTGAACAGTGTGTAGACAGATGGCAGAATTTATTTCCACTGGAGGCTGAGGATGCCAAGAACTTAAAACTTTGCAAGGAACTGGGTGTTTACAGGGCATAATCCTATATTCTGAAACCATTGAGATGCACGCGCTCCTCAGAAGACATTTCTTCCTCACTATCATTCATGTTATCAACCCCTAAGCCTGCCTATCTAAGAGAGAAACATCACGTTATCCTTGGGTGTTACTTTATATTCGAGGGCCTGACACTGCAAGAACAAGCTCCTACCCCAGTTTACATAACCACAATAAGCAGAAGACAGCCCTGAAACCAAATTTAACCCAATCCCAGGTAAAAATAAAATAAATCTACTTGTAAAATACAAATACAGATTTTTTTAAAACACAAGAGTTACAGTGGACAAAGTAAGAGAGTTACATTTGTATGTACTCACCCATATATAAGCTCCAAAGGTTTTTTTTCATTATATACTGCCCAGCTGGCCAGCCAATCTGAACTCCTGCGTACCTGTGCGGCTGAGAAACCTCCTTTGGAAAGATCTTGTTCTTTTTACTGAAATTACTGACCACCTCAGCAGTATTAAAAACTACTAACAAATCATCCACTTTCTGTAAGGTGAATGTGTACTTTTATGCCTGACCAAGTGATGTTCAAACCTTAGGATGAAGCTTTTTCACACCTTAAAGCACACCCTGTGACCCTTCACTTTGATATTTAGTTAGGTCTTATGAAGTGTTGCTAATACAAACCAGAGTCCTTTGCCACTTGAGGAACAACAGAAGTGTTTCTGAGAAGCATGCTTGCTGAAGAACTGCATTATTAAATCCCACATTCACTGTGGCAGGAAAATTGTGAGGGTCGATGTGAATGACTAACTGGGAGGTTAAACTGGGGTTTACCAGTGAGAGCTGCTGCTGGACACTGATGTACCTCTCGATCAAAGCATAAAGTGTCCAAATGTATTTTTCATTTCAGTGTTAAACTGAGAAAAGGGGGGTAAAAAAAAAAAGGAGAAAAGAGGTGAAAAAGGTATGCAGGGAGCACTAACTAGTGATATTCTGCTCTTTTGTTCAAGGGCTGTAGTGGGCAGGTGTGGCCTTGGAAGAGGACACCTGACATGGTCCAAGCGGAGGAAACTTGTTGGAGAGCCAGACTGCCCCAGCCGTGTTTACTGTCTACCTCAGATCTGACCCCAGATCTGTTTCTCAAAGCTACACATGCCCACATGGAACGGATTCCTGGTGCCTGTACTGCACTTGCAGCTTCTCCACCACTCCGACAAGAGTAATCTGGAACATGAGAGAGGATAGAAGAATTAAACAGTAAAATAGTATCTTGCCTGAACAACTTCTTTCTCACTCAAAGAAACATTTTCTGCTTTCCTACATAGAAAAAACAATGCAAGCAAGATAGCCACCTCAAAGGTGGATACTTAACTAATAGGGCAGATATTTATCTACTATACCTATGGGGAAAGGAGAGAACCTGACCTTAAAGTCTGCTGGTGTTTCTCTTTGTTGGTATTTCCTGACCTCCCATCAATTATAGCTCAAATTAATTTTGCTTCCAAATTCCCTTCACAAACCACCTCCTTCTATCTCCTTCCCCTCAATCGCCTTTCAAACCTGGTAAACACAAGAATCTCAGGCACAAAATACTTCAGCAGAGAGCAGGACTCCATCAAAGCTTTACTCCCAGCAAGAATAATGGAAGGGGAGCTTCTTGGGCTGTATCCATCAATTTTTATTAAACATTTCCTTCAAAGCCGTCAGGCCACTCATTCCCCCATCTAGTGAAAGAAAAGCTCTGATGTGGGGCAGTGCTGAAAGGCTCTGGGAAAAGAAGATGAGAGCCAACAACGTGAGCACAATCACCAAAACTTCAATCTCACCAAGGCTATTAGAGGATACACTGCTGGTTGCTATGAGTCACACAGAAAGATAACCGCTCTGCAGACTTCAATACACCTTGAGAGAATGAGATTTTTCTAAGCTGTGGATTGCATTTTTTTTTCCTCCCTTTTCCTCTTTATTTTTTTTCCTTCCCAGCTTACTCCATACCTCACTCAATCAATTTTGCTTCCTGTGTGTGGCAGGCAGGGGACACTGTGCAAAGCATATCAGAGGCCTGGCACCCAACAGACTTCGGTAACATTTCAACAGGGTTCTGGTGTACACCACAGGAACAGTTTCAGTATTTGATGAGGATGATGGCAAAGCTAGAAGCCAGAGATCAGAGTCAGACTAAAGGGGAGGGATAGGAAGAACAGATTACTTCATATGTATTTGCAACAGGGTACAGTAATGTCCCCTGAGCCACGTGGGGACTCTGAGGTAGAAGACAGGATGAAACAGACATAGACCCTGATCTGATCTGCAATTCCTATTCCTTTGGGAGAACCCAACAGCAGAAACAAGTTAAGTGACCTGCTTTTCTAAGTCAAAGAACATATGCCACAGCCTTGCCTTTCAGGAATGCAGAGCACTCACTGGAACAGAGCCAGACTGAGCCATTCTGAACGTTTCTGTGGCAATGGTGACAGACTTTAAAAGCCTCTAACTACCCTCTGATAGGCAGAGATGCCTTGTGGTTAAGGAAAGTACACTAGAAGCCAGAGCAGGGTCTTCCACCTGACCTACTAAGTAACAGTCTTCTTAATCTATTCTTTGTGTGGATTAGCTGGGTTACCAACTGTCCACGTCGTAGATGCAGAGACAGTTCAGGTCCAGCTGGATAATAAATTAAGGCACAGCACCAAAAATGTGTCCAGACTGGTTTTAGTATCACCTTGGTTGCAGTAGCGGCACAGCCACTGTAGCACAGCCCAGAGCCAGAACTAATAAACCCTGCTAGGCTTAATCGGGCACCATGCTAGCTCTAGGATTCACAATACGCAGATGGCCCAATGCTTCCCTACGTAGTCAGCCAAAGGCCAGCTGCACTTCCTTGCTTTAACCTGACCTGACTCCACAAAGACACTTCACCCACTCTCCACTCCCAGTTCCCAGGAATTGTGTACTTGAGCCCCAGCTGTCATGTACCAGCATTGCTCTGTGTCGAGGCTGATAAGCCATCCTGGAAACCAGAGTACTGGTGAACATAATGAAGCAACCTCCCAACTCTGGATCCAGCAAAGCTGGTCCATAATCGGCAGTGATTAGCACAGTGGGTCCCAAGCCCTAGTTATGGTGGGAAGCATCAAACTCCACACCACATACTATTAGACATATGCTATTTAGGTTTCCCTGTTTTCTTGGATACCCCAACCACCTAGTACAATAAGTAATGAAAAGCCTTAAAAATATGTGAAAGTATAACAGAAGTGACATTATATCTGTGGCTTCCAAGGTCTTATCTGCTAAATGCAAATCATTACTGTTCACCTCAATGACTACTGCTATAGCAGTCAATTGATTAATGGGCTAAATTCATAACTGAGTTCAGCTTCCACTGACTTACAGTAGAGTCAAGGTAGGTCCCATTTCAAAGCTCATAAAATCCATTATAAAAGTCACTTAATCTCATATTTTAATATATAGATCCTGCTTAGGAAGTAGAGATGAGAAGTTTGTGATCTGTGTGTGCTGAAGTGATAGATTTGTTTAGCTGCAGGAATAGCTGTGTAAATTAGCCTTTCCCCCGTAACTTCAGAAACCCAGAAGATCCTTCATGACTGATGGGAGTTGCATCCTTCTTTCCTCTCCAAATCCTCAACTATATTGCAAATTGTATCTGGGAAGGAATCAATCTATCTGTGCAGCAATGCTTTAAAAAGAGTACTCGATTACAAGACTAGATTCTGGCTCTACTACCAGTCATGACACAAGGTCTGACAAGACCACAATTGAATGTGACAGGCTTAGCAGAAGATGCTTTGGATGTTTTGAAAACACATCCTATCTGGTAAGACTGTCAGACCAGGACTCATATCCAAATCCAATCTTTGCCCAAAGTAAGTAGTGTTTGATTCAGAAATTTGCTGCTGCCCACTAGTACATCACATAATTCAGAAAGTGTTAATTAGAAGCACTTGTGCAGGAGGGAACTTTACTCCAAGTTCTGCCATACAATAGTTGTGTGCGCCTTGCCAATTACTGCTTTCTTGATGCCTCAGTTTGTTCCCCTGCAAAATAGGGCAATATTTTTTAAACTGTGCAACACTGAGACATTATGACAGAGAAGTAAAAGAATACAGAGCAAATCTCCAGATGATGTGAAGCAAAATTATTCTTTCAGTTGTTACGACCCTACCGAAATTGTGAATGAAAAAACCATACAAACGGAAGCCCCATTAATATTGCATGACCCACAGGATATCAAAGGAAATAAAAAGGTTCAGACCCTTGCAATTGCAATGAATCAAACGTGGAATGCACAAATGTGGAAAAGCAAGGTCTAGAACAGAGAATTGACTTGCCTAGGACCACACTAAGTTAGCAGGACAGCCATTTCTTGTTTCTCATCCATTTTCCTTAGGCTCTGAATTCTGTTGGATCATGAACCTTCTTGGACACTCAGCCCTTCAATTCAAGTACTGTATAGAAGATCTTTAAATCTTTGCAAACACTTCTGACATGCCTGTTTCTCTAAGTATTGTGCTCAGTTACTTCATTTTGTGCTGTTCATATGTAAATATAAAGATGCCTTGTGCTCTTTAGCCTCTCAGGTCCTCAGAATTCAAAGTCAGTCACACTGAACTTCAAAAGCAAATGTGTGAAATTCAAGCTAGAGGTCAAAAGCCCCAGAAAGCAGGAAATAACTCATGTTTCAGCTGGACAAAAGTGGATCTTAAGTATCTCGCTAGCCCCTTTTCTGAGAATCTTTAGAAGGATAGCTTTCAACATTTTTCCTCATTAGTTCTCCAGCTTTCTGATTGTGTTTATTGCACCGGACCTTCCTCCAGGATTTCTCTGGCATAAGGTAGGTCAGCTTTCTGCAGCTGAGATGCCTACCAGCCCCAGTCCTTCAGCTAGGTCCCAGTGAGGACTCAGACTCTTGACCAGCTGGAACAAGCATCCCATTCCCCCATCTCGGCAATACCAGCCACAGACGGAACTTGACTAGTATATATTCCATACAGAGTGAGTAAGTGAGCACCTGCACGTTTGAGTGCTACCCACCCGCTTACTAAATACAATTCAGATTTGATGTCACTGAGTGCTGTGGGTTTTGTTCTTGTGGTTACCTCACCCCAAATCCCACCATGACAACCACAGCAGAATTTTGCTTCTCTATAGCCATCTTATTACTGCTTATTCAGCCACAGTGGCGTGGGGCTGAGCTGCGCCTGGAATCTGGCCCATGACCCAGCCACTCGGCACAGCCCAGGGTCAACCGATTACTGTTCCACAGCCTCAGCAAATTTATCTTTTTCTAGCTGCAAGTTAGTTAAGTCTCAACCTTCCCACAAGGAGTCGAGTGAGAATGAATGGCTCTGTGTCCAGCATTCCTTGCCTGAGGGCAGATTCATTTTGGTCACAGTTATTGGTTCCAAGATCTTGCAGATGAAGGCAGCTTTAATGAAAAGACACTGAACCGCATTTGAGGCTCCCAGCTGTTTTGTGATGTGGGTGATGAAACAGAGTTGCTAAAAATATCTCATCAGAAATACGATCCAACCAAATATAGCTCTAGTTCCTTTATGTGATTTTAAGAGAGCGTACATGGAGATGAGACGTCTTGGCATACAAGCTCAAGGGCTGTGCTATGATTTCCTTCCTTTAATAAAGCCTTCTTGCAGCCGTGTGCTAAATAGAACAGCGCTGAAAAAAACCCAAAAAGTACAATTTTGGCCCTAAATCTAATGGTCTGAAATAATTATACTTGCAGTAAACGTCAGGATTCTGTTAAAGTTTTTCTGGTACTTTTCACAAATCTTACAATCTTCTTCCATGACAGAAATTTCCTTCACTGAGCACTTGAGTGCAGCCACTTCTTTAAAGAACACATTAGCTGTTAAGCAGCATACAGCAACAGCACGTAGCTGGTCAAAGCAGGAGGTGAAGGAGACTGCTCCATCCCTTTGAGCAAAAAGGAGCTTTTTAAGTTTAAGAGGCAGAAGACTCGATATAAGTCAGAAGACTCAATGTACCAGCTTTAGACTCTTTAAGTGTTTGAATTAAGGAATCCTCTAATCTCTACTAGGGATTCCAGGAACAGTTTGTCTCTAGGGGTTCTGTATTCTTGTTCTCACATGCAACATTACTGAAGCCACTGAAGTGGGCAGTAAGAACCCTTCAGCTGTTTTGGTTGTGTTCCAATTCTGTCTAAAAACTGAGACAGAATATGGGATAACTAAGAGTCACTTATATCTTTCATTATTTTAATGGAGTTCTCTTATTCTCCAGGGAAATATGTTGGATAGGATAGTGTCAGCTATATTCTGCTTCAAGGTCTCTATTCCGTTCTAATGCAAGACATCGCTGTATTCTATATGCACAAAAATAAGGATGCTATGCAGCAAAATCACTGCTTCTCTCCCAAAGAAAAATGTCAAGTTCCCCACCCCTAGCAGGATGCCATCTGCTTCTGCCCCCAGTGTGTTTCTGCTAACCCTCAAAATACCTGCTTTGTGACACGCAGAAAATGCAGAGCTGCCAAGCAGGAAGAAGTGGCAGTCAGGGAGCTTGAAAAGTCTTCAGGCCCTCCCTTTCTCCCCATCACCATTCATCTTGCTGGTCCCAATATTTGCATGGTCTCTCTTCCCAACAGCGACAGGGTCAGGTGCTTGACCAAACCAAGATGTAGGCAGCATAGCTGTTGTCATTTATTTCAGGGACTAAGCAGTATACACTCATTCTCATCGCTCAGGGCCACTTACAGAGGACAGTGCCTCTAGCTGCTTAGTTACCATCCCTGAGCCAGTGAAGACCAAACACTGACATGGACAATGCCAAGAGACTGAGTTTCCTCGCTTGCTTACCACCATGCTTTTACTAACACTCACTCTGTTGCCCCAAGCAACTGCCAGTTTACTCACACTTAACACTGGCTCTGCTCAGGGACATTTATATTCTACCTAGACTGCTAAGACCAAGTTGGATTCCAGGTAAATCAGAGTAAGGCTCCAATAGACAAGTGAGAGCTGTTACATACAAAGTTTCTTTATGGTCAACTAAGAGGACATAACTCGTACAAAAAGCCAAGAAAAATATTTTATTATTAGTTTAACTAATGCTCTAGCAATCTAATGAAAAAAAATAAGAAACACTTCTTACAATTCAAATGACCCGGTTCCTATTTTGGATACTCAGTAATGCCTAGAAATAAGTATCTGCCCTTTTCTTCTAATGTCACGTTTCTCATCCTTCCAGTGCAGTGAGTTGTCAGCTGGGAGAACAACGCTGATGGTGACTTTTTTTGTTCATGGGCCTTGTATCCATTCTAGGTTACTTTTGCACGTTTATACTCCACTTTATAAATAGGTTACATTTTTTCCTCTCCTAATGGTTCTCAGGGTTAATTGAGCCATAATTCCTTCTCTATACAAGGTATGATACAATAAAATGTGGGAAAAAAATCTTTTGGGAAAGAACCACGCAACTGCACAAAGTTAAATAAAACCTAAAGTAAATCAGATAATAGTATAGCTAAAAACAAGCTCAAAACAACAGGATAGGCAAAAGACACCTCAGCATTGGAAAATTCTGCTATTAGAGTTGGGACAGGCCAGGCAGCAGTCATCTAATTCCAGAACTAGTTACAGGCAGAAAAGTTTAAGTCATTTTATACATACAGCTAAAGCTAAGCTACAATAGATTTAAAGACCACATAAATGCACAAAAAGTCTGACAAGTTTTACGGCCTGGTATGGCTAATTATTATTAGAAAACTTGAGGTCTGTTACCAGCACTTGGCAAAACCAAGTTGTCTGGGGGACGGGACTACAGAGCCATGGACAGGAAACAGACAAAGCCAGGAAGGCACCATTTCAAAACACAAGAATAACACAAACATTTAGTCCCAGTCTGGATTCCAGCTAGTCCACATGGATCAGTCCAAAAGGACAAAGCAAGAACACAGACACCAGCCTGGAAACCAGACAGGACACAGGGAAAGCCAGGGTGAGGTTTGCAACAAAATCACAAAGCTGAGTAGGAGCTGGAACAACTACTCACAGGAGCCAAGGACTATCACAGAAAAGATGGAATCAGGCAGGGAAGTCGCCTGAGTAGTGTACAGCTCTCACGGAGCTTTTGTGCAGATCCCCACTTCATGCCAGCTTAGTAGTCACCGTTACTGGGCTTGAGGAGTTCAATACCTTACCCCCTGCTTGACTGTAAGTGCAGTTGCTGTCTCTCCATCCATTCACTCCAAGTCAAGGAAACAAGAGCCAGACATTACAATAGGTCTCCTATAAACAAATGGGCTTTTGCATGATCTCTGATGCGTTCTTATTTTTCTGGATATTGTTGGAAGCATAAGCTTTCTATTTGAAAGATAAGGAAGACACAGCAGTGAGTTAAGGATATGTAGTCATAAATATAACCAAAGTACGTAACATGCCTCCAAACTGGAAGAAGCAGCCAGGGCAGTATGTCTTACATATAGATCCCACAATACAGATGACGTGGCAGCTCAAGCACAGGAAGTCGAGACAGAAACAATTCTATCTTATAGTTCATCAGCAGTAGCTTCTTTGATTTCCTTTGCTTTCATCCTTCCTTATACCTTTGTAACGGCAGAAATAAAGCCAGAAACCTCTCAAGGCAAAGTGGGAAAGAAACAATGCGTGAGGGCATCTCTTTCTCCTAATTGGTAGACATACATATCTGATCTCATCTCACCACTAGGGAAGGGCTACAAGTCAAATCCTTCAAGGCAACATCAGAAGATCTAGTTGTGTTCCTGACAAGTGAGAAATGCCAAACTAAGGATAAAAAATGGGTTGCTGGTCTCCACAGAACACCAGTACTGACAATGAAGAAAACATAATCCCAGCAACCATTAATTTTACTTCACCCTTTCAACTTGTACTGACACGGAGACACAGAGGAGAACATGATGCAAACACACAAAGGAAATTACCAGAGGAAAAACCTGCTGTAGGTAGACTTTACCCTAGAAAAGCCCATGCATTAATCAGTAATTATTTAATAGTCCTAGTAAAGCTAATAGAGATCCCTACTTCTTATTTTATGATAAATGACTGTGTGAATTGTAACCAGAACTATCTGTCGTCCTTGTAGACCTATGAGAGAAAAACAGGGAGAGAAAGGGGCTCCAGCACTTTCTAGGTGTTTTTTGCTTCCTCTGTACTCACATTTTTCAAGACAAGACAGCTCTACTTGTTAGGCATAGAATGGCTTTCCCTCAAGGTTACAAGGTCTTCAAAAACCTAGTAATGAAGCTGACAACATCTAGAGAAGGACATGTCTGGTAACAAGAAAGCATTGTGAAATTCAGACAAAGCCACCCTGTATTTAATGCAACTGCTCCTTAGAAATGATTGATTTAGATGGTGATTGAAAGAGAAAAGTATTTCTATTCAGAAAAGTATGTCCATTTCCTTGAAGTAGCAGTTGTTAGTCTAAAGGTTAAAATAAAATAGTCTCTACTTGCTTTTGCAAAGCTCTACTTATTTAAAGTGAGAGTTAAAAAACCCTGTATGACACAAATATGGGTTGGATTTTTTTTTCATTCTGTAGATATTTCACAATACAAATAGGTTGACATTCATCTCTCCTGATCACTTTCACAAGCACTAAAACAAGTTTCTTGTCCTGATATTGCAAATGCTGCAGGAAGATGTTTATTTAACGCGGGACCAAAGTGTAGGTTTTCTAAAGCTTTATGCCTTTTCACTTCCCAAGACATTCACAAGCCTATGACGCACACACCAGCATGAAGAGTAAGAATGAATCCCTACATTCAAAGTAATCATTCAGGACTGAGTAAGCATTACTGTGTAAGAAGCTCAGGCAATTCTGTATACAAAGAAGACAAGCTTTATTCCTACTCAGATTTCAGAAAGGACTCTGGAATTGCTGTTATGAGACAAGTTATGAAGTGCATATGCCCACCATCTACCTCCTTTGTGACAAAATTTGATTCCCTTAGCCCTATTTCATTGCCTTCTCCCATTAGGTCAGCGTAGTACTGCTTGTACCATATACACATACCCATAGATTAAAATGCACCAGTTTTAAATTACATTCCTTCCCCACTGCAGGTGTCAGAAAATTAACTCGTTCATGTGAGCAGAGTAGGAGTCAGGCTACATGGAAGGAAGGAAGAAAGAAGTGCTCATCAAAATTACTGCTGAAATGCAAAGACATTTAAGCTGGCAATACAGCCCTGACAGCAAGAGAAGCCGCAGCGCCCTGCGCTGCTGTGAAGCGTTGCTGGCAGCAGGGACAGCAGCTCTGGCAGCGCTCCCACGCCAGGGACGCCCGCAGGTATCTGGTATATCCCTGGTGCCTGCTCAGGTGCTCGTTTGAATCCAGGCAGCCAGTCCTTGAAATTAAATGCAAAGTCAAGAGACTAACTTCTAAGTGCTTTTCTGCATAATGAGGATATGATTGGACTTGTTTATTGCTCCAGCAGTTAAGAAATACCTCTGGTAATACCCGTTTCCCAGAATTCCCAATCCCATTCCCCTCCCCAACCAAAAAACCTGTTATGTTCTCTACTGTTTAACCCTCAACCTGATCACAAACTTTTCCCACTGTGGATAGGAGTTACTACTATTTCAATACAGGCTGGAGGAAACTAGGTAAGCTTAGCAACCAGATTTTGCAAAGCGAGATGTGAACACTGCTTCCTCGATACGGTGCTGGGTGTCTATGAACAGCCATACCACTAGCTGAGACGGGATGCAGGTTGGCGGGCTCGTGGGTTGGTCAAGGATGGGCTGACAAGAAAGACATGTAGTTCAACAAGGGGAAGCACAGTGTTCTGGGGGAGGAACAACCCCATGCACCTGTACCTGCTGGGATCCACCCAAGTAAGGTTTTCCTACTAAAAATAAGTAAAGCTTCTCAAACGATGCGACCATAAAAAGCTTTTGCTTTTCTGTTCTTTATATTGTGAAACAGCTTCTCCCCCATTCCACAAGTAGTAGGGGAAGGAGGATACAATTGCTTTTTGTTGTTCAGGAAGTCAGATAATTTCCTTTTTGATGAGTTTTTTAATTTTTGGCACAAGCTGCCAGCACATATTTGCCGAGCTTCTTGGCATTCTGAACTTGTCTCTGGCACTAATGCGTACTTAGAGCTTGCGGAAAGTATTCTCCTGTTCCTTAAATTTCATCCTCCTCCTGTCCACTCTCAAATCTCAGTAGCTCTCACAAAAACTGGCTGCGATACCACTTCTTTTGCTGATACACAGTGAACTCTTCATCTCATTTTTCCTCAGCAACACATTTGCTAATTCTTCCTTGGCACTGCTTACAACCAGATGTTAACAGATACCAGGAGAACCCAATAGCCAATGTTTTAAAACAGGCACAGAGGGAGGACACAGGAAAGGTGACTTTTACAGTGGTTTGCTAGCTACCAATTTTGAACCCAATATCATCTTGTTTCCTCCTGTCCTCCCTCTTGTGCCTGGAGGAAGGAGCAAGCTGCTGCTTTACAGGCAATTTTCTGCTTAGATAGCTTTGGGTGAGGAAATATAAAGCAAAGGGATCACCAACAGACACCAGTGTTAGTTACAGAAAGATTCCCAGCCTTAAATTTTAGAACACATTATACACGCACACACTCACTCCCCTTTCCCCCTATGGTCAAAATAATGGACCATCAATAATCCATTTAGGAAATGGATCCTCAGTGAAGCCTCCCTCCGATCTTCCCCACTTAAGTCCATGCTGCCAGCACCTAGAATATACTTAAGGCCAGCACTCAATCTGGCCCCTCTCAGGAAAGCAACAGTCAAGATACTTTGGGGCTTCTAAACACTCCAAACCCAATTCAAATATGTTGATTGTAGAAGTCACACAACTTCTGCTATCTCAGCTCGGCCATTCAAGCTGCTGTTCTCATCTCTTCTCACTAGTAATAAAGGCTTTTTCAGAAAAATGGTCAGCTAAGTTCAGCTTTTTCTATACCTGGCATAAAAACATCTATCTTACCAGCCTGTGGTTTTATTAGGTCTACAGGACTAACAGAGGAATCACCAAACTATTATATCATTGTTTTATTACAGGAAAGAGATGATATCCTAATATTTTTAGGAAGCTGCTATTGAGAACTAACTCTACTTATGTCAAGATTTAAACTGGGGAAAATAAACATCAAAAGCTATGAAAAGTATGAGCAAAACGTTCTGTTCTGATGATGCACTACCATGATTTTCAACATTTATAAGTGATAGCACAAAACTGGACGCTTGGGCATAATTAATCTCACTGCCTGTTGAATAAAAATGTGCAACTTTCACGATACATTTTCAACAGTAGCCACAGTTTATGATGGGAAGTTATCTATTACAGCTACGATATTTGGCATGCTGTATGTTTCCATGCAGGATTGGTTTATGTGGTTATTAACTAACACAGATGATCAATTGCTCACAAATATAGTAGAGCAATTACTCGACATTGTATCGTCAACTGCCTGCAGGTTTGCCTATATTTGAACTTTTTAGGAAAGTGACAATGAAAGAAGTGTGGCCTTTTCCTCCTGGCTTTCAAGAATGCAGAATGTTCTTTCTGTTTTGGCAGATACTGTTCATTTGCCACTGTAAAGGTTTCTGTGAAGACTGTGCCTCCTTAAAATTATTCAGGAGCAAAATTATTTGCTGATCATTGTGTAAAGAAGTGAGAGCCCCTTCTAAAAAACAGTGGAGATTTAAACTCCCACTAAGCTGGAAATGTAAGACTGCCTCTTAAACAGCACAGCAGAAATGTTTGCCAGTCTTCCCACAAGGGGAAATTTCCCTTTCATTTGCAGTGTTTCCACTACTCTGGAAAACTAAGCTTTGAAGTGAAAGCTGGAATACAACCTAAAAAATTGGATGTTTGTTTTTTAAAGGGAGAAATGGTACTCTGCTCACTCCATCGCACAGGCTACTCAGCAGAGAGGAAAGGAAGAGGTCCCTTCCATAAAACAGGTACCCTCTAGATGCAGCTAGATCACAGCAGTCAGGAAGGGATTCCAGCACTGTCCTCCGACCCTTGGACCGGACTCTACAGGTAGCAAAAAGTTTAGTTGAAAAGAGGAGTTAGAAAGAGAGAAATCAGAGCTAGAGTCCAATTGCCAGTGGAAATGCACCACTGGGGTGCATCATCGTGGACTGGATGATTTCAAACGCTGAAGAAGGCCGGACTGGGCTGCAGCAGGTATCAGTACAATCCACAGTCTACAGACTGGCTATTGTGCCCCACGGCACATGGCTCGCATAAGACTGCGGTGCACGTACACCGTTGTAGCTGTGCGTAAATTACATGCTATTTATGTCGCCTCTGAATTTGGCTCATGCTGCTTTTTCCCTTTAACACAAATTGGCTTCTACATATGGCAATTAAAACTAACCTGGCAAGTGGGAAAACACCTGTATAAACTTCTCATTATCCTGGCATCCCACACTACTCATACTACATTTTAAGAACTCAGTATTGCCTGGGGTGGACGATTTTTGTGATGTTCTACAGCCAATGAACTTCCACCAGATGAGCTGCTGCTTTCCCTAATCCCAAAGTTTTAATGTTACCAAATCCCGATCAGCTTTGTGGATCAACCAGGTTCCAGGCCTAACAGCCAAGATGTATTTTACCTAAAGCTCTATTCACAGTTGACTGGGAAATACCTGTTATAAATTATAGTCACTGGCAGATCTGCTTCAGACAGCTCCTTGGAAGTAATCATCTGTTGTGCTTCATGGATGCCATATGTGATATATTCCAAAACCCTAAATTGCATAGAGTTTACTGATTTCTTAGGTTTTTTATTCAAACTCAAGACTCTAATCACATTCATCAAGAGGATCACCGGCCTGGAACCAGTTTCCAAAGAACTGCAGCTTTTTAATGATGCAAAGGTAGTGCCTTCACTCTGCGTTACTGAAAGAATAAAACAATTTGGATTTGGAACATGTTTTGCTTTGGCAATTTGAGACTGTTTAATCCTGAAACTAACAAAATTCACATGAACTAACAGATATTTGCCTGAGATCTGAAGGGAAACTAAGCTTCACTAATCCTACTACCGAGGCAAATTCCTTATAATGAAAGAGAATCTGTTCTACGTATAGAATGCAGTTATAAGGTCTGAGAAATACAATGTTCTTATACAACTCCTACTCTATTCTGCTAGAGGTCAGTAATATTTTGAGCAGGCAGGAGACTGCATACATACACAAAAGGACAGAGGTATTATTTGGGTTAAGCCCAAGACTGAAGCCACAAGAACTGGGTTTTATTCTCAGGTCTGCCAGTAATTCATCAGTGATCTTGAAAAATAATCCCATACCTTTAAAAATAGAACAAATAAAATATCCATTCATTAACAGGCTTGTGAATTCATTAAAATTAGTAAACTGCTTTGGAGTTCAGAAATTTTAGTTTGCTTCCAGCAATAACCTTAACAGTGGTAGTAAAATTAAGCTTGTTTAATCCAGAAATCTGCTCCCTAATAGTGATGGAGATAACCACAGCTAAATTAACATAAGGCTTAGTAGCAGAATAAACATACTAATTTTTTTTTAAAGTTATTGTCCTGGATAAAGAAACACAAAATAAAGAGATGCAGAAGAGATTTGAAAAAAAAAGGAACAAGATACCACAGAGAGCATTAATGTTTCAAACTCTTCAGGTTTGCAAAAAGACTTGCAAGCCTCATGAGGAAGTCTGAAGAATATCTCCAGAGATCAGGTTATGCTTTTTTCAACCACTATAAATCTATAAATCAGGTAGATACTTTCGTAATTATGCATACTTGTATTACTATATGCCAAAACTTCATGCTCCTTGCTCTTTTGAGCCTTGAGAGCACTTTCTGCCTGACCTTCCTAGACCAGCAGTGATCTCCACATTGGGTCTGAGGAGGGAATAAAGTGATTGTGTGAGATAATCAAGTAGGGAAAAAGCTCTAGTCTCACTAGTTCTTGAAAAAAATCCCATATCCAGGTCCACTATGGTTTGTTGTTTACTCTGTCATATCTGTGACACCTTTGAAGAGATCCATAAAATTTCAGAAATCTATTTCCTGTGTGATCCTGAGATACTTTGCTCTTCAAGAACTGAAGACATTCAAAATAGTCCCTGTCAGAGAACAAATGAAAAGGGTGGGGGCGGGGGGAGATTGCAGTGCACGATGTGTCATTTTTTTAGTAGGCAAAATGATGCATAAGCCACAAGTGAGTGTAATATTAATCTAACTACAGTAAGAAGAAAAATAATCATAAAGAACAAATTTATCCATTATTTGTGGTTTGGCAGTTTCTTCATTCTACTGAGATGAAACACTGTGTGAAATTAGTAACACTAGAAATTCAAACACTGGTGTAGATACTTTGGTATGTGCAACATAAACAAGCGCAGATTCCCCAGAACAAATCTCCCAGTGCCAATGCCCCTATTGACCTTGAAATGTTCAAGTATGCCAAGAGGCAAAGGTCAACTACTCCAGTGTGTACAGGTCTGAGAAGAGCCTAATGTTTTCACATCAACCTTCGTCCTTTTGCTTTGCTATTTTACCTGTTTTTCTTTATTAATTTCCTTTTTTATTTCTTAATAAAATCTGTGTCATCAAACCAGGACAATGTGCACGTTATGGACTCCTGGGGAAAGACAGACATTTCAAATGTCGTATTTCTAAAGACAGGTTTCTTGTCCTGGTTGTGAAGATGACTCCAGAGACATTACATTAGATGTCTGGATACAAGAAGACAAATCAAAACCGAGAATCTTTTGTCATTTTTTGATTGTGGTATTCACTCCATTGAAGACAATCTGCATCCTCATCTTAAATTCCTGAAGTGGCTAGTAATGGCTTTGAGTTTGACTTGGTTCAAAAATGTAAAGCAAATTCCATCAAGATTTACATAACAGAAACAATAAACAAACTTCTGTAATCTACTCTAATTTCACTTGCAACTTTTCATCCAAATTCAGTTCTGGGAAGTGCTAACAGTATCAGCTGTAAAGTTTGGATTCAGATCCATTTTTTCCCCTAACGCTCAGACCCAGGTTTCCAGTGCAGCCTGCTACTGAAATAAGAGCTATCCACAAAACAGTTCAAGATCCTGATGGTTTTTAGCCAGGTGCTTTTCAAAATCCATCTGCTTAGGAATACATACCTCATAGTTACGAATCCTTAGGAGAAATTAGTGAGTGTCATCACACCTTCTCCCTTCAAATAGTTGAATATTCTCCTTTGTACCATCCTGTCCATAAGGAACTTTTTTTTTTTTAAAAAAAAATTCTATTTCTATTTACAGCTTCATCAACTTCATCTGATCCTGTTCGGAAGGCAAGCCTATCTGAGAGTGAAGGATAGTGGGAAAGGCTAGGCAAAGTAAAGGAAAAAGGCAGCAAGATTACAAATCCCAACAAATCCTGGCCAAAACTCCTGAGAAGGATGCAACAGTGTGGTGGGTTGACCCTAGCCAGCAGCCAAATACCCACCCTGCCTTTGCTCATTCCCCTCTCCTGTGGGACAGGGATTATTTTTTTGAAAAACAAAAAACAAACACACAAACAAAAAAAAAAATCCAAGGGAGGCAAAGAGCTCATGGATAGAGATACTGACAGTTTAATAAGAAAACCAAAAGCTATGCGTGCAAGCAAAGCAAAAAAGAGGTATTCATGTCTTGCCACCGGCAGGCAGGCAGATGTTCAGCCACTTCCTGGGAAGCAGTGCCTCCCCACACATAACAGTTGCTTGGGAAGAAAAATGCCATAACCACAAATGTTGCCCCTTCTTCTCCTTTTCCCCGAGATTTATTGCTGAGCGCAACATCATACGGTACGGAATATCCCTTTGGTCAATTCAGGTCACTGTCCCAACTGTGTCCCCTCCCAACCTCTTCCCACTGCTAGCCTACTCACAGGGGGACACCTTGACACTGTGTAAGCACTGTTGAGCAGTAGTCAAAACACCAGTGTTACCAACACTGTTTTAGTCACAAACACAAAGCACAGTTCCTTATGAGCTGCTATGAAGAAAGTTAACTTCGTAACTTCAGCCCAGCCAGACCCAGTACAAATATACATATGATGGAAATGTTTAAATCCAGTCTAGGGTACTTCACCCTTGAACGAGTTATTTTTCTTTGCTTTTAGAACTGCACCTCATGCATTTAACTGCACCCTTCCATTAACTTCCACCCTTAGGTAGGACACCTAAGAAAAAATGCAGAAAGACAGACCTTTATTTTCACATACTTATCTGCAGAGTAAAAGTACTACTGAACATGGATGGGATGATTTCATGAAATGAAAAGGAAGAAGTAAAAGCAGGACAATCTTTCATTCTTGCAGATTATTCTGTCTTTAACACTTCCATTTCTTGAGAATCCTCACTCTAGTGTCACTTCTCACCCAACCTCCTCCTTACAATCACAAGAGCCCAACCAAGTTAAAGTTGTTTCTCCCATGCTCTGCACCATCTTTTTTCCTTTAATTTTCAGCCTCAGCTGAAAATGCCCTCCATCAGTGGTTCTGTTGCCAGTCTTATGCCTGATTGCTTTAATTAAAAGGCCAGAAGGGAAGATTTAAGAGTCTCATCATCAGGCTTGACATAATTAGACTCCTGGACTCAGTGTCAAATGCTCAGAGGGCTGCCTCAACCTTTCATCCTTCTAATGCAGCTGTAGGCAGTACTATACAACATGCTTTCCAGCAAGAACCATTTCTGAAAAAGCTTTAGAAGAAAGGTTTCATCTTCTTTCTTGAGACATAAAAGATCCCCCTGGCACTTTTTTCATAGAGTCCAGATTTGTGTTTATAACCTCTGCCAAAGCAGTCCTAACATCTATGCCAGAAGTAGCTTTATTTTAGTAATGCCAAGTGTATGAAGTTGAAAATTGCCTAGTGATCCTCTGGAACAGAACACAGTATGTAAATAGCTTCACTATTTATATCCTGTATAGGGCCAGTTTTAAACTAAAATGAGAAAATTAAAGGGGAAAAAAAGGTCATTGCACTCTCAAATATTCTCCAGCACTTGTCAGCATCAATTAAGCACAAAAGATCAAAGCATCAGAAACAGAACAAGATCATTTTCAAGGTGTCTCAAATTCCACTACACTGAGTTGACAACTGGGTATGCACCACTGAGGTTTGCCAAACAGAGCCAGAAGTGATCCACTGTGGTCATTGATATGGCTCTAGTCTCCTAATTACTACATTCTGACTTAATTGTTAAAGATTCTTGCTTGTTGTATAAAGGTACTATTACTACAAACACAAAGAAGCAGCTAAAACATTAGTCTCTGGAAGACCAGGTTAAATAGGACATACACATTACTGAAATCTCACACCTGGGTCCTTGTAGGTAGAACCTACACAGATGTAGCCAGCTTAAACAAGGCACAAAGTAGTTTAAGTAAGCAGTTACCATAAAGGATGTATTTTCACCTTTTCTGAGGTGCAAGCATTAAAACCAAGCTTTTCTGCATTCCCTTTTTCCACAAGTGTTGTTGTACTGCCATCAAGTGGGGAACACAAAAAGGAAGAAGGATAAAGATAATCAAAAAGATGTATGAACTGAGGCACTACAATGAGCAACAGCAACAGAATTCTGCATTCCCCTTTCCAATAGCCACATTTTATGAGCCAATTCCAAATTAACATGCAGATATACCTGGATAACTGCCATATCATTTCTACCCAATAAACAAACAAGACCTCGTGGTTTAACCCTAGCCGGCAGCTAAGACCATGCAGCCACTCGCTCACTCCCTCCAGTTCAGATGGGGGAGAGAATCAGAAGAGCAAAAGTGAAGAAAACTCATGGGCTGAGATAAAGACAGTTTGATAAGTAAAGCAAAAGCCACGTGCACAAGCAAAGCAAAACAAGGAATTCATTCACTGCTTCCCATCAGCAGGCAGGTGTTCAGCCATCTCCAGGAAGCAGGGCTCCATCACAAGTAACAGTTACTTGGGAAGACAAACGCCATAACTCCGAACGTCTCCCCCTTTCTTCTTCTTCACCCAGCTTTATATACTGAGCATGATGTCACATGGTATGGAATAGCCCTTTGGTCACTTGGGGTCACCTGTCCCAGCTGCATCTCCTCCAAACTTCTTGTGCACCCCCAGCCTGCTCACTGGCGGGGCAGTGTGAGGAGCAGAAAAGGCCTTCAGAGCTTAGCAACAACTAAAAACACCAGTGCACTGTCAAAAGTATTTCTGATTCCAAATCTAAAGCATAGCACTATACCAGCTAAGAGTAAAACAATTAACTCTATCCCAACAGAAACCACAACACAAGACCAGGAGACTTGGACCGAGTATCAGTGAGAGGTATGCCACAGGCACCAAAGGCTTGTGACCAGACCACAAAATTAAGCCACGTGAATCTGGAGAGGGACTTTTTACAAGGGCATGTAGTGATAGGACAAAGGGTAATGGCTTCAAACTGGAAGAGGGGAGATTTAGACTAGATCTCAGTAAGAAATTCTTTACTGTGAGGGTGGTGAGGCACTGGAACAGGTTGCCCAGGGAAGCTGTGGAGGCCCCATCCCTGGAAGTGTTCAAGGCCAGGTTGGATGAGGCTTTGAGCAACCAGATCTAGTCTGAGTTGTGCTTGCCCATGGCAGGGGGGTCGGAACTAGATGATCTTTAAGGTCCCTTCCAACCTAAACCATTCTATGATTCTACGAATAGATACTGACATAATAATCTGAATTATCTGAAGGTGTATATGCACAGAAACATTTTCCAGAGAAAAGAGGAGTATAAGTTCAGCAACAAAGTCACTAGCTGGGAATTATTCTAAAAAATTGTTCAGAAGTGCACAGTGCTCAAAAGGCACGTGTAACTCTGTGGATGCATCCCTTCTTTGGGTTGGTCTAGTTTTACAGTCAAATGCACTTAACTGAAGGGCAAACTCTGGCCAGTTTTAGTCAACTAAACAAATTAATGTCTTACCTTGTGCCACCGCCTTTAATTAACTTGGGAATGCAGTGCCCATTCCAACTTAGAACCTGTAAGAGAGTCTTATTTAGCCCATCTTCCCTTTGTGAAGCCCAAAGCCAGTAGGGTCCAGAGAGGAACATCTGTCCCTCTTTAAGAGGGTGACAGGTGCCACAACTGGAAGTGCTGCTGAGTTTTTTTCTCTACAATGTCCTGCTCCAAGAAAGACAGTGCAAACAGCTCTTCGTGACTGGATCTGAAGAGGCAGCAAAAGGCATATTCCCAGGTAGACAAAGAGGTCTCTCACTTCAGTGAGAGCCAACTTCCAAAGATGACAAGAACATTTTTTGAGTTTTTTTTAACATAAAATGTATTCCCTTGGTTGCCTTTAGCCAATGAATTTCAGGCAGGGACTTTAGATAAATGGCACGGAAATATAACTGATCTATCCATTAAAAAATCATGTCACCACCAAATGGTATTATTTATGTTTTATGAGTCTAAATGTGTTTTGTATGTTGCCGAGTGTGCTTCCATTAACTCTCGGGCACAAAGGAACATATTCGTGTTTGGCAGCAGGTTGCAGACAGTATGTGAAATCAGAAACTGGGAGAAATGCAGCTGAGGGCTGCCTTTCTCAGCAACAGGCACTAACTAGATGGATAGCAAAGCTCTGTCTCTTACAGTCTATGTTGAAGACCAAGGTTCATCCTTTGCACATACCTCCTAGGAAGGCACAGTAGAGTTCAAGAGGTCAATGCTTTCAAAATAACTAATTTGTTATCAAAAAAAGGGCATGATTCAGTTTACACATATGGAGTTGCCAATCCGAACCACGGCATTCTTCCTCTCTCGGCCATGTCGAAGTTGAGATCCAGGTATCTCTGGATCTACCTCCATGTTAATAACCATACGTATGTTGTCCTCTGAATAGGTTATGGGCCGTGCTTGGTCAGAGCCTTCAAAGAGGAAGGGACTGATTCACTCTCCATGACCCCGTTTTGGGTACAAGAACACACTGAATTACAGTGAGGTCTTCTCATGAACCATTTTTCTATTATTCTAGGAAACTAACAAGTGACATACCAGAGAGTGTGCATCTCCTTTGCTATTTGGAGGACAAAGTGATGACCTACTCTGGCTAAGTACTCAAGATGATACAAAAAAAACTATACAGAAAATCAAGGATATGGCACAAATTTTGGATAACATCCTTCCTTTGACAGACCATCAAGCACTTCAAACAGTGGGGCCCACCTAACAGCTAATTCTCTTTCAAATCGGTCAGAGAACTGATATGCATAGTCAGGGTTTGTCCCTATCATTATTGGTCCCATAAATTCTATCAATTTATAATCCAGTTGTGAGTTTGGTCCTAGATGCCTCAGAGATCAACTGTTTTTTCTTTTTTTCTTTTTTCTTTCTTTATTTTTTTTTAACATGTGATTCCGCAGCAGCTGAAATCCACAGACTCTCCCAGAGGAGTATCTTTTCATTTAATAGGAGAGGTGGCTGACAGGCAAAAATTCACACTACAGTAGGTAAGGGAAATGGGGAATTTTCAGAAAATTGCAATTACTTCCTCAGGAACACCACACAGGCTATCTGCTTGAACCAGATAACAAAGCATAAGCTGAGGAAAAGGCCAGTAAGAAGTGCCTGAGCAAGAGGGAGGTGTAGGGACAGAGCAGTGATGGGAAGATAACAATGCTGTGACTGTTAGCATCTTTTGCTGTTTCCCTGTGATGACATCAAGCTGTGTGGAGCAGTTGACACACTGGAGGGAAGGGATGTCATCCAGACAGACCTGGACAGGCTTGAGAGGTGGGCCCATGCCAACCACATGAAATTCAATAAGGCCAAACGCAAGGTCCTGCACATGGGTCAGGGCAATCCCATGCACAAATACAGGCTGAGTGGAGAATGGATCGAGAGCAGCCCTAAGGAGAGGGACTTGGGGGTGTTGGTAGATGAGAAGCTCAACATGAGCCAGCAATGTGCGCTCGCAGCCCAGAAGGCCAACCATATCCTGGGCTGCATCAAAAGAAACGTGGCCAGCAGGTCGAGGGAGGTGAGTCTGCCCCTCTACTCCGCTCTCGTGAGACCCCACCTGGAATACTGTGCCCAGCTCTGGAGCCCCCAACAGAAGAAGGACATGGACCTGTTGGAGCAGGTCCAGAGGAGGGCCACAAAGATGATCAGAGGGTTAGAGCACCTCTCCTATGAGGATGGGCTGAGAGAGTTGGGGTTGTTCGGCCTGGAGAAGAGAAGGCTCCGGGGAGACCTTATAGCAGTGTTCCTGTATCTGAAAGGGGCCTACAAGAACTCTGGAGAGGGACTTTTTACAAGGGCATGTAGTGATGGGACGAGGGGTAATGGCTTCAAATTGGAAGAGAGGAGTTTTAGATTAGATATAAGGAAGAAATTTTTCACTCTGAGGGTGGTGAGGCAGTGGAACAGGTTGCCCAGGGAAGTTGTGGAGGCCCCATCCCTTGAAGTGTTCAAGGCCAGGTTGGATGAAGCTTTGAGCAATCTGGTCTAGTAGGAGGTGTCCTTGCTCACGGCAGGTGGGTTGGAACTAGATGATCTTTAAAGTCCCTTCCAACCTAAACCATTCTATGATTCTATGATGATAATTAGAAACAGCTAAAACACCTACATTTATGACAGTGACAAAGGTAACTGAGCAAAGCCAAATGTCTTACCAAGATACACCAGGAAAAATCACAAATGCAGCTGAAGCAAAAATGGAAGGAGATGCACCACTGGGACAGAGAAGACCAAAGTATGATGAAGCCGTACTTCAGAACCTAGAGGGAAACAGACAGACAGAATGAGTTTACTCAAGTCAAACATGTCATATCTCCAACTGTGTGAGACTGCTGGTCCAAAAAAAGACAAAAAATAAATCAGTAAATCTACTTTCTTGGTGATGTTATTTTCTCCATAATGGCTTATATAAAAAAGTCCCAAAGACCACGGACAGGAGGATAGGCAAATGGATGAACGGATAACTTTACCCTGCAGTTCCACTGTGTGGAGTGTGACAGATGTTTAAGTGTTCCCAGTCATGCTGCCAGAAAAAAGTGAGGAAGAACCTTGCCTCTTAACTGCAAATGCTCAGGAAATTTGGGAAGAGAGGATGCCATTACTCAATAGGAATGAAACAGTGACAGCACAACAAATACTGCCTACAAATTCTACCCTCTAAAAACAGCAGTGACAGTCCATTGCTTGGGAACTTCATAGCCTGGAAAAAGAAACTGACCAAAAAAAAAATGTCAGGTGTAAACCAAGATCCAGACCTTGTATTACTATCCAGACTCGTAACACATCAAACTGCTTCTGAATTTCTCAGCAAGCTCCTATACTTAACAAGGTAAATCCAAGTAACCTTAAACTTTGTGTTTAGGGAGCAGACAATCCAAAATCCAGATCTGGATCTAAAGCAGGGACAAATACTCCTGGAAACATCACCTGTTCTTCCAAGAATTTCCAACTGAGTAGAATTCATTTACTTACCAACAAATTCCTGCAGTGCAAGCTGCTTCTGTCCCTGCAGCACAATGAATGAACAAATGGACGGATGAACCCTCAGGTTCTCTGGCTTTAAGTGTCCCCTGCCCCTAAGCAGTCTCTGATGTCTATGATTCTTTGAGCAGGGCATCCCACCATAGCCCTTTGGACAGACTTCATACTCTGAAATCCTTCAGCCAGGGACCAAAGTTAACAGCAAGGTAGTCTTCTGATCCTCACTTTTAATACAAGAATGTATACTAGTGATAAAAAGCACTGAGAAACCATCTGTAATTCCACTGTGAAATTAACCGGGTGCTTACAACCAAGCTGAAAAAATTTCCAGTTATTTTATGCAGCTCATTTAACTTCAAATATTTCAACCTTAAGGTTTGTTACAAAGAGAAAGTACTAGAGCCAGAGAGTCACTAAGTAAAGTCTCTTCCAGTTCTCCACCCACCAGATGGTTATTATTCTTAATAATGCATACAGAGGCAGAAAGCACTTCTCTTCCCACTACTTCATTCAGCATGCAGCCTTTCGGACTTGCCGTTGTAACCTGTCCCCTATCAAAAATCTACCATGTTTCTACATACGAGGTTCCTCCTCCAACCACGTGGGCATCTAGACCGCTTTTAAAATGGAACTAAATTAATTTCCAGGGAGATTGCTGCAGTTGGATTTTATTCGTGTGTTGTCTTACAAATCCAGAGCTATTTTAGGAGTCTATTAAACATTTCTCTACAAAAATTAAAGAGCATCAAATGAAAGGAAGATATAAGTAACATATAATGTATTTCACTCTTACTCCTTGTTACACAGACTTCATTTGGGATTGTGGCCTTGTTGCACAAGGCACACAAGATAATTAAATACGTATTCAACAATACAGTGGAACATTATGAGCAAGCCTCACACTATAAAAAGCCTCATCAGTTGGTGTCAAACTTCCTTGTTATTGGCCAGTTACTGCATAGCTCAGTTCTCATATTATGAGACTGTTGCAAAAGAACATCTGATAGTGAGGTTGTATCATGTCACCACAAGATCTTGCCTAGCAACTGTGCCAGAAGACCACAACTGATGTTGTCATGCAACACTGGGACATCTTACAGGGACACTCCTGAATCATCATTGCTTGATAACAGCACGTTTCTGTTGTAAAGGCATATCATCTCTGGGCTCCAGCACATGGGATCATTAACACCCAACATATTACAGGGTATGGTGAGAGACGTCAAAAGCCAGCAGGTTTCATATCACCTGATTTTGGGTGCCTAAATTAGAAGGTTAATCACCTCATACCACCAGAGAAAGCAATACAAGCATACATAAGACAATTTATAGCTGCAGCTTAAATGACATTGTTCTTAGCTGCCTCCTGAAAGAACCCATTTCTACCATTAGGAAAGCTGGGGAAACTAGTCTAAGACAAATGTCCACACTTAGATGTCCACTGTTTGACACAGACTGCAATGATTTAAATAATCATTTGCAAGACTATAATGCATAGGGCACAGGAGGGCACACTGAACTGAAAGAAACAGAAGTAGCGAGCAAACCCTTGGCAGATATCAGTTAATATAAATCCACTTACATCAGTGGAGCTTTGGTAGTTTCAACCCGTCAAAGAACCACAGAGAAACTAGTTTGTTACCCCATTCACTTCCTGTTACAAACAGGCAGGCAGGCAGCCTCCCAGTAAGAGTATATGCAAAAAGTAATTAAAAACTATAACACATAAATGCAAAAAAAAACCCCAAAGATAAGTTGGTGCTACAGGTGTTGGTATAACATTTCCTTCATTTTGACAGCCTCCCTTCATGAGCCAAATGCTAACAAAGCGAAGTGATTTCTTACAAAATGCATTTAGAACAGTGTAGACATGCACCTCGCTGACCTCACTGAATGCCCAACTACTTTATCATCTTTTTAGTCCCGCTGCTAAAAGGACCTGCATCATGTTTACATGTCTAAAAAAGCATACCAAACCACGTTTTTTAAACCAAATAGAATAATTTCTTTGCAGTATTCTTGAAATACACTGTGCTCCTCTTCCCTTTGAGCTGCAATTGAGAATTATCAAGATCTCCCATAAGGCTACATGAAAAAGATGAACAGCAAGCAAACCAAGCCAAGTGCTTCCCCAGCTCTGCCAAGAATTAAACACACAGCTCCATCAGCAGGAGGGCTTGCTTTAGTAACAAAATCTGTCTCAGCCTGTACCTAAAAGGTTTTCTAAGGCTGCAGATTAAAGTTTAAAGGGCACTAGAAAAGCCTCAAGACAGAGTGAGCTCCTATAGGAAAAATGCTATATAGAATTTCCAGAAAGAAAAAGGTAATTATTACTTTCAGTAACAACAGTAATAACAGAAATAGTCCCTATTTTTAATGATTCTCTTTCCCTGGAGATCTCAGCATGTTTTATAAGTTATATAAGCACCAGTGTGCAGTTCACTTAATATTGAAATTCAGCCATCTCTGAGCCCAACTGCAGAAGACAGTATTAAATTACATTTCAGTATGACAAAAAGTGCTATGTTCATTTGAAATCACAAGGGAAGTTTCACAGGACATTTGGAGAAAACACCTGGGCTACAAAACACTCCCTGGAAAAGCGCCATGGAATATTTAACAAACTGAAATGGCCAATTATTTCCTGCATGTCAAATGAAAAAGAAGGTGGCACTTCATTCTCTTCCCCTGCCAGCACCCCACTGAAACGAACTGGGGAGGCAGTTCATCAGTGACTAAAAGGGAAAAGCCCCAGTACTGCATGGGAGTAGGAGCTGTTCAGAAGGTACGCAAAATGCACAGGCACTACTTGCCCTGGGAACGGATTTACCGGCAGAAGGATGGCACAGTCCATTAGTCCTGTTCTGCATTGCATACATGCAAGCATGGGCTGACACATACTCACAGCCGACACATCCGACTGATACTGTAATATTAGCCTGATTTGTCTTAGTGGAGTATTAAAATTAAGACAAAGGTGTGGTATGATGAACAAAACTGTAGCAACCCGACAGATTTCGGAAGGAAATTAGTCTGATTTGACAAGAGTGCACAACCTAAAGATAAATGCTAGCTCGGTTTACATCTGTCCTACAGCAATTCTGCTTTTACTTAGTGACAGTGAAGAAGAAGGCTGAGCATTTCACATCCTTCCCTTTTCATTAATAAGCACAATAATTCAAGGCTTCCATTGCACAAAGCAAGCTGGAATACTGCTAGCCCTGCCCCAGCCTAACACATTGACCTCCTGTGATGTGTCACATACAAACACTTCTACTCCTTCTGCTCAGCTTTTCCATCACTCTCGTCACTGAACTCCACCAAGCACGTGGTATTTCTCAAATGGAGATCAACTGTTTATGCTCAGAAAGTAACATAAAGTAAATAAAAAATTGCAACTGGAAGTAAACAAAATTAAAAAAGAAATTTCTTTTTAAATCAGCCTTATGTTCTCCCCAGACCAGAAACACTAGTCTTGGACCATCTAGGCTTGGAAATACTACATAAGTTACCTCTTTGCAACTCCTGTGATCTTGGATGTAACTGGATTTTAGGGCGAAACAACTCCCCTCCAAAAAAAAAAAAAAGAAAAAAAAGGGAAAAGCACATCAGAAGCATACTTGGACTCATTTTATATTGTGGTCAAAACAAAGGGCATCAGTCCCAGAGCTGATAACCTAGTATCACCCCACCATAATTAAAACATGCTTCATTTACTTTAATATAAAATAGCTAAAGCCAACAAGACAGAATTGTCTTTTCCTTTTAACCTGCTCTGATGGCTCAACGGCCTCCAATTACATGAGGCTTACAAGTCATCTGAACACATTAGTATGCACCTATTTAATAACACTGCAGTGATTAAGTGTCTGAAGTTATCTTAACCAGTTCAGCCTAATGCAAAGTGAGCTAAATTAACAGTGGAGGCACAATGGCTCTGATCATGGCAAGAGTATTACAGCCATTTCTTTTAACAGTAATCTCCTGTCAAATTGATGTCCGTAGATCTTATAGAACTGTTTAACACTGAAAAGTGGCCACATTGTTGTCATTTCCAGAGGACTTGCCACCAAAAGGAATAGACCACAGAGACTTAAACTGCCCATGAATACTCATAAAGAGTCATCTTAGAAGGTGAAGCCCTGCCAGTGCACTGGAAGGAAATTTTTGTTCCCCTGCTGCAGAAGACAGTAAGTAGCACATTTTATTAAGTTCAGAAATTTAGCAAGGAACAAAAGCAACAACTTTTAGTAGCTTGGGAAGTTCACAGTGAACACGAGGAAAAGCTTTTTCACCAGGAGGGTAGTGTAGCATTGGAAAAGTTAATTCAGAAAGATGGTGGAATCTCCAAGCTGCATCTAGATAAAACCACAGCTGACCTGGTCTATCGGTACCAACAATCCTACTCCCAATGGGATGTTGGGTGAGATTAAGCTCAGAGGCCCCTTCCAACCAGTTTATCTAAGATTCTGTGATCTTGTGTGCAGATGCAAACCAAGTCAAAAACTAACTGCAATGGGAAATGGTTGCAACTGCTCCCGCTATGGCAGTAAGGCCATACACCTGGGCAACTCTCAGGTAAAGACCCACAAAAAAACTTGTGCAGATGCTTTCAGCAGCACCTGTTTTCTCCAGAGGATGATTATGGCATTGCTTTTCACCTATCAGAAAATATTTCAGATGAAAGATAGAGGCATACGAGCCATCTCCTCCTCTAGACTTTTCCCTGAGAAGCGTTGTTTTGCCTATCAGACATGCCTTTGCTGAAACATGAAGATGTTTCACATGTTAGAGGGAAGTCTGGCACACTTCAATTCCCTCCAGAACAGCTGGCATCGGCATGTAGCTGGTTACAAATGCACAAAGAATCTTAGTAGACAAGGGGAGCTCAGTAGAAGAAAAGTGCTTTCTTCTTTTTCTATTATGGTCTTCATGGTTCAACTTCGACAAAAAATCTCTGCTTCAAAAGCCTTTAATGCATACGAATGTGATTTTTAGCTTGTCTTTCAACTTCACTGTACAAAGACTTGTTAGAAAAAAAGTAAGTGGAAGGAATAGCTACTCAAGGGTACATGAAATATACAAACCGACAAACCTTTCTTCAAGGAGTCCATAGTTGCACCCTTCCCCTGCACTGATACAGAACATCTTTGACATCATTTAAAAATCATGTGCGCACACACACACAAGTGTGCATACACCAGTAAACACACTTACATCTCAAGCTTTCTTGTAGTCACTGGTGTGATTTGCTCTGCTGGCTAAGCATAGTTTTAATTAGCTGGTGAAGTTCCCAAGAAACATTTTTTTAATTTTATTTTTAAAGTTGTGGCCACAAGAGCTTACAGAGAATCTTAAAAAAAAAAACCAAAACAGCTACAGCTGGTATCCAGGAGGTTGCCTTGGACTGCAAAACAAAACTTTTGCTCAGTCTTTTACACCTTACATCCTTCTCATTTCAGTAGTAGAAGAAAGAATTGAGGAGAAATACAGCTATTGTTGTGAGTACAGTGGGAAGCCTTTGCATCCAGCTAGCTCTCAGATACAGAATGCTACTGGAAAAAGAGTGTTCAGAAATTCATAAATCTTCAAAAGATATGTTCTGTAGTCCAGGAATGAAGAGGGTTAAAACAGTGAGCCCTGAATTCTTATGATCTGCTGCAAAAACAGGATTTCCTTTGGCCCACATGCACCAAATTAAAAGGGAAGTTATTGAAATGACCAATAGATCATATGTGGCAATCAAAGTGAGATCTTACTCCCACATAAAGCATTTTATTCTTCCCCATAATGAAAAGTGCTAGGTGTAACTAATAAGTAAGGTGTAACTAACAGGCATGAAACATGTACATGCTAACACTGGGATATCTGTTTGGAGTGGTTCATTCTCTAACATCTTCTCTTTTCTTCTTAGCCTTTTCTCCAGCCAGTTTGATCGGCTTGGGTTTTTTTTCCTCCTAGCTCACTACTACCTCCCTCCTTGTTACTTCAGTTTCATCTTCCTGCCTCCAAAACACAGCTTTACGTTTTGCCTCGCATTCTTCCTTCGAGATATTTCAGATGTTGCCACCAGACAAAGTCTTGACCACAAATTCAATCAAACCAGCACGCTTCCCCAGGTCTTCAGAGATTTTAACACCTGCAGGGTTCATTTTGTATGATTTCTTTCCGTTTTAACATAGCTTTCTATGAATTATATTTAAGTATGCTCGTCAGTAAGATAACATTAAAATGTTAAAACTCCAGAAGTCAGGGTAAGTCCACCACATTCTCTAGTGAACTGTCTGAAACTATCTTCGCCTAAATATTGCATCTTTTTTAGAGTAAACTTGACTACTTCATTGTGCTATTGCAAAGACGACTGAAAATTCCCCCTACTAGGGGAATACAGAGGTGGAATACATCAATGTATTCAAATTGGTTTCCAGCTAAGAATCATTTTTATGCCCTTCTCTGAAGTTTCTCCAATGTTGCCATGTCTGTCTTGGAGTAGAACGCCCAAAGCCAGACATAGGAATGTAGGAATCTTACCAGTGTCGCATGCAGAAGCAAGACTACGCCTGTACGTTTACCTGCTATTCCCCTTTTCAGAGTCCCAGTGCTCACAGCAGAATCTTTTTGCATACCACTTTGGTAAAAACCGGTATTGAGATAGTTACTCGCTTTAGTAATTCCTGCTCTAAGTTATTCCTTTTCAGGAGTTTCTTGGGATGTTTGTTTAGGTATAGCCAGCATATTCTACTCCTACACGTACTACGGCGTATTTATCTGTAGAAAATGTTCAACTGTGATGATTTAGATAATTCAGATTACTCTGCAATAATGCAATAGTATAATCATGATATTATTTGCTAGTAAATAATTTAAATAACATTTCAGAACACTGCTAAAACGCTGAATAATGTAAAAGCAAACAGATTTCTGAGGGATCTTGTCAGAAACAGACACTCTGCTTTCTTCCCAACAGCAGTTTTTTTAGATCTGCCACGAAGCCAGATTTTAATCCATCTAATATATAACCTCTTAGAGCCAAGTTTCATTGGTTCCCCCCCCAATCAAGATGTTAGAGTGATAAGACAAATGCCTTTGAGAAATTCAAGTACGCTATATTCATTCTGCTCTCTTTATCAGCCAGATCTGTGATCTTGTCAAGTGATGACAGTTTTGTTTGACAGGACACATTTCCATAAAACCATCTTGACTGACAATAATTTGATCTTTGTCTCTAACCTTTTGTTGATGGCGTCCAAACTGTTCTGCTCTGTTGCCAAGACATGTGAAAGTAGCTATTCTCTTGGGCGTTGGATAGTCCCTTACAATACTGTTAAATATTGGTATTATGATGGCTCTCCTGCACTGTTACAGAGGTTCCCCATTCTCCAACGCTCTTTAATATTGAATTAATGGCTCAGAGAATTCAAATGCTAGATTTCTTTATTTTGTTTGTCTATTTATTAGGATTTCAGAACTGCTGGTCATAAAATACTTACTTTTGGCTGGTGCTCCCCACATTCCACTTTGACAATAATGAAAAAATTTATGCCATCCATAATATCATAGGAGGGTTAAAAAACAGAAACAGTTGCTAGATATTTCTATCTGTTCTGCATCACTATTTATAATTTCACTTTCAGTTTAGCAACAGATAACTTAATTGACTCAATTTACATCAATCAACTGGAGGGGTATTGCTCCTAATATACCTTTAAAATGCCATCTTAGTCCTTTTAATCCTAATAGCTTTTGGCATTCACCTTTTCCCCACCATGGCTTGCTTTAACACAGAGACAAAGTATAAATTAAGTTAGACAAAAATGTACGCATGTCAGCTTGAGCTAGGGAAGCACAGGGAAAAAAAGATACAGTAAGATTGTCTAAGCAACAATGTGCATGGAAGAAATCACACTTCAGTGAAAAAAATCAATTGAAATTGCTAGCAAAATTCAGAAAACTTCTACGTCAATGTTTTTCACTTGACTCATGCTTTGAATGTTGGGAATTACTTTTCATTATTTTTAGAAGATAGGGGCAAATACATAAACCTAGAAGTTGCTCAATTGTTTTACAATGTAAAAATAGAACCGTTGCCTGTGGGAAACACAGCCAAAAGAAACCACTTTTAAGAGAATGAGAAAATACTTCATCTTAGATACCAACACCCCTGACACACACTCTCCATCTCCTGGTTTTGAAGTGGCATACGGGGAGGTAAGAGAAGACAGAACTCTGCAACCCTAACCCTGGCCAACACAAACAGACAGGTTTCTGAGCAGTAGTTTGTTAAAAAGGACATCACTGACCAGCAGAGCGGGACAGACACAGAGGTGTTCCGACTCTCTCTCTTGATTAGATCCTTGGTGAATTTCTACTCCAGCTTTTTATGCAGCAAAAGTTTGTTCCACTCTGTTTCTCTGAGGAGTGGGAGGAGATGGAGGAGAGGCATCCATACCTCTCCCAATATGTTCGGTGCTGTTGTGCTTAGTTGTGCATATGCCAGGGACACGAAGCATATGGCCCGGGGGCTGGCAGTGTCCCGCTTAGCAGATGTCTTTAATACATTCTGCCATAAAAAGTCTTTTTGGGGGCTGGTTAACTACTTTTCACCAGACAATTCTTTGTCTCTGATTGATAGGAGTTATTCACCTTAACCGAAATCCCACTAAGCACCTTTATAGAAATTGTGCAGCTTTTCATGTCCAGGAATAAGAAAACAAGACTTTACTACTTTCTCAAATTAAGTCTGCACCTAGCGGATAGATTGACTGCAGACTAACTACTAGGTGCCACAAAAAGCCATAAATCTTCCTAAAGTAGTTATGCTGCTTTGGTTTTTTGGACCAAGGAGTCAGAGACAGGAAAAAAGTAAAGTACCAATGGTAGATAATAATCTCGCGAGCTATCTGGAAAACCACTGCAAATTACTCTTGCAACTTGGCATCATAAGGACTCATTGAGTTATTCAAATGGTGAACAATATTTAATCCTGTAGACTGTTTACAAACTCCTTTACCTGAATTGTTTTCTGGCCTGTTAATTCCCACTTTGTATTTGTGCATTTGACAATCCCTTCCCCGTAGAGCTTCCAGTGTTTGGGCACATCCATCAAGATAAAGGACAAAATAATCCTGCTATAAGTTATTCCTTTTTGCCTTTGTAGAGGACAGATCAGACAGTGGAGTAATGGCTGGATGAGGTAAGAAAATGCCATTGCACAGTATCAATGCTCTATACCAAACCACATGACAAAAACTGGAATGTCAAATCATCAAAGGTATTTAGCCTCTAGTCAGTGAGCTCAAAGGCAGAGGAACACAAAAAAAGACTTAATTTCTATTTTTTAGTTTATTTCTTGTTATAAAGGATGGACACTTTGACCAAGTATCACAATCTGGTTTGGTTCTATCTCGAGCTCAACATCTGTAACACCCTAAAACTTTTACCTCCTCACTTACAAATTAGAAGGGAAAGACTAGCACACTTTGAATCCTCATGAAAATAATTCACAGAATAAGACACAAGAGAACCCAGAAGAATTGCCCTTCAAATGCCTCAAATTTGGGAACTAGTATTTCACTTTGAGCGTTTTCTTCCCCCCAACCAGCAGTAGAGCATTCCCATTCCCTAGCTGGCGATACGAACGTGCCAGGCTTTTCCTAGGTAGTGTTTCTGATAATCGTGCAAACACCTCACACAAGAAATCTCATTTATCGATTTCCTTCTCAATGTGGTCAAACACCCTGACTACAAAAGGAATGAGATTGCTGCAACAAAGTCCTGTCTTCAGTGAGCAGGGTCTGCTGCCCTTGCCTTAAAAGAAGAACAGGAAGGCTTTTTTAATTATCTCAACAAAATAAACAGTATCTTTTCAATCAAATTAAAGAAAATTTCGATTATTTCCCCCCACCCCCTTCTGTGAACCTCTTATGCCAGGTTCACCATGACTTCCTTGTGTCTGAATTACAGAATAATCCATGCTTTATGAACAATAAGCTTAGTTCTCCAGTGCTTTCACTACGTAGTTGTAAATACCCCAGTGGACAAAGCTTCTCCTCCCTTCTTTGGGAAGTTCTTCCCTAGTCTAATACATTTCACCATCCATTTGGGATTCAGCACACCACAGATCTCAAATTCTGAACAGATCAAGGGAAAAGTGTATAATTCTCCAGACAAATTACACTCCACAGTAAGCTTAATGAATTTTCCTGTATTCTCCTCTAAGAAGTTAACCACTTAATTTCTCAGACTTTCACTACTGTGTTACTATTTAGATGCAAGACAAAATATAAAAGTATAATAAGTATATATGAAAATATTCCAATTAAGAAAACTATTTTTATTGTCTTCAATCGCTGCCTAATCCTTAGAAATATTTTCCATTGGCCCTGATTCAGAAAAGCGCTTAAAAGCACATTCTTCCCCAACTATATGCCAAAGTCGCACTGAAATAAACCACACTTTAGGTTTTCCATTCAAGTTAACACATAGACAAGATTATTACACATAAGGGACACACTGACCTACTTCAACCTAGTATAAGCCCTATCTACCCAAACCACTCGGACATCTGCTGATGACTAGACTGAGCAGATTACTTGAATAATTGATGCAGGTTTTACATATTTGTAATCACCTGTTCAAATTCAGGAGTGTAAGTGTCCATCTAGTCATTGCTATCTACATAAATCCTTACTTCGCTCCAGTCCATGAGCACTAAGGGTCTATTGGGTCTATGATCACAATCTTTGAACAGCCCTTGTCTTCTGACTGTTCAACTGTTCATCTTTGCAAAACCACGATAACCCCATGGTTTGCCAATGGTAGTGCAGAGTGATTGCTTCAGGAGACCTCAGCAATGTCACATTTTCAGAAATTAGAAGTTACTTTAAACGTTCCTACTCACAGTCTCCTGATTAGTATGTGAAATTTCCTTATCAGACAAAAAATAAGAACAAAATAAACTCCTACCATGACTGGGATTATTAAAAAAAAAAAACCAAACATGGTAGAAAAAGTAATTTTCTTGATGCAGCTCTTCAAAGAAAGGCTGCAACTTATATTTATCAATTATACTAAAAAACCTGTATGAACCCTGTGGTGTGTGGGTAGCTTGACTCAAACTAAGAGAAGGAAAGGGAAAGAGAATGTCAAGTACTGCCCATCCGTATATTTTCCAAGGAGAGGAAGATTCATGCCGGTGGTAAACTTAACAGCATGTGAATGGAAGTGAGGCAGTGGCACAGCGCCAGACTGCTTTGTTTTATTTGAGAAAGCACTGAACGCTGATATATGAGATCACTTACTAGAGGAGCTGGGAGAGCAATTCACAATAAACAATTTAGTCTCCAAATGTAGCTCTTTCACTATTCAAACTGTCCACAAAAACCATGCCATTTTTATAGATGTTTGCTATTTGTAATTATCCAGACAAGTATTTCCTTCTAGTCCACATCAGTTCAAGTGCTGGCTTAAGTATTCAGAGTTCACAATGACAGCATTGTAACTGCTCAGGCAAGTCAGCTGGCGGGGATTCTACAGCTTCTGCTTAGCTGGATCATCTAAACTCCTTTGGTGCAGAACCACAAACTTCTGAAAGTCCTGTCTTGGTATCTACAGGCCTGGGGTTATTCCCCCCCAGCCCTTAGCACAGAAACCCCTGCACTTTCTGTACAGTTCACAACTGATGTGAAGAACGTGTCACCACAGGATTTTACTGTAAGGTTTGTCAACAATTTTTTACTCATTTCTCCAGCTTTCATTTAACGCACACAGGGAGAAAAGGAATTTAGTAGACAGCCTGAGAGACAACACATGTAGAATTAGTCCTTTTTGTCATATCTGCTTTGTCCCTTTCCTCTGCCCTTTGAAATTCAATTTCCTGTTTGCTGAGATAGCATCTCATAAAAGCTTAACCAGAATACACATAAAACTTTTCTTCTCTACACTGAAATTTATCTTTTCAGAAGACAGGTGTAAGTGCAAGAGAATCATATAGCTACTTCTCTAAATGTAATTTGATTTAAGACTTCATACAGCTCTCAGTATTGTGGCATGATGACACCATGTATGAGTCAGGTAATTTGTTGTACATTCACTGTAGTTCACATGTATACTCTGTTTATTCATATTAAGCTGGAGCCGTTGAAGTACTTACATTATGTTTCAAAAAATAAAACTATTGGGGGTTATGCCCTGCAATTTTAGGAAACTGATGGAAAAGAAACAGAGGAATATTAAGATTTGATTCCCCCCCCCCCCCCCC